>CM062818.1:1341616984-1341936760 GCA_031772625.1 Pinus tabuliformis | reverse complement strand
AAAATAACGTGAGAGATTAGAAAGAGATGTCGGGAAAAGTAATCAACCGTGGGATATAAACTCCTGATATAATAACAAAATACATATGGAAAAATAAATAACATGTATTATGTTCAAACAAAACATAAACAGCCAGGAAACCATGAGCCTTTAGGATTTTCCGAGCCGTGCGTACATCAGAAGAGGGTTTAAACCAATATAGAAAACAAATTACAACAGAGTCGAAAAAATGTTATAAGAGAGTCGAATTTAAGAAAGAGTCACTATTACATAAATGAGGGTTTTAAGACAATATTTGAGACAAATTTTGAGTAAATTGTCTTTAACTTAAGACAAAAAAACTTGTGTATTGTCTTAATATTGTCTTTAAGCGAGTGTCTAAAAAATTATTGTCTTAAAAAATATTGTCTTAAAAGATTATTGTCTTAAAAAATATTGTCTTAAAAATTATTGTTTTAAAGATTATTGTCTTAAAAAATATTGTCTCTATAAAGACAATATATAACATAACCATTATTGTGTGTTAGGAGACAATTTCAATTTTTTCTCTCTAAAGACAACACTCGGATTAGTGTCAATATGTCTTTAATACTAGCTAGTGTCTCTCTAGAGACGATAAAAAATTATTTAAAGATCACTTTTGTCTCTTTAGAGACAATATAAAACAATGGATCGATAAATATATCACCATTGAAATAAATCGATATAAAAAACATTTAATTAAAAATGAACTAGAAAATCATTGATTAATTCATGTTAGCGCACAGTGGAATCGAACCACCAACCTCGTGCTTGTAAAGCAGATGCTCTTCCATTGAGAGAGCACACTTTAAAAAATTATGTGAAGAGTTATGGAAATCCTTAAAATTACATTTATAGTCATTGATTTAAAAAAATGCAACTACACGATGAATTTCAAAAAAAAAGAAATTGCATATTTCCACAGAGTTGAGTGACAAAAATAAAAGTAAGTGAAAAATAGCAAGCAAATTGCTTGTTTTTCCTCTTTATAAACTATAGATGGATATGATAAGGCATTTGCAGTGCAATCAATACTTTTCTATGAATTTTTTTCTTTTCAAACTTTTAAATAGCCACTTACCTTTTCTTTAAAAAAAATCAATTGGAAATTAAAATTGCATATTTCAAGAGACTTTGAGTGAAAAAAAATAAAAGTGAGTGAAAAATGGAAAGCAAGTTGCCTTCTTTTCCTCTTTATAAACTATAGATGGAGATGATAAGGCATTCACAGTGCAATCAACACTTTGCTATGAATTTTTTCTTTTCAAACTTTTAAAATAGACACTTACCTTTTCTTTAAAAAAAAACAATTGGAAGTTAAATATCATTTGGCCTTCATATATATTTAAAGATTCTACAATCCATCAGAAGCACTTACTTTGTGAAGCCAAATTTACAAAAAAACATATACCATTCACCTTAAAATACCTCTTGGATCAGAGCACACATTGCCCAGCATATCAAACACATATATCTCAATAAAATAAATAGATTAGAAAACTTAGTGCCATCATCCATCAAATCTACCAAAACAAAAATGCTCAGCGTATCAAAGAGTAATGAATGTTAAAGACCCTATAGTGAAAGGCAAAGCACAAAAAGTAATTGAGGACTCAATTGTCCATAATACCCAAGTAAAAATTACCCATTTAGAAGGCCCCACATAGTTGGACATCATATAGTAACTAAAAATAATAATAACCTGAATGACCTGAATACAAACATCCCATGTAAGACTAGTGATAGAATAACCCAGAGTGCGCTAGGACATTTTCAATTCACTTGGAAACTGATTTCTGCAGTCTCGTGAAAGAAAAAACATTTTTTAGTTGAAACCCATTTCTAACATTCAACACAACTGAAGATGAATAGCCAAAAGAGAGAAAATCAATGCACCCTATGAAAATTTCACTTTGTTTTCCATTTTTTTGCATTTATCATATAGACATGTTATGCTCAATTGAAAAAATGATTCAATGATCTCCACCACCACAACAAAATCTCACTATTTCAATCCACTCCAACCTTATTTCAACAACTACATAAGTTTACACATACATGCATCTTATCATAGAAGAGAAAAAGGCTCTGCTAGGTGCTGGAGACTTTAGATTCAATCTCAGAGAGAAAAAATAAATCCAAAGCTGCAATGTCACTATATAAGTGGAGAAAGGGAAAACAAAAGTGATGCAATGAATCTGGTTCTTCCTTAATGTGAATGAAACTATGAAATTACAAATGCGTAATGTAGGAATACTTTTCTTGTCATCCAGAATCCAACTTAAACTCTATCCACAAATTCCTCCAAAAAGCCTTCCATCAACTAATTAAAAAACGAATGTAAGAATAAGCCAACTGTCAACAACCATATAGGTAAGGTAGATCCACCCTTCCCTAAGGGCAAGTTCCTAATAGAATTGTGAGCTTTTGCCAATAAGTCTAGCAACCTTGTTAGATACTTTGGGGGCAGTGACTAGGTTGAGAGTACCCCAGGTGACCAGGCCACTATGACCTTATGATAAACATGTAGACTGTAATTGAGACCAAAAGGGATTTAGGAGTGCAACATACTACATTGAGAGAGCCCCAGGTCACCAGGTCATTATGAACCTAATCGTAAATAGGAAGATTGTAACTGATCAAGAACTGTCACATAAAATATTACATTTCTTGAACCTCTAGCTTTACCAACTCACACCCAAACAATAAATGGATATGGCAAAAAAACCTAAATAACTAATTTGAGGATGTTCTAGTTTCAATTTTTCCTTGAAACAATTTCCCTGACACTATTGGAAAAACAACATAAGTAAACCAATCAAAATTTCCATATCCAAAAGACTGAAAGAATATGAAGATGAAGTGTGGGTTTACTGAAAAACCTGCTCTTTTCCTCAAACCCACTCTCAAGGGCTCCAACAAATCATTATCTTTTTTTTTGTTGAAGCAAGAATCGGACCTTCTATTTCATTAATCAGTAAATAAAATACATAAAATAAAACATTCCTTGATAAGCAGTGGCCTATGGAGAAAACCCAACACTAACTATTAATAGGCTAAAGGCAAAAGCCCCAACCCCTACAACCAAACCTCAAAACTCTCTAAAGAAATATATTGCGGAAACCGACTAACAAGAATCTAGAGTCGAACCCGAAGAGGAACATATGTGCCAATCTATAAATATTTCAAGTGACTCCGCATAACCCACAAACCGTGAATCTGTAGAATGTATAAAAAAAGTTGCTTCCTGCCATTTACCTGACTTGCATTTTTAATCTCAACCGTCGAACCTCTTCGCCCGATCCCACGACTATGGTCAATATCATTGTGCTTAGAAGCATGACGTTTACCCATATGGACTCACCAACATGTTTGATCAATCCCATCCGTAGATCCATGTTACAAGATCTGACGGATGGGGATCATATCGCACCGGTCTACATCACTGAAAAATAGCGTGTGATGAGGGCGGTATTCCATCCGACCCCACTTCCACGTGGAGATCGCTAAAAGGAATCACTTCCAAAATGGAAAAACCACTTCCCACTTGTGGGGCTTGCGATCACCAAAAAACCACCCTAGATGCGGTATTGCGAATAAAGCAGAAAGACCCCGGGTTTCAAGGCCGCCGAGAGTTCCTGGTTTTCGGCCTCTCACTGTGTCTACTCTACCTAAACCAATGTGAGAATAAGCACCTACCATCCTGCCTGTCATCCAAAAAACCAAAACGCCCAAGCTACTACCTCTAGGATCTGATATGAAAGTATTAACCGGGTCAGAAAAAACGGTCTCTTGATTTTCCTGATGCTGTTGTCGGTCCTTAAGGGCTTTGGCTAACATCCCTCCTTCAACTTGTCATCTGTTATCTCCTCCCACCAGTAGCAAAAATCAATACTCTTATTTCATACCCCCTCATTGGCAAGCCAGTCCGCCATTTTGTTGGCTTCGCTACGAACATGCACCAACCCGAGGGTTCTCAGCGTTCTTAGGTGCACTTGGATTCTTTGGTCGACTTGCAGAAGCTGCCAATGTTTTGAGATTTTCTCAGGAGTAGCTTCAGTATTTATCCTTTTTACTGAGTTAATGACAAGTTCTGAATCAGCCTCAATGATGACATTTTGAATGTTGTACTTGAGCAGTATTTCCAAGCATGCTTCCATCGCCATGAGCTCAGCCATGTTGTTAGTAGCTTTTCCAAGATAGCTATGGAAGATGACCTGTATATTTCCTTCCTCATCCCTCAGAACCCCTCCATAACCTTCTTCTCCCGGATTCCCATTTGAAGCCCCATATATGTTGACTTTTAAAAAACCTTGAGAAGAGGATTGCCAAGAAGACTTTTCTATTGAGGTTTTCTTGAGAATCTACATAGAACCCTGAGGGGGATTAACCTTGAGCTCTAATTTCTTCAATATTCTTACCTCTCTTTGTTTTATAGGTTTACCTGTAACTTCTCTTCCCATGATATGTACAGTTTCTTTGAGTTGTTTAAGGACAAGATTGAGGATGTTACTCACCGGACTCACTTTCTCCTTGAAAATCCTATTGTTACGCTCCTTCCAGACATTCCAGATTAAGAATCCTTGGGTCAGAATCCAGGTAGAGTTTACGATCTCATTATTCGAGAATTTTTTCCTCCAGTTCTTCAAAGTGGTGGTGATGTCATTAGCATCTTTGTCTGTTTACTCAAAGACTTCTCGAACCCAATTCCAAAGAGTTGTGGTGAAAGTGCATCTATTCAGGAGATGATTTGTAGTTTCTTCCTACTATCTACATAAGTGACATCTTGAGGGGCCAACAAAACCTCTTTTTCTTAGGTTATCCCATGTCAGAATCTTGCCCTGTTGAACGAACCACTTGAACAGCTTTACTTTCATCCAATGAGGATTTTCCCAGATTTCTTTCCATGCCTTATCGGTGTTGGGATGGTTTAGCCCTACCTCTATTATTTTGGCTTCCTCAAGGTTGAAGAGACCTGTCTTGTTTTTCCCCATCTTAGTTGATCACTCAAGTTTGATTTTAAGATTTGTCTCTTGTCTAAAAGACCTTGAAGGGTTCTGGCTTGAGAATGCAACAGGCCATTCCACTATAGTCTAGAAGTTTCCAAGTTCTCCATTTCTTATCATTCCTTTCTTGGTCCTAATAATCACTTACCCACTTTAGTCCTTTGCTGATGGAATTAGTGTGAATGTCTAATAATTCTTCACTTCAGAGATTGTCCTCCTGTTGCTAATTTTCCTCCCATAACCAAGCCAGGTTCCCGTTTCGGATCTCCCGGAATCTAAGGTTTTGGACTAGGGCTCTATTCTCCCATGCTCTATTCCAAATTGCAGAACCTTTGATTTGTCCTGTCATTTTGATTAGATTTTCCTCCTACCATTCGCTAGCATATTTGTGCTTCCAGATTTTTGCCCAAGGGGCTTGAATTTCTTTCAGCCATCTCCACCAAATTTTGGCTCCAAGAACTCTATTTAGAATTCCTGGGTCATGAAGACCCAAGCCACCATGGGACTTAGGTTTGCATACTCTGTCCCATGCCACAAGGGCCCATTTCTTCTTTTCTTCATCTTTCCCCCATAGAAAGTCTCTCTGAATGTTTCTTATATTGATCAGAACACTAGCTGGTGCTGGAATGGAAGATAGCATATAGATAGGGATACTTTGTAGGATAGGCTTAGTTAGAACTAGTCTCCCTACTAGATTTAGTTCTCTGTTTGTCCATCTGTTGATCTTATCTTTTGGCTTATTAATAACGGGATCCCAGACATCCTTGTGAAGCGGTTGGGTAGTGGGAGGAACTCCCAGGTATTTCACAAGCAGTGTCTCCCTTTGAAAGCCCAAAATTCTGGAAATATTTCTTTGAATTGAAATATCTGTATTGAAAAAGAAGATTTTTGATTTAGTGAGACTTACCTCAGTGCCTGCTTCCCTAGAAACTCACTCAGAATCTGTTTGAATGCTTTGGCTTCCTTGACGGCGGGAGTGCCTTGAAGCATAGTGTCATCCATAAATTGTTGATGTGTCACCGTGTCCCCACCATTAGTGAGTCTCAGACCCTGAATTCTCCCTTCCTCCTTAGCAGCTCTGATAGATCTTCCTAACGCTTCCATCATTAGAATGAAGAGGAAAGGAGAAAGAGAATGTCCTTGCCTTAGACCTTGAGAAGGATTGAAGGTTTTAGAAGGAGATCCATTGAGAAAATTGAATAGCTGGCTATGGTAACTAGCGCCATAACCCATTTTATCCAATCGTGATCAAAGCCATAGGCTTTTAAAATTTCTCTTACATATGACCAGCTAAGTTTGTCATAGGCCTTTGCTATGTCTAGCTGCACTATCATTCCAGCTTGTTTATTGGTGATGAGTGAATGACTCGTTTCATGTGCTTGTATTATATTATCTAGAATTTGTCTTCCTTCCACATACCCTATTTGTTCCTCTGACACTAGTGTTGGGAGGAGAGGTTTAAGACGATTGGCAATGACTTTGGATATAATTTTGTAGATCACGTTGCATAATGATATAGGTCAAAATATTTTTGGAGAGGTGGCCTTCTCTTGTTTGGATATTAAGGCTATGAAAGATTCATTGAGCGCCTTTAAGACTTTCTTAAATCCTCGGGAGTCTTCCACTACCTCCAGGATGTCCTGTTTCACTATCTTCCAACAAGCTTTGAAAAAGTACACATTGAAGCCATCTGGGCCTGGTTCTTTCCCATTTTGCATCTCTTTCACTGCTTCCTCAATTTCTTCCACTGTTATTGGTCTATTGAGATTGAAATTATCTTCTCTGGTGACCAATTTAGGGATGTACTAAGTGAATTTTTCTATGAACTGGTATCTATCTTCCGAGGTTTCCTTAGCAATTTTCTGAAAATGCTAGAGTAGAACTTTCTCCATTTCTTCATGAGTGTTTCTCTTGACACCATGTTGATTTGTAAGTTTCACAATTCTATGGTTGTTTCTGTGAGCTATGGTGGATCTATGGAATAATTTAGTGTTTCTCTCCCCTTCTTTGATCCACTGTACTCTGGATTTCTGTCTCTAGAGTATTTCCTCTTGAAGGCATCTATTGTCCCACTTCTGCTAGAGTGACTCTGCTATCTCTTTCCTTTCATCTGTGTATCCTTCTGTGATAAGAATCTGGTTTATTTCCTTTAGTCTATTTTCCATCTCCCCTTTAGCTTTGAAGATGTTACCAGATTCTGTTTTGTTCCATTCTTTGAGTCTACCTTTAATATGTTTGAGCCTACAATGAAGCAAGAACATATTTGTACCTTGAAGGTGAACATCTTCCTTCCACCATTGTTCAATATTTGTGAGGAAATATGAATGTGTGAGCCAAGCATTCTCAAACCTGAAGGGGATGTTCCTTGGTTTGCCAAAAAAGGAGGCTTCTAATTGGATAGGCCAGTGATCTGAACCCCCAAAAGGTAAAATGTGTGCAGTAATGTTGCTTCCCCTGAGAAGAAGTTCCTCTTAAACCATAAATCTGTCCAATTTTGAGGCCACTTGGGTAGTGCCTCCTCTTTTTTTGTTCCAAGTGAAGATTCCATTGCTTGTTTCCATATCAACCAATTTCATGTTGGTGATGAAGTTCTGGAAGGCAATTGAATCTCTCCCAAGTATTCTAGTTCCTCCTTTCTTCTCCATGAGTGATAATGTTAAAATCACCTCCAAGAATCCATGGTATAGCTGGGTATCTCTTTTTCATATCCTCAAGTGTTGTGAGGATTTGAAGTTTGTCATCCATTGGTTGTGGACCATAGACATTGGTGATCATGTAACATTGCCTGTCTCCCACCGGTTGGAAAATCAGAGAAAGGTGATGTTTGGATGCCTCTGCATCAATCACACCAAATTTCTATGGATACTAGAGAGTGAGAATACCACCAGCAAATTTGTTTGCCTTAACTTCAAGGTATTCATATCTATTTACCCATAAGCTATTTTTTTCACGAATCTTCTCCACTAAGCATTTTGTTTCCTGTATGAATACTATGCCAGGTTTTTCCTCTCTAATCCTTTTACCAAGATTCCTTTGTTTTCTTCTGCTCCCTAGTCCTCTAATGTTCCAGGTTGTGATTTTCATTGAGGTGGGGTTATAAAGGAGTAACTAGAAAGGTCTTTCATCCTTCCCAAATCAATCATGAGCTTTCCACACTTTAGTATTAATTCCTTTTGTCTCTTTCTACCCCTCCTTTTGCTTAGATTCTTTGTTAATTTTCCGGTTATTAATCCTATTGAAGAGGTTCCTTTGCTTTCCTGGTTGTCATGTCCTCTTTTGACTCCTACAATTGTTTGATGTGTCTTGTTAAGGAATATCTATTGGAACTTATCCACGTCCTCCTGAGGGATGGATTTTATTCCCAAGTTTCTGCTCTGTTCTAGAAACTTTTCCAGCTCTAGGTTCTCCCTTTCCAAGATCTCCTACAAATCTTGATCCTCCATACCGCTTTCAATTTGAGTCATTTCCTGGTCTTTTTCTACAATCATGGTATTCAAAGAGTCCACCGTGTGTTAATTCTATTCCTGAATGTACTCACGTTGTTGATCCGGATTTAAACAGGAACGCAACAAATTACAAAGATAACCATATACACAAAGATGCAGCGGAAATAATACTTCATTTCATTAATGGAAAATACTGAAATATGCTTACAAACAAAAATGGAAATAAACTAGCTAGGGCGATGGTAGCTTATCTCTGAGAAGAGATGTGATGGCTACATGCCTCTGAACTGTGTTACAATGAGGCTCGAAGGCCTATTTATTGTTGAGAAACAATGGAAAAACCCTTAACATTCCAAAACCTAACCCTAGGAGATGAAACGCCAAACTGTGGGCCCCGTTTGGGGGTAAGTTGGTACATCAACTTCCCAGGGTCGTAACTTTGGCATATGATCTCCGTTTGACGCGTACAATAGCTCATTAGAAAGATCTATCTGAGCACTATCATTGTTGGCATGGGCAACACCAGTCCATTCCAGTCCATTCCATGGACTGATGTTGCCCCGGATTCCCCAAAAAACGTCGTTTAGGGCCTCAAAACGGCTCCGGAAGTTCAGGACCCGAAAAAATGCTAAAAATAGTAAGTTGTGCTACAATTAAGGAAACTGAAAATGCTGAGAAAGACAATGGTGGGGGTCCAGGTGGACTTGGCAGGTGGCCACCAATATCCACCTGGATCATTCCTCCCCCCTTAGGAAGCAATGGTCCCCATTGCGTTGAGCTCCTCCATGAGATGAGGAAACTTCTGTTGAACTTGTTCCCTGGTGAGCCACTTGCCCTGCTGAAGGAGTTGGCCCGCTTTGACAACTCGATTCAGTTGGATATTCTGTTGGCGAGTGTTCTTGATCTGTGTGTCCATGATCCGATCAGTTGCAGCTTGTTCCATGCAATCTGGATTTAATTCTGTGGGTTTGAGCTGTTCTGCAATGTCGGATGTGTCTAGCAATGGTGGAAAGTATGGCCGAAGGCGGTCCACATTGAATACTGGGTGCAGGCCAAGGAATGGGGGAATGCTGAGCTCAAATGCATTGTCTCCCATAGCCTTAGTAATGGTGTAAGGACCATATCGGAGTGGTCTCAATTTCCGATAGGCTCCAGTGAGGCGTTCCTTTTGCAAATGCAACCAGACTTTGTCGCCCACCTGAAACTTGTGTGGCACCCGATGTTGATCATGTCGCTGCTTGTACTTGGCATTTGATTTCTCAAGAATGTCATGGACCTGCTGGCGAATATGTTGGATGCGCTCAATGAAGCTGGTGGCCTTATCTGTTTCGGACTGGACATGAGCTGAATTCATGTGAGTAGCTGCAAGTGGCATGGCCACATCAATGGGGCATAGTGGCTGGAATCCCAAACCCACCTGAAAAGGGCTATGGCCAGTGGAGCTGTGAAGAGCTCGGTTGTAGCTGTGCTGAACGTAGGGGAGGCTCTCGTCCCATGTGCGTGGATGCTTTGAGTTATACATGCGCAGAATGTGCACAATCATCCTATTGACAACCTCTGTCTGGCCATCAGTTTGAGGATGGAAGGCTGTGGACTTCGTGAGTTTGGTGTCCAGCATTGACCAGAGACTGGACCAAAAGGTGCTGAGAAACCGACTGTCCCGATCTGAGATGATAGACTGTGGGATCCCAAAGTGCACCCACACTCGTTCAAAGAAGAGTTTAGCAGTGGCTTCTGCTGTGATATTCTTCTTGTAGGCCATCATAATGGCCATCTTTGAGAACCTGTCGACGACCACAAAAACACAGTCATTTCCATGCTTAGTGGAAGGAAGGCCTGACATGTAATCCATGGAGATGGATTCCCAAGGTCGACTAGGGGTAGGCAACGGGGCATAGAGGCCTTGCTTCTTAATGGTCGGTTTGGCAATGGCACAGGCAGTACATGATCGGATGTACTTCCCAACATCCTGTCGAAGATTCGGCCAATAGAAATAGTTTTGCAGTACTGCCACTGTTTTCTCACCCCGAAATGCCCAGCAGCCCGACTGTAGTGTGCTTCCCAAATCATCTTGGCACGCTCGCTTGAAGGAACACAAAGGTGACCGAGGTGGCATAATAGGGCATCTTGGAGGTGAAAATTTGCAACCTGCCGACCCTCCAAGAGTGTCTGGTATGTGTGGCCGAATTCTGGGTCGCTTTTGTAGAGAAGTGGCCAATCAGAAGTCTCGTGCCCGCAAGAGTTGAGCACGGTGGTTAGCGCCATGATCGGTGGTCGACTGAGGCAATCTGCAACATTATTGGTGCTGCCCTTTTTATACTTGATATTCAAGTGAAACTGTTGCAGGTATGTAGACCACTTCTGATGGCGATCATTCTGCAATTTCCCTTGGGTCTGTATGAACTGCAGAGGTCGGTGGTCTGTGTGGATGACCGTTTCCTTCCCCAAAATGTAATGCTTCCATTGTCGGCAGGCCTGTACAATGGAATACATCTCTTTATCATAAGTGGGGTACTTCCGGACTGTGTCTGAAAGTGTTTCACTGTGATATGCCACTGGATGTCCATGTTGAGTAAGGACTGCCCCAATAGCATAGTCAGAGGCATCTGTCTCGACCTCAAATGGTTGTTGTAAATCTGGTAACGCGAGCACTGGTGCCGTGCAGAGGCGATCCTTCAACTCCCTGAATGCCTTCTGTTGAGATTCAGACCAAAAGAATTTTGCTTCCGCCCCGCCCTTGGTGACTTGACTCAAGGGCCAAGAAATATGAGAAAATCCCAACACAAACCTGCGGTAGAAGTTGGCAAGACCTAGAAAGCTGCGGAGCTCTGTTAGAGTGGTTGGAGAGGGCCAATCCCGAATGACTTGGACCTTGGCTGGATCGACATGCACCCCCTGTTCATCAATGATGTATCCCAGATACTGAACCTCGGTCATGCCAAAAGTGCATTTCTCCAAATTGGCACATAGCTTGTGTTGCCGCAGTGTTTGGAGAACCTGTCGGATGTGTGTGGAGGTGCTCTTCCCAACTCTGGCTGAAGATCAGAATGTCATCCAAGTATACTACTACAAAGGAGTTGGTGAATGGCCGCAAGATGTCATCCATTAGCCTCATAAAGGTTGCAGGAGCATTCGTCAATCCGAAAGGCATGACCAACCATTCGAAGAGGCCCTCCTTGGATTTGAAGGCAGTCTTCCACACATCTGAGGGTTCAATTGGTACCTGGTGATATCCTGACTTCAGATCGATCTTGCTGAAATATTTCGCCCCCTTTAGTTGGTCTAGGAGGTCATCAATCTGCGGGATCGGGTACCTATTACGGACAGTGATCTTGTTCAGCGCCCGATAGTCAATACAGAGTCTCCATGTCCCATCCTTCTTCTGTACCAACACTATCGGGCTCCCACAGGGCGAAGAACTCGGACGGATGTGACCTTTCTGCAGGAGCTCCTGAATCTGCCTCTTGATTTCATTGTTCTCCAAAACGGAGCGCCGATAAATTGGTCCATTGGGTAGCGGCGCACCTGGGGTCAGATCGATGGAGTGCTTGACTTGACAGTGCAGAGGAACCCCTGCCGGGGAGGTGAAGATGTCTTCGTACTCCTCCACAATCTTGTCCATCTGTAGCTGCCATGCAGAGGGACCCCGTTTGGAGGCCGCGGCCACTGTCTTCTTCTTCCCTTGAGGGCGTATCATCAGGAAAACAAATTTCCTGGTTTTGGAAATGATCTTACTGCATTGTTTTGCAGTAATCAAAGAGATGGCGGCAGGTGGTGCTACCTCTGGCATCCTGAACAACTTATTTCCCAATGTAATAATAACAGCACGGGGCCTTGATTCATACACAGCATGTCGCTTCCACAAGTATGGTTGTCCTAGTAATACATCACAAACTTCAAGGGGAGCAATGTCACACAATACCTCATCCGTGAAGGGCTTGATGTTGTATGGAAGGCGACACTGCTGGCTCACGCGAAGATCTCGCCCTTGGTGAAGCCACCCAATGGTGTATGGTTGTGGATGTGCTGTGGTCGGTAAGCCCAACCGCTTCACGACCTCTGCCGAAATGAGGTTCTTTTGACTCCCGCTATCAACAATGAACTGTATCGGGGAGCCCTTTACCCACATCTGGGAGTGGAAGAGACGCTCCTCCTCCTCTGGATCTTCGGGTTCATTTTTCTGGATCTTTGCGGTAGCAACAGTGGCGCTGGGATCCGCATCAATGATCTGCTTCCCTTTTTCATACCCCTTATCAAGTTCTGACTCAGAGTCGGAACATGCATCTGATTCTGAAACCTTTAGCTCAGCCACCAGTGACTTCTTGGCCCGACACTCACTTGTGTTGTGAGTGGAGCTCTTATGGAACTCGCACCATTTTCCAGTGTCCTTTCTCGGCTTCGCGGCGTTGCTCTTTGCTTGCAGCTTCGGCTGGTTGTCTTGGGCTGTCCCGCCTTGGCTTTGTCCTTTGTTCTGTGGTTTAGGGGCACTTTTCCCCTGCTTTGGATTCGCAGATCCAAAGTCTCGCTTCTTTTGTTTAAACTTCTGCTCGACCTTGACGGCATACCGGTATGCTGCGCCGAGCGAGGGGATGTTTAGGAACTGTATTTCTTCCTGGATGTACTTGTGCAGGCAGCCACGGTATTTGAGTATCAAATGTTGCTCTGAATCCTTGATACCCAACTTTGTGCGAAGGGTATGGAAAAGATTGGTGAACTCCGGCACATCTTGGTCCCTTCCCTGCCGCACCGTGGTCCACTTTATGTATTCATCCTCATAGCTTCCGACAGGGTAGTACTGCTCCTTGATGGCATCCCGGAACGAATCCCAAGTGGGTGTGGCTGAAAATAGTGAGCCAGTACTTTCATCCTTCTGCTCGCAGTAGGTTTCCCACCAGTCCTTGACGTGGGGGGCTGCTTTGAGAAGAGCAAAAACAATCTTTTCCCGACTCGAAAATTCATGAACAGAAAAATAACCCTCTAGCGGATTTAACCATTTATCTACGGCATCAACGTCTATCTGACCCTCGAATATGGGGATTTCAAAATTAACTTGTACCTTAAAGGGTGTGGCGTTTCCAGAGGAGCTGTTGGAAGCCGATGCACCGCTTCTGGGTAGCCGCTGAAGGATCTGCACAAAGCTGTCCATCATCGCGTTCCGTTGTCACTCGAGCGCTTCTTCGAGCAAGATTTTGATGGGATCTCCTGCCCCCTCGTCTTTCTTCTCGTCCGCCATGGGAGGCCGTCGGGATTTGCGAGGCTGGTCTTGCAAAGGTTCAACCAGTTCAAGCCCTAACTCCTTATATCCCGACCTTGTTGGGGACATGCAAAGAAAAACAGAGGAAAAGCAGACCGCTCTGATACCACTGATCCGGATTTAAACAGGAATGCAACAAATTACAGAGATAACCATATACACAAAGATGCAGCGGAAATAATACTTCATTTCATTAATGGAAAATACTGAAATATGCTTACAAACAGAAATGGAAATAAACTAGCTAGGGCGATGGTAGCTTATCTCTGAGAAGAGATGTGATGGCTACATGCCTCTGAACTGTGTTACAATGAGGCTCGAAGGCCTATTTATTGTTGAGAAACAATGGAAAAACCCTTAACATTCCAAAACCTAACCCTAGGAGATGAAACGCCAAACTGTGGGCCCCGTTTGGGGGTAAGTTGGTACATCAACTTCCCGGGGTCGTAACTTTGGCATATGATCTCCGTTTGACGCGTACAATAGCTCATTAGAGAGATCTATCCGAGCACTATCATTGTTGGAACGGGCAACACCAGTCCATTCCATGGACTCGTGTTGCCCCCGGATTCCCCAAAAAACGTCGTTTAGGGCCTCAAAACGGCTTCGAAAGTTCAGGACCCGAAAAACTACTAAAAATAGTAAGTTGTGCTACAATTAAGGAAACTGAAAATGCTGAGAAAGACAATGGTGGGGGTCCAGGTGGACTTGGTAGGTGGCCACCAATATCCACCTGGATCAGTTGTTCTCTTTTTCTTTCCCCCTTGCTGTCTGTTTCTTTTCACTCTCCTTATCCCCTTCCTTGACTTCTTTTTCTCCTAAGATATCAAGTTGTTGTAACTTTTTGTTTTATCATTCACACTATGGCTCTTTCGTGTCTTCCTTCCTCTCCCTTTTCCTTTCCTTCCACTTTGGTGAAACCTATCTAGTCTTTTCCTTTGTTGGGATTTAAGTTTTCCTCCCTTTGATCGAGTGGACAGTCTCTTGATAGATGCCCATGCTCATGACATTTGTGACATCTGAATGGGATATGTTCATAGTCAACTGCTTGAACCCATTCTTCATCATAGACTTCTAGAATGACCTCATCTGGAAAGGCTCCTGATAGGTCCATCTCCACACAAATGCGGGCATAGGATGTATATTTTCCCCTTAGAGTTTCCTCTAAAATCTTTAAGAAATGACCTAATTTATTGCCTATAGCTTTTAAAGACTCTAGCATCCATTAATATAAAGGTAAGGAGTATCGTCAAATCCATACCGGTACTGAAGTGAAGGTTTCTCATTCAAGCACAAAGCTCATCATCCATGGCCTCATATAGAGCCCAGCAGCTGCAAAGAAGTATGGCCCTCCTTCAAAGATTCTATCTCTGTCTTCCATGTTCGTAAACACCACAATGAAAAAACCTTTCCATCCAAGATGAATATTTAACTCCCCCTTTGGTTTCTAGTTGTATTTTATCCAGGTGTACAATGATTTCTCTGATGGCTAGATTCCCATAAATTTACATTTGATGGCATAGTTAGCCATGTGGTCTCTGTGCGCTTGCAGAGTTGGGTCGTTCAGAATAACTCGAGGTTTAGTTTTGGTCTTGGGTTTATAAGTCCCCATCCTAGCTCTAACTTATGACCCTTGACCACTGTCTTCCACTCTTTCCTCGCAACAGTCTTCTTTGTGGGCCCCTTGATCTGCATTGGTTTTGCTACCTTCCACTGTCTGAGTTTCTGTGTCTTTTGTCTTGACCTCCCAGGTCTTTGGAGGTTTGTTCTTTTTCCCTCCTCTTCCTCTGTCTGCTACCATATCACTGTAGGAGGGTCTGGAGCTCCCTCCTCCCTTTGTCTCCATGGATGCTTGGTACTCTCTGCCACTGATTTCGTTAAACCCTAGAACCAGAGCTCCACCTCAATCTCCGAACTCATTCGATCTGAACATGTCGTACTTTCTTATATCAATTAAATGACCCTCCAACAAATCATTATCAAGCAGCCCATGGACAAGAAAAAATTCAATCAATCCACAGATGCACTAATAAAGCAAAAAAATAATACATAGAGAAATGAATGGGTAAAAGGTTTTCAAAAAATATAAGAAAAAAACCAATTTAAAAATAACTAAATAAAATAAAATAACCCAAAAAAGCAGTTTTCAAAGTGCATGAGAACTTACCCTCTCAAGCTCATCCTGGATTTCCTGCATCTTTTCAATGGAGAGAACAAGCTCACCGTCTATGTGCTCTTCCTCTTCCCCTTTTGATCTCTTGGACTTGTCCATCCTGCCCAGTCCTTCTGACCCGAAAGTCCTAAAAATCAAACTGAGTCAAAGGCACAAGAAGAGTGGTGGAGAGGGAATGGTCCTAGCATTCATTATTACCTCCAGAAACATTACACGCTCCATCATGCCATCCTCAATGAAGAAAACTTCCAAAGCTTAAAATTTAGATCATAGAATTCATTATTACCTCCATAAATGTTGCACGCTCCATCTTGCCATCCTCAGTGAAGAAAAATTCAAATTGAATATTATCATTAAAATACCAAAAAAATTGTTTATTATTTTTTACTTCCACCTACAAAAGAGTGTTTTCCAATCCAGGAGATATGTTTTGAAACAATACCATTAGTAGTAGTGTGTGCACTGAGCTCCCAGGATGCAATGGTGGCACCTAATTTACCAGGAACGAAACTTAGAAAAAGGACTCAAAATAGATGTGCATCTACATCCTATTAAACTAGCAATATTTACAGTAAATAGAACTAATTTCTCAATTATTTTCAAATTTTATGAACTGCACCTATAGAGGTCCAGTAGCTACAAGACCAAAAGCGTTATTCTAAATCTTCAAGTTGTAAAAAAATTGACCATTGCACCATATAATTTTCCCATTGATCTGAAGGCCTTGATCTATTGATGATGCAATCAAAATAGGCAATGGAGGTCAGCATAAAGAAATAACCAAATATATCACAAGTTGCTTTAATCAAGTTGACACTTATCCTAGTAAATACAATTCACATCTAATAACAATAAATCCATTTGTTCCATTTGTTATTTATAAAATGAAATGGAATTGACTTTCTAATACCCACCCAAAGCCTAATCCTCACTAATCTCTAAGAACAAGTGCATTTCCTAAACATATCAAATAACCAAGAAGATCTAGGACAGGAGCTGGAGCTAGAGTTGTCGCTATGGGTACTACTTTTGATTGAACATTGGGACCTTTTGCAGGTGAAACATTGATTTTTGTCTGAGTGGCTGATAATTCTTCATATGGAAGGTAACAATTTATTTGCAAGTTTGGAGGTAACAAGGTACAAGGTACATATGGAAAGACATATAGGAGGTAACCTGTACAACCATAAAAAGTGCTTAGAAGAATATATGTGTGCTCTGACTTCCTAACAACATCAAGGAAAGACTAAATTTAAAAAATAAATTCTTTAATGAGCTTTATACCTATTACTTACCACTTCAGATAGAAGTGTTGAGCATGACAACTGCCAAAAAAACATATTTTTATTAGACATATTGGAAGAAAACTCCTTGAACTAAGCATAAAATATAATACTTATACTAGAAAAACCTATACAAATGCAAACATCTCAAACATAGACAGATGAAATTAAGCCTTTTCATTGAAATAACTTACCACTTCTCTCGTATCCATTTTAGAATCCAAACTAAATCCCAAAACTTAAAAGATTGGCCATTTTTTAACTTCTTTCATTCTCATTCTCCAACTCAAAATGGTGAGCCCCAAGCTTGTGATTATAGGGCATAATATAAATGGCATCCAATAATGTAGATGATGCCATCAGCTGCAAATCCTTCTATCCTAACTATTTATTGTAGCTTTTCTAGAGGATATGGAGCTTGTGCCATGCATAAGCATGATACAAATGACTTTTTAATGTCTAAAATATCTTTGTTAACTTTCAATAGCATATTGTCATCATTTGAGGTTTAAGAATCTTCTTAACTATACACAAGGCCATGAATATCTTCTATAGAGTGAAAAGCTTCCTACATATCATATGCCATCTGTCATAAGAAATAGTATAAGGTGAAAATATATTAAAAATAAAACAAAAAAATTAGGTCACAGCTTCTACAGTAGGTTCATGAAATTTCATTCAACCCAAATCTTCCTCTACAATAGTGTATTCTTCAATAATTAATTCGTACAAGATCAAACTATATCAACCTTCCCATCTAGACAAATATAATCCTATATATAATTCAATGGATAATATTTTAGATTTCTAGCACCCATTCGATAATGATACCTTCTTAAAGGTGTGCCAAAAATCTACTCAACATGACATTATAACTATTTACAACATGGGAAATATGGGTAAACTCCCAACCAAAGATAAATGGTTTCTAGAATATGATTTTGCTAACATTTCCCTCATCCCATTTCACAATGGCAACCAACAATCCAGATGGTGCCATCAGCTACAAATCCTTCTATGCTAAGTATTTATTGTAGCTTTTCTGGAGGATATAGAGCTTGTACCATGCATAAGCATGATACAAATGACTTTCTAATATCCAAAATATCTTTGGTAACTTTGAATAGCATATTGTCGTCATTTGAGGTTTAAGAATCTTCTTGACCATACACAAGGCCATGAATATCTTCTATAAAGTGAAAAGCTTCCTACATATCATATGCCATCTATCATAAGAAATAGTATAAGGCAAAAATATATTAAAAGTAAAAAATTTAGCTCACATATTCTATAGTAGGTTCATGAAATTTCATTCAACCCAAAGCTACCTCTGCAATAGGGTATTCTCCAATATTTAATTCCTACAGGATCAAACTATATCAACCTTCCCATCTAGACAAATATAATCCTATATCTAAGTCAATGGATAACATTTTAGATTCCTAGCCCCCATTTGATAATGATACCTTCTTAAAGGTGTGCCAAAAATACACATAACATGACATTATAACTATTTACATCATGGGCAATATGGATACACTCCCAACCGAAGATAAATGTGTTATGCCTTTTTCCCAGAAGAATTTATTAGCATACCCTTTGTAGTTGAGAGAAGATCCTTTGGATAGTGGGATGCAATCTTTAGTTCTTGTGAGGGCATCCAAAAATCACCTTTGGACAATTGACTACTAGCATATTTACAACATTTTTTTCTCACTGACTTGATATTTGTCTCAGGGGAGTTTTACTTGAGGGTATTTTGTGCGACACTTTGCCTTAAGGTAAAAGTGTGTATACATTGTTGTATGTAATCTTGATCTTCCATATTATCAATACAAGAAGATACAGATCCACCAGTTGAATATGCAATAACTGTGAAATCAAATAGCTCAAACTGTTCACATTTTGTGTTTTCATCGAGGTCGACTAGTGTTGCATGTTCTTCATCAGAATTTGTCCATACTGTTGTATTTTCTTTTTCTACAGTACAACCCTCATCGACGCTACCCCCTGAATGATATTTATCCTCATTCATTTCTTCAACCTTATCCTCATTATACATCATACTAGACAATCATAATTCTAGTATAGAAAAACCTCTGGATATTATTGGTGAATAACTATAGTTAATGGTTTCTTATGTAACGATTCCCAATACCAATGGAACAACATGTAATTTGAGTCACTCAAGTAATGAATCTCAACTTAATTCCACTCTTTCTGGAATCTTATCAAAGAGGAGGTGTGGCTAGTGGTGGAGGAATCACACTCTTCATTGGCTTCTACCCTCTCTGAACTCAACCTTCATCGCCCTCATCCCAAAAGAAGAGAATACCAGTACTCCAGAAAAATTCTGTCCAATCGCACTATGCAATGTTATTTACAAGGTGATATCCAAAGTCATTGCTAACAGGTTGAAGCCGCTTTTGCCCTTGCTCATATCACCTGAACAATCTGGATACATAGAAGGAAGACAAATATTGGACAGCATTATCCTCACTCATGAAATCATACACTCCCTCAAGCACTCCAAACAGGCAGGTATGATTCTCAAGATTGACCTCTCTAAAGCTTTTGATAAGTTAAGCTGGACCTATATTCAAAAAATGCTAACAGCCTTTGGTTTTTCCCCAATGTGGGTTCGATGGATTCTGAGTTTAATTTCCACAACATTTTTCTCTATCCTCATAAATGGCATACCCTCTCGACCTTTTAGCCCCTCTAGAGGCATCAAACAAGGAGATCCACTTTCCCCATTCCTTTTTGTTCTAATGGTGGAAGGTCTGGGTTGCCATATCAAAGATGCCCTCCTCTCCCAACATCTCAAAGGTCTATCCATACACAACTCTCCAGCCATCACTCATCAATAGTTCGTGGATGACAACATGTTGTTTGGGTACCCTTCTGTTCAGGAAGCCTCCCTTTTTAAATCCCTTTTGAATGATTTCTCTGATGCTTCAGGGACGAGCATAAACACGGCCAAATCGCAGATCTTCTTTTTTCACACCCCCCTGTTACTCAACAGGCTATTACCCGCATTCTGGGCTTCTCCATAGCCTCCTTACCTTCCAAATACCTTGGAGCTCCCTTAATAGATTTTGCCATCAAGCACGCCTCTTGGCATATGCTCCTTGAGAAACTTGAATCTCGTCTCACTTTATGGACTCAAAGAACTCTGAACATAGCTAGCAGATTAGTGCTAATCAAAGCTGTGCTACAGGCTATGCCTCTCTACTTTTTCTCAGTCTTGGCAGCACCTAAATGGGTCCTTAAAAAAATAACAGCTCTACAGTGCAATATTCTTTGGGGTGCAACTTGCACAAATTGCAAATGGGCCTTGGCAAAATGGACGACAGCATGCAAGCCCAAAGAAAAAGGGGGTATAGGCCTGAGAGATCCTCATCACAACAATGTTATCATGGGTGCAAAAATATGGTGGCAATGGCTCTCTACTCCCAATAAGCCATGGGCAGCCATCTGGACAGCCAAATATGCCAATCACAGACCAACGGAGGAGCTAATTAGATTCACTCCAACTGAAAAGGGATCACTAATATGGAATGTTGCCACACAACACTTCTTGCTGATCCAGCAACACAACTTTTGGGAAATAAGGAACGACAGCACTGCTCGGTTCTAGATGGATGCCTGGAACCAACTACCAAAGCTCAACGACATCTATAGATCGCCTCCTTGCCAAGAGTGGGAGGAGCAACAAAAGGAATTCGTCCAGCAACAATGGATTCTGGAGACAGAACAAAGGTACAGACAATGGAAGTAGATCAACAGACTGATCAGGAATGGAGATAACCAGACTAAGGAGGTCATGGAGCGTGAGATTTAGGATCGACTCATTAGATCATCCGAAGGTAGGGATATTTTTAGATGGGGATATACCACAAAAGGTTCCTTCACCACCAAAGAGGCTTATAAAATTATTTGCAATGATCCAATGCCCCTGGATCCTATCTGGGGAAAAATCTTGTCACCGGGTACTTGGCCCAAAGTCTCCCTATTCCTCTGGCTTGTTGGGCACCGGAAAATCCTCACTTGAGACAATCTTAGGAAAATAAAATTTCACAGGCCCTCCATATGTCCCAATTGTAATTCTTAGGAGGAATCGCTCCAACGCCTCTTGGACTCTTGCACTCTTTCCAATCAACTGTGGGAGAAGGCTAGCTTCCATTGTCAAAAAAGATGCAGAGTGTCCGAAGATATAATCAACTCTATTCGCCATTGGCACCAAAACCCTTATAAAAGTGAACTACTCAACCAAGTATGGAGATTGATCCCCGGCCTTCTCCTCTGGACAATATGGAAAGAACGAAACAAATGCATATTCAAAGATCAAACCACTCCTGTAGAAAAATTTGGGGTAACTTTTGTCTCAATCTTAAAGAGACCTTGGCGCTTCAAACTTGGCACACGAAAGATTTTCCCACTCTTGCAAATGAGAAAGCCATCTGGGAATATTGGAACATACAACTCCCACAAGGTACTCACAGACCTTCAGAAGGAAACAACATCAGAAAGCACTTATGGACCCCTCCTCCAAAACATACTTTCAAACTCAACTTTGATGGAGCTTCAAAGGGCAATCCCGGCAAAGCAGGATTTGGAGGCATATTTAGAGATCATGAGGGTTCGCCTCTCCTAATCTACTTCGAAAACATTGGCTGGGACACAAACAACTCGGCTAAACTGGAAGGTCTCTGGCATGGATTACTCCTTTCCCAGCGTCATGGCTTCCAACCTCTAGAGATCGAAGGTGATTCCCTAATCCTCATCAACCTGGCCAATCAACTCCTCAATGGGTCACATGCGCATAAAATTTCCAACAGTTGGAGACTTGAAGCCATATTGGATGCAATAAAACAATCGCTTCACACCAATCGTGCCATCATATTCAATCACATTAAACGGGAAGGAAACAAGGTCGCTAATCTACTTGCCAATTTGGGGGGTGGAAAATGGGCACACTCTTCTCACTGGAACTCTAGACATAATTTAGAATCATGATCAAAATCAGGAGTGCAAAATACTGGTCCAAAGGGATGCATCTCTCCCAGATGCGGGTATATAGATGGGCATTAAATATTACAGGATAGGGGGGCTGAGATTGGGTGACACCTGCCTACCCAGGACAAGCTAGATATTTGGCTTCTCATCAACGGATCTCTGCATTTGAGAAGAGAAGGTTTGATTGGCATTGTTTTAAGTAGTTATGGATATCATGCCTCAACACACTCCAGCATACCTCAGACTTCGGCTCTCTTCAATGTAACAGTAATGGCGGATCGCAGATCGATAACTAGCAACATGCGATTGCAATTAGATCGCATCGCAATTTTGGAGGATCACAGATTGGGGAGACCTAAGGGCAAGGCCTTAACCAATAGCAATATGCGACTGTGATTAGATCACATCACTATTTCGCATTGGTGGAAACCAAGGGGCGGAGCCTCCACACTTTCTCATGTGCGATGCGATGATGTGGCCCCGATAGTGGATCACAAAATGGGGAGACCTAAGAGCAATGCCTTTACTTATAACGATATGCGATGGCGATAAGATCGCATCGCAATATTGCATTGGTGGAAACCAAGGGGCACAACCTCCACACTTTCACATGTGTGATGCAATGACGCGGACCCAACAGTAGATCGCGGAATGGGGAGACCTAAAGGCAATGCCTTTACTTTTAGTGATATGTGATTGCGATCAGATCGCATCACAATATTGCATTGGCGAAAACCTAGGGGTGAAGCCTCCACACTTTCACAAGTGCGATGCGATGATGCAGACCCGACGGCGGATCATAGAATGGGAAGACTAAAGGGCAATGCCTTTGCTTCTAGCAATATGTGTTTGCCTGATGATAGTACGAGGCCAGTTGTGGCCACCTAGGTGTTCATTATCTGGTTTTTTTTGTTTTTTGCTAGTGTTGCCAAGTTTATGGCTTCCTATATGGACTTATCGTCAAGGAACCATCTTACTGTTTTCTTTGTGGGGTCTGGACTTGAGAAGTGATACCATTTTTGAAGTTTCCGCTCTCACTAGATTGGTTTCCCCAATGTTGGGGTAGTCCAAATTTTGTTGATACTCTAGGCTACCTTGTTCGAGGCCTTGTCCTCTTTGTATCTTTCTGTACATATTAATATATTACTTTTACCTAGAAAAAAAAAAATGAATCTCAATTTAACAACATTATAATATAAATACATTCTACCATAAAGACACATCTAGAATGCTCTACTTTGTAGATTTCAGCACCCATGTATTTGATGGATTTATGGGAATGAAGGGAAATTGGAAATCCAATGATATCCTATAGTTACGTATGGCCTTGTCTAGTATCTATGGCCTCTTAGAAAGCCAAGATCAAGCTCAAACTCACCTCAGCAAATGAAAATAATGATCAGGGGAGAGGGAAATGACTCCAGTAAGTATAAATCCACTAAAGAATTCTTAAGAACACTCTAGGTAAGGAGAGAGAAATTATCAACAATCATACAGAAACCAAATTAGCAACTCCTTGAGGAAATTCAACAACTCCAGAACCATGGTAGTTGACCTCTAACTCAACAAGAAAGTGGATGATGAGTAACTCAAAGCTAATGCATTTCATAGAGCATCAATAAATAAAGAATTTATGAATGATGCTAATAGAAATTCAATGGAGAATTATTTATTTCAGCCATGAGCACAAAGATAGGGAGCACATATACTATAACTAAGGACTAAGAATGATGATAACTCATACACCATATGTTTATTATATCTTAGCAACATATATTAGATGAGAGCCTAGCACATTGCCTTCATTGTAAAAAGAGATATTTCCATGTGCAAATTAACCCTCGCTCCATGTGAGACTATTGTAGCATAGTTTCTATGGGAAAATCAAGGAGTTGGTCATGGAAGTTAAACACTAAATTGATCTAGTTTTAGTGTTTTCCAATTAGGGCTATTACATCTTGTCATAGGCAAAGATTATAGGACATTTCAACATTACAAAGGCACCAATCCAGGCACAGTCACTCTTTGTTTAGTTAAATCAAAGATCATGGGGAATGATATCCAGACATTTTAGCCTATATTCAACCTCTTTTGGGTAGCAACCAAGAAAGTGAAAAAGTTTGAAGTATGTAATCCAACAGGAGAAGAAAAACCAAGGATAAAAAGAAGTCTACAACACTTGAAGAAAATGAAGTATGTGACTAAGCTGGATCTCAATCTAAATCTATCTATTTGTAGCAAGATCTAAATATATGTGGTAAAGAGTCAAGGGTTTTTTGTAGCAGCTGAAGATCAATAATAGAAGGTAGAGATTCTGTAATTGGAAGCCAAAGTATTATGATAAGAGAATAAACCTACAATAAGGACAGAGATTTGGAAGCTGCTTCTGACTTTGACTAGGAAAAAATTCAACTATCAACCTTGACTTCAAGAGGAGGGCTGACTTTGAGGGAGTTTTTGGTCTTGTGTTGGATATCTCATTTTGAATAAATTCAATAACAAGAGGATTGTTGGGCTTCCCTATTTAAGGGGATTTTCCCTAGCTTGAAAAAGCTTGAAGTCTATAATCCAATAGGAGAAGAAAAACTAAGGATAAAAAGAAGTATATGACATTGAAGAAACCAAAGTCTATGAATATGTGCACCACAAATTTTGCGAGTGTCGTCAAAATGCATGTCAATAAAATTTCCCTACATAGAATTTCACACAATATCCTTAAAAGTTTGCAATTCCTTATCTGGGATTTACATGTCTAGAAGCACAATGACTTCGCTACAAACATGTTTGTCTACCTAGAATCACAAATATTCAGTCAGACACAATTGCAATGGAAAAATCACAAGTATTGCAATTCTATCTCCCATGTACTGAAATTGTTTAAATATGAGAATTAAGAGGATTACAACTTACAAATCTACTAGAGTTTTCATTTTTTAGCGTCTTTGCATTACCAAATGACTCTAGCATAAGATTTTTTCTGCAATATTTTATCACCTACTCCATTGTCACCTCCTTGTGTTGTTAGGTATTGCATTACAATTTTTGTAGTTTCTATTTTGCCTACGCCACTTTCACCACTGAAATACAATTTTGAATCAATAAAAAAAACCTTTTTATCCTCGAGCAAAACCTTATAAAACATCTAATAGAAAAATTAAATTCCCATCATACAGATGAAAAAGGAAGTAATCATACTACCATGAAAAAAATTTCCATCTACTTCATAGGATTACCTATATGGAAACTCCTGGAAAATGTTGTTAGAGGTAATAAATCAATAGATTTGATTTATGTCTAGTTTGGACAAAAGTGGCCTGTGATACTTAGAGATACAACCCACCCAAACATTTGAGAGAGAGAGAGAGAGAGAGAGAGAGAGAGAGAGAGAGAGAGAGATAACTTGCTTAAAATGGTGAGAAAAGTAGAGTGATATAAAATACTAAGTGAGTTTGTCGAAAGGTGGACAGCTTAAGGGAGATCAGACAATGTTTCCAATGATCTCAAGGTCTCCTATGTCTGATAACCAAGGGTGACGTGGGCAAAGTAGGCACTAGTTCCTTGTGTCTTCTACAACCACTGAGGAGCCTGGCTTCCTCCTCCTAACACCTGAGGTTGAAACAAGTGTTGATTTTTCTAGTGTCATATAAGACTATAGCAATTTTCAAACAGATAATTGCTTCCAATGATACAATTTGACAATCATTAAGCAGTTATACATTAAAATTTCAACCATCGTTAAGATCCATAGAATAATAAAAATCAAAGTAAGACAATGAACAAGAGACACCAAAAATTGCCTTGGGAAAATCCTAGCAACCTTTCCTTATGAAAGAATGTCCAATTCAAGCCAATTTTTTACATCAAAAATAGCATGTCTTTGACAATATTACATAGACATATACTAACTAGCAAGATAACCTCTAACAATTGTCAAGCCAAGCCTCCAATATCCAATACAAAGATCCCTTCAATTCTGTCTACCATAGGTCTCCAAGAGGGTCAAACTTCAACCTTTTCCTCATCCTCAAAGCTCGCATTATTCACAGAGATAAGCTCTGCATGTTTCACAAAGATAGTGTGCCTTAGATCCGCATTGTTCCTCAGAGAGTATGCCTCAAAAAATGTGAGCTATCTTCCTCAAATTATCAAGCTATCTTGCCTCAGGTCAGCAAGCTATCTTTTCTCAGCTCAACGAGCTATCTTGCCTCAGAGAAGAGATATGAATTGCCTTGGAGGAGAGGAATAGGCTCAATATATAATAATTTTTCCATGCGAAGGGGTGTGACTCTTGGGTAGTCCAACTTGATCTTGTAGGGGCTGACTTGAACACTTGTGAGGTACATACAAATTCAATTTTACTCTTTTGATTTAATTGATAAAAATACCAACTAGAACTTCCAATTTTAAATTTTCAACACTCCCTCTTAGCTAGGGAGGTACTTTTCATTCTCTCCCAAAATAAATTTCCTTTACCAATCCAATGGTCTCTTAGTAATGACCTAAGGGAGAGATCACAAAATTAGATGTACATGTCTCATCATAAGGAAAGGATCATAGCATCAAGTTCCTTAATCAATGTTGTTCATGAGACCAAACTCTCCAACTATATGAAATAGTTTCTCATTTGATCACTATGATCCAAGAGAGTAATCAAAGTCAATCTCTTTGACCATCCCACTAGTCTCTTAGTCAAAACCAATGACCCAATAGAGAGAACTCAACATCAATCTCTCTGATCGGATTACTGGTCTCTCAATAAAACACAATGACTCAAGGGAGCAATCAAGATCAAACTCTTTGACCATACCAATGGTCTCTCGTTCAAACCCAGTGACCTAAGAGAGTACACAAGGTCCACAACCCCGACCATAAAAAAGGGTCTTTCAGTCAAGCTCAATAGCATAAGGGAGGAATCCCTATCTCAATATTAGACTCCCTGACTATATATTCTCTTAGTCCACAACCCAAGGGAGGAATCATAATCTCAATGTCAAAAGGTTCAATCTCACTGACCATATGTTCTCTCAGTCAAATATAATGACCCAAGGGAAAGTACTCAAAATTAGTGTCCCCAACCAAATTTCCCTTAGTCGAATAAAATGACCCAAGGTTGGGTACTTAATATTAGTATACCCAACCATGCCTACTAGTCTCTTAGTTAAAAAAATGACCTAAGTGATCACTCCAAGCCTCAGAACCAACCTCCCCAATGATAATGTTTCTCATTCAAACTCAATGACCCGAGAGAGTAACCAAAACAATCTTCCTAACCATAAACCATGGCTTCTCAACAAATCCTAAGGAAGATAAATGATGTTATACAATCAACTTTTCCTCTCTCCAAGAGATGGTTTCGTGGTCATTCCAAGCTTCTCTCAGAAGCAAACAAAGCCCATTCAAGATAGTGGCTTGGTCAAAACATCAGCAATCTGCTTATCAAAAGAAATCTATTTGATCCTAGCAACTCTTTTTTAGATAACATCCCAAGTATAGTGACACTCGATCTCAATGTGGTTTGACCTATCATGAAAAAAGAAAAATCTCTAAAAGCTTTTCACAGCTTTGGATATATCACAGTCAATTCCAACAACTGATCAAACAAACCGGCAAATAACTTTTGAAGGCAAACTGCTTCACAATAGGATAAACAATCAACTATATACTCAACTCCAGTCATGCTAAATGAACCAAAGGTTTGCAAAATACTCATCTATGATATCCAGGCTAAGAAAACATCCAAAAGTACTCTTCTTGTCTTTAGAACATTTAGCCCAATTAGAATCTGCAAATCCATGTAGCAGATAGTTCACCAAGCCAAATAGTATAATCAAACAAGTCAGCAATCGAGTCTCGCAACTTCTTCAAATTTGTTCTCATGGAGGTTTCCATCAACTCACAATCCATCATGCCAATTTTTTTAAAGATATCCACAAATATTTCAATAGGCTTATGCCACTCTTTCAATCCCATGTAGTAATGCATTAAACCAATATCCTTCAATCAACTCCCTCTTACACTAGACAAAGACGTCATTAACCCGAGTTAGAAATATATCATCAAAATCACAAGCTCGTCTTCAACAACAAATCAGCATCGTTCATTAATTCAAGAGTACCATACACAACGTGCCTGAAATCATCTTATTCTCCTTCTTACTGAGGTAATCCTTCACTTGGTACTTCTAGCCATCTTCATCACAACTGACTTATTTTCGTCATTGATCAAATCTACTCCCTCTAATTCCATAGCTCGACACGAGTCTTCTTGTCACTATCTTTTTTTTCTGCTCCATTATTTCCATTTGCTAATACAGCTCTAACAGCATTCATCAGGTGCCTGTTGTTAGTTTTTGTTTGAGGTAGCAGTGGAAAATTGTTCTAGTCTCTATGGTGTCTAAGAAGCTAAGGAACACGAGATTTCAAAAACCCATAAAAGGTTTCCCCAAAAAAAACTTGGATACACCCCAATTAAATGTTTTCCCACATGTATTTTAACTATTGTAAGACTAATATTGAACACTTGTAATTCATGTTGATTTAATTTGTGTTGAACACTTGAACCCACTCACTTGTTGTAATACATATCTATTAATGAAAATGTGTTCTATACGTTGTTAACACTATCCTGCCCATGGTGGCTACCTCCCTGGACATCAGACAAACCTTTCACATAAAACTTGTTATATCAACCGTTGCACTCACGTGGAATCATCCCTTGGATGTTGTATGTGTTATCCTTTCTCATGCATTGCAACTGTCACATCCGTGTGGACTGTTCTTCCAGAATTCATGCATGTCCTATTCTGTTGTGTGTTCCTAACAGAGTTGGGGCTTCCTCCCAACCAACTTGGGACTCATTCCTATCCTCTCCCTTTATAGTGAAAGAACCATTGACACATGTGACACTAGAAATCACCAGGCACGCGAACCTCACTTCTCGAAGACAAAGCAGACCACTCTCTTGTGCTGACAAGCAAGAGTTGAGGAAAATATTTAAGATAATGGCAACCGGTCCATCATACCAAATGGGACTCCCACACCAAATGGTGTGAGGTCTAGTTCATACTTCATACCAGGGTGATCCACTGAATGTTTGTGGGTCCAACACCATCAACACGTTTTTGATCCTTTAGAAACTCTAAGATTAAGAGATTTTGTCTTCTCAAGTTCCTTTCTTAGACCCACTACTTCGCACTCTAATTTTTCATTGTGTTTTTCCCTTTCTCTGAGTTGATGTGTCAAAGTGTCTATGACTATATTCTTTTCTTCCATGCATATTTTGAGTTGAGTGATTGCTTCAAGAATATCTTTGTAATGTCCCCTAATAATAATAATAATAATAATAATAATAATAATAATAATAATAATAATAATAATAATAATAAATAATAATATAATATAATATTAAAATATAAGCAAATAAATAATAAACAATAAAGAAAAGATAATAATAGTAAATAGATAATAAATAATGAAGAAATATAATAATAACAAATAAATAAAATAGTAAAGTTTTATATATATATATAATAGTAACAATAAGTAAAGTTAACAAAAAATAAGATAAAATAAGAAAGAGTTTTTTTTCCCCGTGGAAAAAGTCGTAATTTCCTTTATTAATAAGAAAATTACATTTTGTAGATGCAGAGCATATTCATATGGTAAGCCATACCTGTCGATCCAAAAATCTAAAACTGGAGTACCACCTCAGAGGTGGAGCTGTTCAAAAAATAAGCATTTGTAAATGCTGATGTACTCTTCACAGAGAGACCAGTACTGAAGTAAAAACATAAAAACTATGTGAATATTTACATATGATCATTTAAATTAAGAGTCAGATCCAAAAATTTTGTTTATGCTCCGGGGTCTATAAACGGCCTGTGATAATACTGATAAGAGTTGTCATTGCGTTCCTCCTGAATCAACCAAGTAGCATCATCCCTGAGCGCTGCTTCCTTGGATAGGTGGTCAGCAGCTGAGTTGCGTTCCCTGTAGATGTGGAGGCAAGAGAAGGAGTCAAAATTTGTTATGAGTCTATGAGTTTCCTCCAGAATATGTTTTAGAGAATATGCATTGCATTGTGATTTTTTGTTTATCCAGTTGCATATTATTTTAGAGTCACCAAATAGCTGTAAATGTAGATAGTGTTTGATCAATGCATAATGAATGAGGTTTTTGGCTGCAAGAAGCTCAACATAGTTATTGGTCCCCCTGCCCAGTCCCATTTGTATTTTGTAGGAGTGGGTTTCAGATAGGTGTAGAATTGCACCCCCTCCACATCTAGTCTCCTGAGCCGACCCATCAAAATAAGCCCATGGTTGGGAGGTGTTGATGGCTTCCGGAATTATAATCCTATGAGATGGTTGGGTACCCTCATTAGGAATAGAGTTGTAGTCAGCTATGATTCTGGTAGTTATGGAGGGCCAATGGGGGTCCTTTTGCTGGAAGATAATTTGGTTTCTGGCTATCTAGATGGCCCAACAAATGAGGAGAGGGATGTTCTTTTCTTTATCAGATGCTAAAGTCCACCAACGGTTCCATGTGTTTGCAAAATTTGTACCCTGCCATCGGTGTGAGGAGGAGAGCGAAGTAAGGAGGCTGTTCCAAAGCTCTTGTGTGCTGGGACAGAATAGGAAAAGATGGTCCGTGTCTTCACTGCCACTCTTGCAAAGGTAACACTAGAAGGGGCCTAAGAAGGATCGTTTCATCAGGTTGGCACCAGTTGGGACCTTGTTCCGGAGAATGGACCACATAAGGAGTCTCGTTCGGGGTGCCGCCTTCAGCTTCCACAAATGCTTCCACCATTGCTCTAAGGTTGGTGGCTTATAAGGTTCCATCAGCACCTGATATCCTATCTTGGGGGAGTATACTCCATGTTTGGAAAATGCCAAATAAGTTCATCATCCCCCTCTGATATTCTTATATGGGCCTCGGTTAATGCTCTTGAGTAATCCCGCCACTCCTGTTGCCAACACTGCAGTAAATTTAGATCGTGCACTGATTTCCAGGCCTGCTGAAACAGAGAGGAGTGTACATCATCAACAATATGACTGATATGCGAAATGCCTTGTTCCAAAAGGTATGTTCTTAGTTCCTCGGATAGCATGTGTGTGTTTCCACACCCCGCCCAGGGGTCTATGCTTAACCGCACCTATGCTCTAGACCAGATCCTCCATGTCAATCCATTTCAGATGAGTTCCTTAGTGTTTATGACTACCTTCCAGATAATGGATATATTGGCAGTATTCCTGTGGTCTTGTCTAATCCAGTCAATGGTATTAGAGGGGGATATATACTTAGAGACGGCCACCTTTGTCCATAAACTGTGATTGTTGAGTAATTTCCATCCTAACTTTGCTGCCAATGCTTTTGAGAATATTTCCAGCCACTTGATCCCCCATCCTCCCCATCACTTTGGTAGAGCCAAAGACTCCCAGTTTTCCCATGCAAAGAGTCTCCCAGACTGTTTCCCTTTCCATAAGAAACGACAACAAATGTTTTGTAGACGGGCCAGAATGCCTCGAGGGATCCATGCCAACGACATCCAATATACCGGTGTTGCTTCCAGAACGGCTTTAATGAGGACCAGCCTCCCTACTCTGGACAAGTATTTGAGATACCAAGTATTTAGTCTCCTCTCAACTTTTGAAATGAGCCAAGTCCAATCTGCGATTTTGTAGCCGTGTGGTTTTAGCCTGTACCCAAGATACCTCAGTCCTTCTTCAAGTGATGCTTCTACAAAGGCAAATCTCCAGAGAGAAAACTGTAATTCGTGTTGAGAGCAACCTGTGGCAATGATAGTGGACTTTGCCTCATTTAAGACCATACCCGTAGCTTTTAGAAAAATCCCAGGGTACGATGGAAGGATGTGATGTCTCCAATACCTCCATTAAGGAAGACAAGCACATCGTCCACAAATAATAAATGGGTTAAAATACATGCTTTTGCAATTTTGATTCCCCTTAATCACCCTTGTCTGTGTTCATCTCCAATAGTTCTGCTGAGGCCCTCCATCATGAGTAAAAAGAGTAGAGGAGAAAGAGGGAAACCTTGCCTCAGCCCTCTTTCCGCATGAAAGAAGGGAGATGCAGAGCCATTTATTAGTACACTGTAAGAAACGTTTGTGATGCAACACATGATCCACTTGATGAAAGAGTAGGGAAAGCCTAGATGGGTTAACAGGATGCGGATGTAAAGCCAGTTGACTCTGTCAAAGGCTTTGGAAAGGTTGATTTTCAAAATCATTCCTTTGAGACTTTTGGTTTGAACAGAGTGAAGGAGTTCCTGAGCTATGCCTATGGCCTCATGGATTTGTCTGTTTTTTAAAAAATCAAACTGCTCAGGGGAAATGTGCGCAAATAGGATAGGCTTAAGGCGATTAGCGATGATTTTTGCAATGATCTTGTATATGCAATTACACAAGGATATAGATCTGAATTCGTCATAGGTTGAGGGGTTATCAGATTTAGGAATAAGAGCTATGAATGTGAAATTGAGGCTTTCCCACATCCTTCCCTTCCTACGACATTCTTCTATTAGTCTTAAGAGATCCAGCCCTAGAATGTTGAAGAAAGCAGTGTAGAATTCTACTGTCCATCCATCTGGTCCTGGACCCTTGTCCTTCTTAAGCCATTTAAGGGTTGCTTCCAGCTCTCCAAGGGTTACCTCCTTTGTAAGGTCTTGCTCTACCTCCTGATCCATGAACCTGGGAAAAGACTGTGCAATGTGCATGACTTCGGCCAGGGTGGCAATGGGAGGTTCCTTGTAGATGCCCCTAAAGTGTGTATTCACCAGGCCTGCCAATTCACTGAAGGATTTCACTGGGAGTCCTTGACCATTTTTGAGTTCCCAGATTGTGTTGATCGCCTTTCTCCCATTTGCATGCTTGTGAAAGAATTTGGTGTTGTCATCTCCTTCCTTGAGCCATATAGCACGACTACGGAGTCTCCAGCTCTCTTCTCTGTCCTTTAGAATTTGTGTCCTTTTTTGTAGAAGAGAGGCCATCTTGTCCTTTTTTTCCTGGGAGTCTATAATTCCTCCAGTACCCTCTTCCAAGGTAGCAATAGCCTCCTCTATTGTTTTGAGCAATTTCTCTTCTTGTTCCCTTTTCCTTTGAGCCCATTCTTTTGAGAGGGATTTCAATGCCTGGATGTTGTGAGCAAACCCTTCTGCTATGTTACCCTCTGTGTCCACTGGGTGAGCCTTCCAGAAGTCACCCACTGCCTTCATGTAACCAGCATCCTTTAACCAGGTGGAGTTAAATTTAAAGGGAGCCTTGGGTTTTTTGATGACATCTTGTATTTCTAGGTAGATGGGCCTGTGGTCTGATAACCCTCCCGAGCCAACCCATTGTCTGATGTGGATGCCACTGCTAGCCAGAGCTTCTTTGATGAGGAATCTATCTAGCCTTCTGGCCAGGCTGGCCTCCCCTATTCTATTGTTTCTCCAGGTGGGCTATATTTTAGCTGAAGGGATGTCTATAAGGTTGTGATCTTCCAGCAAGTTCTCAAAAAATACAGACAATGAATCCACTTGTTCCTATTGTCCCCATGATTCCGCAAACCCCATAGAGAAATTCAGGTCCCCTCCAAGGATTAGATTGTCACATTGCATGATAGATGAAGATAGTAGCTTCCTCCAGAAGTCAGCCCTATCTTGATAGGGGCCATATATGTTAATGATCCTGTAGCTGGCTTCTAGGGAAGATGAGAAGATATCCACTCCTAGGTAGCCATTGCCCCCCTAGACATTAATCAGTTTGATGGAGCGAGTACAGATGCCCAGGGTAACCCCTCCAGATCGACCCGTAGCATCAAGTGAGTGAAAAGTCCAGCTCGGGAGCCAAGATTCAAGGAGAGAGGAGATAGAGCAAGCTGGACCAAGGGTTTCTTAGAGAAAAATGATGTCAACAGCTTCCAAAGAGAATAAGCGCCTCAGGGCTAGTTTTTTCTCGGGACTAGCCATCCGATGGTAGTTATAGGATAGCATCTTCATGGGGGGAAGGATAGGGTTTGCTCTACTCTAAGACCCCAGGAAAGAGTTTTCTATTTACCCGTAGCAATCTCCTCCCCAGCCTGATTTTTTGCCCTGGTTAGAGAGGAGGGTCGACCCCGGGGGAGCTTGGGAAGATAGGGAAAAGAAACCACCCCAAACCCTACCGCATCGTGGCCTGGTGTTCGAAACTTAGAGCGCATAGGATAGCGATGGTTGGTGCAGGGGGGGAAGCGGGATGCGGGGAAGAAGGGGCCACCAGAAAGGAAGGCTGAGGTGAGGGGTAAACAGGGGGAGATGGCGCGATGGAACAGTGCTGGTTGATGAGGGTTTGCCAGGAGGGTCCAAAGAGGGGAAGGGAGACTAGGGAGAATGAAGATGAGCAGGGGGAAACATTCATAGGGGGAGGGACACTAACATGTGAATGCGAGAAAGTAGATGAAATTTTATCAGATACAGAGAAAGAAAAAGGGAGAGAAGTGATTTCCATACCCGCAGTGAAAGCGTCCCCTGAAGCCGCCCAAGCTCTCATCAGTGGAGCTTTTCCCCACTTCTTCTTGGGAGCTTTTCCCCACTTCTTCTTGGGACCTTGATCTGTCTCCCTACTTTCCTTAATTACAGCTTGCGATGGCTGCTCCTCGACTTCCTTTGCATGCTGGGAGGGATCTTGAAAGATGTCAGTATGCTGAGAAATTTCATGAGACCTCTGTCCCCCTTTGGTGTTCATCGAGCAATCCCTAAACACATGGCTGACCTTGTGGCAACGTCGGCATAGTAGGGCACTCCTTCATAATCCAGCATTTGCTTCTTGGTATAGGTCTGCCATTGGATGGTGATGTGCTCCTGCAGTCCCCCTCTTGTGTCCATGTGCACCAAGACTCTGGCATAAGCCATCTTACCAGTAGAGAGGTAGGATCTGTCGTAACCCATATAAGTGCCAAGGGAATTGCCAATGCACTTGAAGATTTCCTCTGACCAAATGTGAGGGGGGAGCCCTGGAATTCTCATCCAAATTGGGTCAACCCTATCTGCTCTAATTCTAGATCAAAGAGGGGTGACCAACACTTCAAGAGAATGGGCGCATGTTCGAAGTGCCAATAAGATGATAATACCCAATTGGTATGATCTAGCCTAGAAAACCTGAATGCGAACTAGCCCCTCACAAAGGTCTGGATAGTAGGAAGGTCTGCTAGGTGATGCCCCCAGACCTCAGAAGCCCAAGCTTTTAAACGCTCCGCAGAATGGTTTCATCCATGAATCCTTCCGACCAGGACTCTGTCGGCAATGTCCATGGAATCTGCCAGTTGAATATCTTCCTCCAGCCGCAGAAAGATGTCGTCAATTTTAGATCTAAAGCACCGAGCCTTCTTTCGAGGCCTCACTTCCGCAGATAAGGTCTCCTTTGGATCAGAACTTAGCCCAGAGACAGGGGGGTCCTCGGAATGAGGGGAGGGTGTAGATGGGAGGTCGTCCGATAGGGGTGGAATGTTAGTGAAACATCCAGAAGGTGGGATGGGAAGATGAGACGAGGACAGAGTCACCAAGGCTGAAGGAGCTGACGAGCTGAGCACAACGGATGAGGGTCCGCAGGAAGAGGGGATGTGAGGAGGGCCAGCCCAGGGCTCTAGGGGATTAGGGTTTAGGCAGTCGATAACAAACCCTAACGAGGAAGGTGACAACGACAGAGTGGAGAGGGACGACCAGGTCATGGGGTCATCCAGCAAGATAACCAAGCGGATGAAAGGCCCAGAGATCGGAGGAAGGTCGACGATGGCCTCATTCAGTTCACTGCTAAACGGAACACGGTCCTCCTTAGTGGTATGCGGCGACGACCAGATAGCTCCCTCCGGCAGCGGGTCCTCTAAGTAATCAACAAGATCGAGGTCCATAGATGTCGAGGGCTCGGAAACACCAGCTACCTGTAACCGCCAAGAAACTGCAGGGTGAAAGCGAAAGAGATCCAAACCTAGACAGAGGGTGCGAAGCAGAGATGGTAGAAACGGCACAGTAACAAGGTAAAAACTCAAAGACGAAGAGCTAATGCCAGATTAGGGTGAAACAGTAGCCCCAAGCTATGCGAGCTACGTGGGTCTATTCTAGACTGCCATCTGCTGCACAGTACTGCAACCACGTCGAGTCATCTGTATTCTCCTTCGTGTCACAGAGCCATCTCCAAAGAAAGAGTTAACTAAGAGAACTATAAAAATAGTAAAAATAATTAAAGCTATCAAAAAGTAAAAAATTGATAAAATAAGAAAGAAATAAATTAAGAGAAAATTTAACTGAAGTAAAGCTTAGAATAAAAGTTGCATGTTGACACATGGAATGTGTGCATGCGATTCCCTTTCCAATGTTTGGTCTATTTAATAGACGATGAGGAAGATGAAAGATCATTCCATCATCCATTCTCCTGGGAGAAAAGTATTGTGAGACAAAGGATTCTCTCGCAATAGTATGTTGATGGAGGGCTCGGGGGTGGCCAGTTGTAGAAAGATTTTGTGCAAGTGAGCCTATGGTTGGGTGGAGAGTCGTCTCGAAAACTTTGTTGCGATTAGCAAGATTCAAATAGCATTCAACTCCGAAATTACAAGTAAAGAATATCATCATTACACGTAAGTTACCTTTGCTCCTATTTCTCAAAAATTCTATGCTAATTAGTTGAATAGAGGTGTGTTAATTGTAAATCACATAATTGATCTCATTAGTTTCATGTTTTAATTTCGGGGTTGTTACATATGGTATCAGAGCAAGTTTTGAACTCTACGATAACTTTAGATCATTTTCTTTATAACTGATTAATGTTATATTATTTTTAAAATATTATTTACTCTCGAATTTAAAATATTATATTTTAGAGAGAAAACCAATAACAATAACAATAATAGTACTCAACTTTACAATCTTGAAAGAAATTCATTACTTTAAAATTAAAATTTTAAGTATTAAAATAAGTGTATATGAAAATACATAGATTTATTAATAACAATTAAAAAGGGGCCTCACGAATAAAAGCGTTGTTAAGTGTTGTTTTAGATTTTCTCCATTCTGAAGAAATATTATTAAAGTCATTATTTAAAAGAGTTTGTAGCATTAAAAAAATAAAAACAAATTTCTCTAACAGTCGTGAGATAGACCACGCACAATTCTAGCGGAATGGAGAACGACAAAGTAAGGTTAGGCCTTAAGAATTTGCAATAATACATATTTTTAAATATATAAAGTAACATTTAAATGGAAAAATTAGCATAAGTTTATAACCTTTTTCAGATTATTTCATTAAGTTTAGAAATTTATCACATCCTTTATCATATTAAGGAATGGAAATTCTTCATACCATCTTTTTTGTTTTTTATGCTCTTATATAGCGATGACATAATGGCTTCAATTTTATTTTTCTGTTTGAGCAATATTTCATTGGTTCAAGCCCTTGTAGCTTCCATACAGGTCACAATCTTTCACACATCTAATTGCAAGGTGATTTTAATAAGATCAATGATGAGAAAGTTTAGTGTAGTTCACAAAATGACATTTTTGGGTTAATTAAATAATTCTCAGACTGCTTAGCCCAGTGCATTAATGTGTGATATAGGAACGAAAGGTTGAAGTTTAAAATTGCGGTCAGTTTATTTGTTGGAAATTTATTATGTCCACAATTCTTGTAAAATGTGAATGAATACAACTGGATTGTTTAAATTATGTAATTTTTTTGGTAATCCCCACAAACCACTAAATACAATTTAAAAAAAAACCACCCAATATCATTAAAAGACGAGTTGTTACCACATATGTAATATAATCGAAAAAAACACACTTAAAAAAAAATATATGTATATATATATATAAATAAAATATTTGAATATATGGGATATAAAAAAACAAAAAAAACAAAACACTTCAACTAAGTGTGACTTACGATAATAATAAAATTAAAGCGACACATGCAAATTTAAACCCAACACTCGAGTTTAGCGCCAAGCCATAAGGAAGATGCCACTTATGCTAATAATAAAACTGAAGTGTAACAAAGAAGCTTAACAAAATAAAATTTATAAAAATCTCATGTTTAAACCTACACAAGCTTGGTGGACGTGCAATACGTGCATGGGTAGCCATTGTTAAAAAAATAAATAAATAAAATGAGTTGCATGTTTTACCATTAACATGCTTTAGCATTGTAATCCTTATCATCTATATAATAACGTGAAAGGTGTTTAGTGAACATTATTAAATATTTCATCAGTGAAGTATATGTTATATATAATCTAATAAAGTGAAAGGTGTTTAAAAAAATTTATTAAATGTTTAATTAGTAAAGTATATGTTATATATTTAATGTTTAAAAATAAGTGTGTTATTAATGCATTAAATGAGGTGTCTTTTATTAGGAATGTGATTTTTAATATATTTGAATATATTTAAATTTATTTGAAATTATATGGTTGGGAATTTTTATGGGTATATATAAATTTTGTATTATACTTGTTATGTGGAAAAGAATTTTTTTATACACAAATGGAATTGAATTTTTTATGAATCATGATAAGAATGTTTATAATGTATTATTGTTTCATATTTGATAAGTATTGAGATGATTCTCATATTGATGATGTTTCATGATATGGTGGTATCAAGATAATGATGCACGTGGTTCTTATTCATATAGTTGTTACGATAATGAAGATGTATGTTTGTGATGTTATGTTGAGGTATATTGACACGCGGTTCGTTTATTATGTGATGATACATTTTTGATGTTGGATGTTGCTGTTATAACTTAGGAGGATATTATGATGTGAAGCATGTGGTAATTGTATGTAGATTTATGACATGCTAAATTTTGTGATAACAATGATGTTAGGTTCTCATGATGACATGTACAACTTGACAAGTGGATTATTTTCTATGATACTATGGTTATTGCTAATACATTGGATGCATGTTGAGATGTGGTGACAGACAAGAAATCCACAAATGGGCCGAGAGGGCCGTTTTATTTGATGATCTCGTAGAAACCCATACCTACGAGGGAAAATATGTAACAACATATGGGCTGGGAACAAACTCAATGAACACTACATATGTCAGTGGTTCCTTTGTCTTGTATAGCTCTTGAGAGGCTATGGGACCATCTTGAGGAGGCCAAGTGCCTGATATTGTAGGCTAGGTGCCTAGTATTGGATTGGGATGCCGAAGTCTAGTGGGGGTGTAAGGACTTCGATGCCTGGGGCTGTGCACCTTAGTAGTTGTGGAGGGAGTGGGCCAGCCTTGTGATATGTCCAGAGTCATTGAGTACCGTACCAGATGCCTGCCTTGGGGCAGATGAGGTCTGTAGTATACCTAGGGGGGATAATATGGGGTGCAGAGGGAGGTACCCTAGGGAATAATGTAATAATGGGATGGGCCATAGTAATAAATCAAGTGGTTAACTCGTATCATGTAAGGGACCATATGTAGTTAGCAATAATGTAATAAGCCCATTGTATTAGATAGATGGTATTGAGGGAACCATGGTAATGACCCATGGTATTGTATGTATGAGGCCTATATAGAGGCCAGAGACTCCCCATTGAGAGATGTCAAGGATTATTGTATGAACAAGCATATGGCTTGTGGAGTGTTCTCCTTCCTTAAGGAGTGAATGTATGGTGTTGCCCTACCTTAAGGGTTTTGATTAATAAAGAAGAATTTCTATCTATATTCAGATCTTGTTATTTTTGGTGATTATTTACAGTTCTTGGGTATATTGGTATCATTTCATATATTTGCAAGTCAGATCTATAACATAATGAATGAATGAAAGAACAGTCAAATGACCAGAAGGGAAGCTGAATAAATACTAAATGGACAAAATTATTATAAAAAGAGCTTACCAAAATCGAAAAATATAGAATATAAACCTAAAAAATGCGTTAGAAATAAATAATAATAATTAATTATTAATAATAGTTATATTTATTTATTAATAATTAATTATTCATTCATTCTAGTAAATAAATAATTCTTTATTATAAATAAATAATCATCCATAATTATTATTATTAATTAATTCTCTTAATTAACTTAATAACAAAAATCCATTAATGATAATTAACAAATAAATAAACAAAACAATAAATAATTAATATTAATTTCAATTTAAGAAATATAGACAATGAATAAATTTATTAATTAATTTACTTATTAGTAATAATTATTTAGTCACTCATTGATAATTAATTATTTATTAACAAGTAATAAGTAAATAATTATTAATATGCATAAATAATCATTAATAATAATTATTTATTTATTAATTATTCATAATAAATATTTAATAACCAAAATATAAATAGAGTCTAAAACTAAGAACTAGAATTTCTAATTAAATCCACTATAATTTAATATAATCTTAAGAACATAAAGAAAAGGTAAAGGATAGAAAATTATACGTGGGATACCATACCTTGGGAAGCAAAACTAGAAGAATTAATATCTCTGATTAGAGCAAGCCAATTTCCATTAATCTCATTCCCCCAATCCCTATTGACATTATTTGGATGCTTCATAATCTCAAGCACTTCTCTAATTTTTCTCTTTTGATAGTGTTCTTCCCTGGCAATAATGTTGGCACTTTCTAAACAAACATGATGCTTGGTCTTCGAGAAATGTTCTACAAGGGCTTAAGAGAGATCTTTCATTCTTAATATCGACTTCGTGCTCTTTTAGTCTCTTCTATAATGAGTGTCCTATCTCTCCAATGTAACTCTTGCCACAGGAAAAATCAATCTTATGAAACCCCTTAAGTTGTTCTTGATCGATGTTATCCTTGACAGACCTCATTCTTTGCCTAATCATTCCTGATGTTTTAAACTGAATGAATATGTCCTTCTTCCCTAAATTTTTGCAATCTTATCAATAAATCCTTTAATGAATGGTATGAACACTTTACCACGATTAGCTTGAGCGCTTTTGGAGATTACCTTTCCTTTAGCCCTTCTTATAGCTTTCTTAATATCCTTATCTTTATATCCTATACTCTTAAATACAAAGATTAAGGTGTTCAGAATCAGATATTCTAAGAGCCCTAATAGCAAGAGTGTTAAGAAAACCAAATTTTTGGGATGGATGATGGTAAGGTTCAGTATGAAGGTAGTTTTTAGTGTGGGTCTTCTTCTTGAATACCCGATGTCCCATAGTAACATCTTCCTTTCTTATAAAAAGAATGTCTAAAAATGGAATACTTTTGTTTTCTTTTGCTCTGTGTTGATTTTCATAACTATTCTCCCTATCTTATGTTGCCTTTAAATTCCTTTTCATAACCTAAATCTCCTACTCCATCTCAGCCAACATATCTGATCCAATCAGTACCATGTCCACTCGATCACTCCAGTTGATAGGAGTATTACAACTCTGTCCATAGAGAGACTCAAATGGACTCATCTTCAATAATTCCTCATACCCATTATCATAATCAAACTCTACTAGTGGAAGATACTCCTCCCACTTCCTTTGTTGGTCCATGACATCCATCCTCAACATATCCCCAATAATCTTGTTGACCCTCTCAGTCTTTCAATATGTCTCGGATGATAAGATATACTGAAAGTTAACTTTGTCACCAAGCCTAAAAACAAATCCTTCCAAAACTTGCAAGCGAACTTGGCATCTCTATTTTATATGATCTTCTTGGGAACACCATGCGACCTCACTATCTCCATGATGAATATCTAAGATACCTCACTCGCTAAATTTATAGACTTCACTGTAATGAAGTGAGCTATCTTGGTCAACATATCAACCACAACCATGATGGAATCCTGTTGTCTCAATGTCCTCAACAAACCTGTAACGAAATCCATGGAAATGACCCCCCATTTCCATTCTAGAAATAGAATAGGCTGTAACAAATGGCATGGGTGCTTACACTTAGCTTTTACCTGTTGATAGTCCAAACGTATATCAAAAAACTCAATCACCTCTTTCTTAAAGTTCATCCAATAGTATAACTTCTTAACAGTTGTCAAAGTCTTTTGATATCTTGGGTGGCCTGAATATGGATTGCTATGAAACTCTCTCAATATAAGATTCTTCAACTCACTGTTATCTATAACATAACTACTATTCTTGAATCTAACCAAGCCATATGTCATGAGGTGATACTCCTCATCCTTATCACCTTCACCTTGCTACTAAAATATCTACGTCAATTGTTGGTACCTCTCAACATGTTTCCCTGCATGCAAGATCCACTCCTGTAAATCTGTCCCATAAGAGCTCACAACTGAAATATGATTTACTCACACTCTCCTGCTAAGAGCATATGGAACCTGATTCTTCTTAGCCTTAATGCATATAATATCAAAGTCAAATTCATTGAGGATATCCAATCATCTATATTTCTTGGCATTCATATTAGGTTGGTCAAATAAGTACCTCAATCCAATGTGATCACTGATAAAAAAAAAACCTTCTTCCAAGGAGATAATGTATCCACATATTTAATGCATGACTGATAGTTTCTAACTCAATCTCATGAGTCACATAATTCTTTTCATTCTCATTCATCTTTCTTGAAGCATGGAATACCACATGTCCTTCCTGCATCAAGACTCAACCAAGTCCTTTCTTGCAAGCACATGTACAAACTACAAACTCCTTATCATGATCTACAATCTTTAGAACTGGAGAATTTGTAAGAAAATGCTTCAATTAATCAAAACTAGATGCAAACTCCTCAGTCTATTCAAACCTCTTCCCTTTCCTCTAAAAATATGTAATAGGATAGCCAATCCTTAAGAAGTTCCTGATGAACTTCCTATAATAACCTACTAGTCCCATGAATGATCTCACCTCATCTACATTCCTAGGAGTTGGCCACTCCATGCTAGCTTTAATATTTTTCAAATCCATTGTCATCCCCTCCTTGGAAACAACATTGTTATCACCAAAAAGTTGATCATCTAGCCTAATCTACTAGATGGATCGAAGTACACCATGTAAGGCCAATTTTAGCATAGTAAAATTGCTTTCACTATGAGAAATTACTTCATAAACCACATTTGTTAAGTAATTTATCATTAAACCCATGAAGAATAATAAAGTAAATCACTATTTATTTAATTTTCTTCCAGGAATAATTAATTAAACCATTGATTAATTAATATCCCTTTTCATATTTGACCCAACTATGAAAAATAAACAGATAAATTATTAATTATCTTATTTTTTTCTAGGAATAATTAATTAATCACTAATTAATTATTATTCCTTGTCAAGTTTGACTAAATCCCTCAGGAATAGTTAAATAAATCGTTATTTATTTATTATTCCTTAACCATATTTCTTGAGATGATAAATTAATCCTTTATTTATTTATTGTTTCTAAATAAAAGTTTAAATATTTTTCCCTCCTAACCAAATATAATAAAATATTCCAAGTGGTTATTCTTAGAATGGGGTTAATAATATTTTATTATTGCTCATTATTCAAGGATAACTCAATATTTTGTTATAAATAGGAGGGTTTTCCATTCATTATTCACTTTTGATTATTTTCATTGTTTCACTCACTGTTGTAACTCTGATTATTAGCATTGTCGCACACCATTTTTCTTTCCATTTGAGTTCCCATTGAGCTCAAACATTTTATTTGTTGGGTTTACCCATTATAGAGGAGAGAGACTACAAAAGTTGAAGACGTTTGAGGATAGCCAAGAACCCATTCCATAGAGGGGGATTCGTAACATTTATTTGTTCCCTTCACAGGTGTTATTTAATAAAATCTATTCTTTGACATCTGGTTCCCATTGGATTATTACAGTTACCTGCATTTATTACTATTTCATTTTGTTGTTTAACTATGATTGTGGCATAGATCAGGACTTTGGTAGGTTTTTTTTCTATCATTTGCTATAGATCTACAATTTTTAGCATCCATTTATATTGTTGAGATTGTTTGTCATCCACAGTCTTTGGTTATTTCTTTCTGTACACCTTTGAGAAGAAAACACTATAACAAAATTGGCAACTCCACTGAGTTTTTACTTCTGATCCAGAAACCTAGGTGACCTTCATTATTCAGCTTAAGGTTTCTTCTTTTTTAGTCCCTTAATGTTGTTTACTAGCTTTCTAATCCTAGATCTATCAAATTTCTAACTCTCGTAAGCTTTCTGGTCTTTTCCACAGGTCACAGGAACTAGTCGCGATAGAGACAGCAAATTTTTTTGAGACTTGCCAATCGGGAAATAAGGAGCATAAATCACACTTTTCTACCCCAAAAGTGTGATTTGGAGGTCCAGAGCACACCTTATAGCCCAAAAAGTGTGATCTCCCAAGAATCAGGTCAATACCTGCAATTATTATGGTTTTTGGGATTGTTTTTAGATTTGTTTGTGGGTTTTTCCGAGAGCTGTCTGCTAGGTTGGTTGACCACTATCCTATCCCTCTTAGGGCTTGATCTACACTGATTTACCCATTGAAGTGGAATTTAGCCCCTTAGGGCTTCTAGTACACTTCCACCTTTATAAGAGGATTTTAGCTGAGTAAGAAGTCTGAGTTTTTGCAGTGCTTTCGACCATATTTTCCAAATTTGTACCCCTATTTTAGATCTTCAAAGATAGGTTGTTTCCATCCAAAGTTTCATCTTAAATCTTGTTTGGTGATTTGTCTTAGGGTTCTATTGGTTTCCCTAAGTTTTACACCCATCTCCCTATCTTTTGTGGTCATTTTCCTCTCTGGTTTTTTGTTGTTGTTGCACCACTTTCCAGCAGCATAGTGTCATTTGATCCCACTCACACTGACACTTAGATCTCTTAACTGTCTTAGTGTGTTTTCAATTGATTTCGCCACCAACTAGCACAGTGTTTGCAAACCTAGATTGGGTGGGGTTAGTTAATCAATTTTTTGTTCATTTTCTATTTTCAATTTCAGTTTATTTTCAACAATATTATTTCCTTTTTTTAAACATGATCTAGGATTAATTAATAAACACAAGCACACCTTAAGCGAACGACACTTGGTTTACACTTCCAAGCCAATACTTAACATAATTAATTTATCTCCCCACATAGATACAAAAACATCTTGTTGATCTCCTTTCACCATTTCCGTTTCACTTGTGTCTTACCACCATTGCACCACCAATGCGTTTGTCACGGAGAATCTTAGGCCTTCATCCCTAGTTTCCACTTGGGCATATTACTCCTACTTGCAGGGTTCGAGTTCGTATTCCCCCTGGTCCCCATACCAACTCTTCTCCTGGTTCATCTGATTCCTCATTTGATTTCGAGCCTCCTTCACTGCATATCACCAACATGTCTGGACCCACTTCTCATACAGGAACCTAACCTAGTAATGGCTCCAGTTCTACTACGGTGGTCACATCTAGTGAAACCGTATCAGGAACCGTTCTAACAGCTCCCATGCTACCTTTCATGGCTGGGTTAATGATTAGGTGCTCAGTATTTAGCTCAAAAATCAAAGTTCTTAGAATGGCTTGAAACCTGAACAACTGCATCTTTCTTGAAAAAAAATCCTAACGCAGCTCATTTCATCGAAAATTGAGTTTGTATCAAAAATTTATTATGTTCTGATCACTTTTCTAAATAGGCGAAATTTGAAAAAAAATGCCCAGTAACTGCACAGTTAGTAGCATGTACTGGTGACACGGTAGGTGACTAGGCATGGTCAACGGTGGTCAATGGTGAATCACAGTTGGAGAAGTGGCATCGTTTAATTGGGTTGTACAGGTGGTGTGTTGGCACAATTTGATTGGTTTATTTATGGACCAATGAAATAATGCCATGTGGCAAGCCCAGAGTTGGCCATGTGGCACCTCCTAGAGGCCTTGACAGTCTCGACACAGTGGAACAAAACTCTATGGTGGAGATCAGGGTCAAACCTGTGACCTCCAACATACCATCCATAAGTCCTAACCACCTTCGTTATACCATGGTTCTTACCCCATATGCTTTCCACATATATTTAAAGTTTATTAATGTTGGGGTTGGCGGTTAGGAGGGCCAACCCGCAAGCTATCCCTCTGCATCTGAAAGGAACGTTGCAAACTCTAGTGGTTATAGTAATGTTACCCGGCAGCTCCAACCCACCAACACTACACTGGTCACATGTGAATGTGATAGTTGTAACATCAAATGGTTTATACGGTGGACAGTTCACCAATGCCGTGACGGTTAAGTACTCGTCATGTGAACATGATGTATGCTACACCAAATAATCAACTAATCTGATCGCATACCATTACTCCAAACGGTTAGCATGTGTCTAGTTCTGGCAATTGTGGTTAGCACTAACTTCGCGGTTAATGCTAATTGTGGATTAGTGGACCACTAATCCAAGTTCATATTTAATTAAGCGCAGTTTAATGATAGCTAAGCCCAAGTTTAAAACAGTAGAGGTTTTGGCGGTGCCCCCAATTTTGGGCCTATCTCCAATTTTAGCGTGCTAACTGGAGTCATTCTAGATTTAGTGGATCTTTTCTAGGAAAACACTCACTAAGTCATAGAGAAGGAAATTTTCAACCAAATTGAGCTCAAGAAGAGGTTTTCTTGGCTAATTTGGACTTTCTGAACACATTGGTGTAGGTATCAGGAGCCATAGATATTTTTAAAACAACATTTTTCCACATTGAGCTAATACAAAGGCCCAAGCAATGGCAGCTGGACCAAGGAGATTTAGCCCAGGAGGGGTGAAATGCTTCATCAAAACACTATTTTAAAGTGTATCTTTGATAGTTTGTTGTAATTTGAATGTATGTTGTTCATTATTTGTGTTTGAAGATATTTTTCTCATGAATGTTTTTTTAAACTTAAGGAAATTTATCTGTTTACATCCACAAACAGCTAATGAAACCTCAGTACAAGAAGCAATAAGCAAACACATGTTTAGAAATCTGTAATTGTTATTAGCACAGAAAAAACTAATCATACAAAAATAGATCAAGTTGGTATCAGAGAAAAGGTTGAATTGCTTGATTTCTTGAGTTTGTGGAATTAGGGTTTTAATGGTTGCAAAATTGTGATGCTTACAAGGTTAAAGTTGCAGAAAGGAGAAGGGAAGTTATTGCTTGCAAATCCTGAGGTAATGCCAAGAAGAAGGAGAGACACAAGGCCACAATCTCCACCACCCAAAGTTCTAATTCCATCTACACTTAAAACTCCTCAAGTTTTTCCTTCGACTGAGATTGAAGAGGTACAAGAAATACCGATTTCTGAGCCTGAATCCACAACCATTATGTCTGGAGAAAGAAAGCTTGAAGGTCCTTCTTCAGAAGAGGAAGAATTCAAGAAATATTTCTTCAGTTCAACTGAGATGGTTAAAGTACTCTACGAAGAGAGGAACACTAGAATGGCTGGAGAGAGTTATAAACCTCCACATGGAGAAGGAAGCTTAGAGGATAAAAAATATGAGAAGAAGGATTCCAAAGGGAATGGTGGAAATCCACCTCCATCTCCACCATCCTAATCATCTTCCTGATCATCTTCCTCATCTCACACAGCATGATCTTCCACTGCCACCACTGAAACTGCCCATACTCATTCAAAAAACCCAAAAGGAAAGACTCCCTTACTTAAATTGGACATAAAATTTGAACTTCCCATGTACAATGGAGAGGTGAATGCAAAAAATTTGGACAAATGGATTCGACAGTTGGAGGTATACTACAGAATTCAAAACCTTCAAGAAGACGACATAAATATCCAGTTGGCTTCATTGAGGCTAGAAGGAGCTGCACTAGCTTGGTGGGAAGCAAAGACTTAAGAGGAAATGAGAATCCATGGTAAGATATCCATTACTTGGGTTAAATTTGTTTCTTTAATTAAAATACAGTTTTATCCTTTAGCCTATATGAAAAAATCCATTATGAGTTAGCAGCATTTTAGGCAGCTTAAAGGCCAAGCAATCTAATATTATACACAAGATTTTAGGAAAAGGGATTTATTGTTAGGAATGAATTTGAATTCCCAAGACACATTGATGAAATATATTGGGGGTTTGCATTCCTATTTGAAACATACTATCCTTATGTTTAATCCAAACAATTTGGATGAGGTATGTGTGCAAGCCACACACCTTGAATCTAGAGGAAAGAACATTTAGGAAGAGGGTAGTAAGAGGAAGCCATTCAAGGGTAAGAAGAAAGAGAAGGGTGGAAAATGGAAGGAAAAGAAAAATGCAACTATGAAGAAAGAAGGGGAGAAAATCACATGCAAACATTGTTCCAAAAAGGGCCATGATGAAGCCCACTACTGGAACTTGCATCCCGAATTAAGGCCTAAGAAACAAAACCATAAGGGAAAACAAAAGACAATCGCTACCACACAACATCACCTTGGTTTAGATTCTGGTGATGAGACCAAGATTTCAACCATGGTTACAAAAGGAAAAGAAATTGTTGCAAGCACTAGTTCATCACATAGTCAAAACACCACTCCAAGTGAAGAGTCAAGAATAGAGTTGTTTCATGTAATAGTGATTTCAAATCATACAAATATTGATGCATTATTTGGTAGTGGGTCATTATCAAACTTGAGTTCAGAAGACTTGGTTAAAAAACTAAACCTTGAAACTATACCTCATCATAAGCCATATCCATTGGGTTGGATATTTAACAATGCAAACTTACAAGTTACAAGGAAGTGTTTTTTCAAGTTTGCCATTACTAAAAAGTTCATTGATGAAGTTGAGTTAGATGTAGTTCCACTTGACATCTCAAGAATCATCTTGGGTAGTCCTTATTTGTATGATAGGAAAGTAGTATTGTATCGCCATGACATAAAACACATACTGCTCAAGAATGGGGTGGAGTACATTGTGAGAGCCCATCACAAAAAGCAGAACATTTATTTGGTTAATGCAGAGCAGATGAAGAGACTAGTAAATGCAAGTAAAAACTTTTTGCTTCTCATTATCAAGAAAACGATTGATATTGATTATGAATCTTTTGAAGGTTGTGATGATAAATTGAAATCTGATTTGCTTGATGTGGTAAGAAAGCATGACGATATGTTTCAGGAACCAAAGGGGTTACCTCCCAAGAGCGGAATTCAGCATGAGATTCAGTTGCAATAGGATGTTCCAGTTCCGAACATAGGCATGTATCGTATTCCAATTATGGAGAGCAGGGAAATCAAAAATCAAATTCAAGAATTTCTTAACAAAGGTATCATACGCCCATCTACTTCTCCATGTGGTTTGCCCATTGTCTTGGTGCCAAAGTAGGATGGAACTTGGCGAATGTGTGTGGATTTTTGTGCACTGAACAAAATCACGATAAAGAATCGTTATCCACTGGAAAGAATTGATTAGTTTCTTGATCAGTTGAGGTGTGAAAATTATTTCACTAAGTTAGATTTACAAAGTGGCTATCATCAAGTTAGGATAGCTGAAGAAGACATTTGGAAAATTGCATTTAAAACTAAACAAGGATTGTTTGAGTGGCTTGTTATGCCTTTCAGTCTTACAAATACTCCAGCTACTTTCATGAGGGTAATGAATGATGTATTAAGACCATTTCTAGATGATTTTTTCATTGTCTACTTAGATGATATCCTCATATTCAACAAGTCAAGAGATGAACATGTCATGCATGTAAACAAAGTACTAGATGTCTTGAGAAAATAACAATTGTTTTTAAAGATGTCGAAGTGTAAAATTAGAAAAAATTCTTTAGTATATTTTGGAAACATTGTTGGAGGAGGTGAGTTGAATATTGACCCCTATAAAGTTGAGGTCATTATGAATTGACCCAAGACCAACACAGTTACAGAGGTAAGAAGCTTTTTAGGAGAAGCACAATATTGAAGAAAGTTTATTGCTAATTTTTCTTCCATTGCAGCTCCATTACATGCAATGACAAGTGTCAAGAAATTCTTCCATTGGGGAGATGTACAACAGAAAGCATTTTATGCTTTGAAGCAAAAGATAAGTTCAGCACCGGTATTGGCACTTTTGGATCTTAGACAACCATTCGAGATTCAAACGGATGCAAGCAATTATGCCATGGGAGTATTTCTATTGTAGCATGGTAAGCCCATTTCATTTCATTCTGAAATCTTTAATGGAGTTGTAACTAACTATCTCACCTATGAAAAATAACTTTATGCATTGGTACAAAGTGCTAAGAAATGGAAGCATTATTTTATGGGGAAGGAGACCATCATCAATACCAACCATCAACCATTGCAATATTTATAGTCATATTCAAAGTTGCAACAGTCGCGACATTTCAGATGGATGGGTTTTCTACAACAATTTCATTTGGTTATTAGGTATAAAAAGGGAATCTAAAATAAGGTAGTTGATATTCTTTCAAGGCCTATAATAAATTCATCTATTATACTCAAGCATAATTTTGTTTTGCATGAAAGTTACATAGAACAATATGCAAATGATAGTGGCTTTCAAGAAGTATATGCAAGCTTGAGTCAAGAAAATCAAATTGAAGAGTTGGATTATCATGTACATAACAGTTTGTTGTATCACTTGGGAAATTTGTGTATTCCACAGGGACAAGGAAATAGTATCATAAGGGAGGTGCACACTTCATTGATTTCTGGACACTTTGGTGTAGGCAAGACAATAGTGAATCTTCAAAGGTATTGTTATTTGCCATGCATGTTGGATAATGTTTCTCGTTTCATAAGAGGATGTTATTTATGTGCTACAAGTAAGCCTAGCAATTGGAAACTTGGTTTATACACTCCACTTCCAGTACCTTCACATCCATGGGAGAGTTCTCAATGGATTTTTTAGGAGGTCTTCCATTGTCAGGGAAAGGTCATGATTAATTATATGTATTTGTAGACAGGTTCAACAAGATGTGCATACTAACATTGTGTAAAACAAAAATTACAGTTGAACAAACAGCTCATCTTTTCTTCCAAAAAATTTGGGTTCATTTTGGTCTTCCTACTTCTATTGAAAGTGATCGAGATTCTCGATTTGTTGGAAATTTTTGGTCAAATTTGTGGGACACGATCGACACAAAGTTGAAGAAGAGTACAACCTTTCATCCACAAATAGATGGAAAAACCAAGGTGGTCAACAGAATATTTATTCATCTTCTTAGAGGATATTGCAACAAACATCCCAAGTTGTGGGAAGAATAGTTGTATTACATCCGACATGCATACAACAAGGCGAAGCATTCTTGCACAAATACATCGCCATTTGAGGCATGTTATGGGTACTTTCCAAAGTCGCCATTGGACTTCATCTTTGAGAAAGATGTTTTCATCGATGGTCACAGTGACTTCGATAAGGCAAGGAATTTCATAGAGCAAATTCAGTTGATACATCATACAGTGTAAGAACAGCTTGAGAAAAGTCAAAATAGCGACAAGGCAAGGCATGACAAACACGGGTTGATCACAAATTTCATGTTGGTGATGAAGTTTGGTTATATATTAGAAAAGGGAGACTTCAAGGGGAAGGTAAAAATCTTAAACCAATCTATTATGGTCCTTTTAAAATTCTGGGAAATATTGGTAACAATGCGTTAAAGCTTGATTTGCATGCTTATATGCAAATATACTTTGTTGTTAATGTTGAGAGTTTTAAATTGTTTGAGGCTCCTTTGATTGATGATCAAGGAGAGCATGTTCAACTTCCATCAATAGATGATTTCTCGATAGAATATCTAGATGAGCTTCAGCAAGATCACACACTTGACAAAAGAATCAGAACTTTGAAGAGAAGGGATGTCGAATAACTTAGAGTGGGACTCAAGGGACAAAATCCTTCTCAAGCCAAATGTTTTCAAACTGAGAAGGTGAGGGAGTTGTACCCTCACTTGTTGAACAATTGATAGTATATTTTAGGGTCCAAAAGGCTTCTAGTGGGGAGGAATGGTCAGGTGCTTAGTATTTATCTTAAAAATAAAAAAAATTAGGATGGCTCAAAACTTGAATGACCGTGTTCGTCTCAGAAAAAATATCCTAATTCAACTAATTTCATCGAAAATTGAGTTCGTATGTGAAAGTTATTTTGTTCTAATCACTTTGCTAAATAGGCGAAATTTGCAAAAAAATGCCCTGTCATTGCCTAGTTAGTAGTTTGTACTACTAATGTGGCAGGTGACTAGGCATGGTCAACGTCGAATCACAGGTGGACAAGTGGCATCATTTGATTGGGTTGTACAAGTGGTGTGTTGGCACAATCTGATTGGTTTATTTATGGACCAATGAAAGAATGCTATGTGGCAAGCCAAGAGGCCTCCACGTGGCACCTCCCAAAGGCTTTGACAGTCTCGACACAGTGGAACAAAACTTTATGGTGGAGGTCAGGGTCGAACCCGTGACCTCCAGCATACCATCTGTATGTCCTAACCACCTCTGCTATACCATGGTTCTTACCCCACATGCTTTCAACATATATTTAAAGTTTATTAACTTTGGGGTTGGCGGTTAGGAGGGCTAGCCCGTAGGCCAGCCCTGTGCATGTGAACACAACATTGCAAACTTTGGCAGTTACAGTTATGTTACCCAACGGCTCCAACCCACCAACACTGCAACAGTCACATGTGAACGTGATAGTTGTAACGTCAAACGATTTACGACGGACAGTTCACCAACACCTCAACGGTTAAGTACTCACCATGTGAACACGACGTATGTTACACCAAACAGTCAGCTAATCCGACGACATACCATTACTCCAAATGGTTAGCATGTGTCAAGTTCCGGCGGTTGTGGTTAGCACTTATTCCGCGGTTAACGCTAATTGCATATTAGTGAGCCACTAATCAAGTCTTATACTTAATTAAGCACAGTTTAATGATAGTTAATCCCGATTTTAAAATGGTAGAGGTTTTGGTGGTGCCCACAATTTCGGTCCTGCCTCCAAATATAGTGCGCTAACTGGAGTCATTCCATATTTAGCGGAACTTTTCTAAGAAAAGACCGACTTAGTCATAGAGAAGGAAAATTTGACCAAATTGAGCTTACGAAGAGGTGTTCTTGGCTAATTTGGACATTCTGAACACATTGGTGTAGGTATCAAGAGCCTTAGAGCTTTGTAAAGCAACATTTTTCCACATTGAGCTAATACAAAGGCCCAAGCCATGGAAGCTGGACCAGGGAGATGTAGCCCAAGAGGGGTGAACTCCTTCATCAAAACACTATGTTAAAGTGTCCCTTTTATAGTTTGTTGTACTTTGAATGTCTTTTGTTCATAATTTGTGTTTGAAGCTATTTTTCTCATGAATGTCTTTTTAAACTTGAGGAAATTTACTTGATTACATCCACAAACAGCTAATGAAACCTCAGTACAAGAAGCAATAAGAAAACACATGTTTATAAATCTGTAATTGTTATTAGCACAACAGAAACTAATCACACAAAAACAAATCAGTTAAGTCTCCTAGAATTTAGCTAGTTGATAAATGACCCAATACACCACGATGCTGGTTGGCCTGCGATGCCGACTAAGCTTCCCTTCGACATCCAAAAGTTTGAGTGTAATTCTAGAGAGGACCACACCAATCATGTCTGCTCCTTTCACATGTGTTTTTCTTCCAATTCTATTACCGATGACTCCATTCGTCTTTGGTTGTTAAAATGCACGCTCACTGAAGATGTTGCAAAATGGTATATATATCAACCCACCACCTCTCATTCCATTTTCATGACACTTGATAAAGCATTCCTTTCATATTTTCAGTTACTCTCTGATACGACGCTGGCACGGAGCTCTTAACCACATCCTGTCAGTCCTCTGCCACTCGTCTTTCCAATCATGTTTAGAAATCATGTAGAAGGAGGAGCACATGTCGTGCCCCACCCTTCAAAGACCATGCCTATCTTGATTGGTTATTATGATCCTTTTATCACCAACTGCCAAAGATGTCACATCCCGTTTTCCTCAAACAAAGGAAGAAGCTTTCCAAACCGCTCTAAGATATGACTTGATTTACGTGCAACTCATTTATGTCTATACCAGAATTCCATACCTCCCCCATCCTAGAGGTGCCAATGCACCAGGGGCATCTCATGCCCCGACGGTATCATTGAAACCCTTTCACATCCTTCGCCATATACTCGCCAAAATTATGGCTATCTACAGGGGAGGCACCAATTCCTCCAACACTTTTGCGCTACTGCAAGCAACATGTTTTCAAGGCCAACCAATGCTCAACCTGTATACCAATCCATTTCTCCCCCACCATCTTATATCTATGCACAATTGAGTGCTCCAGCCCCTTAAGAATTAGCGTCATAGCCTCCCATGCATCCTCAGCCCCAGTAGCCACCGCCCCCATAGGGTCTAGTGTTTTCACAGCAGAGTGCGAGCAATCCCCAAAATTCGAAGAAAAAGAATAAGGGGAAAGGTAAAAAGGGTAACGAGGGTAATCAACATAAACAACTTAGTGAACCCTAGGGGAACCAACCTAACACCAACAACCAGTAATAGAGCAGTCAACCCAAGAAAAACAAGGTTATTCGTATGAAAAAGCCTTGTGCATGTTGTGGTGTACATGGCTATTATATAGATGAGTGTCCCCTCTTACCCCATATGCACCAAATTTGGGAATCTCAAGCATCTTCTAGAGGTCAACCACCCATCCAACAATTGCCTTAGAATCATGCGCCATCTCGACTGGTAGTGCTTACAAATCCTTTCCCTCGGTAAGCATTTATTTTTTCTCAACCTTAGCCAGGTCGAGCAGCCCATCCCCCCAACCTTCTGGTCTTGGTGACTACCAGATCCTCATGATGAATTCTGATGAGGTTAATACCTCCAATATCAACCTGCAAACTCGGTCACATCAATATGACAAGCCATCGAATTCGTTTGCCACTGAGTCCAAAACCAAAACATCTATTGAGCCTCTTACGACACCTAATGGTTTGCTACAGATCCCTCAACCTAAATTTGAGCCAATTCCTAAGATCCTCAAGGGATCACTACATTGTAACACGACTTCTAACCAAGTTGCCCATACATATAGTATTATAGATGACTTGGCAGAATCACCTACTGCGATGTCAATGTTTGAAGTAATCCAGTCGTGCCCATCTCAAAAGAAAGCTATACTAACTACTTTGGGTATAGTAGATCCTTCCGATAATTGTTTCGTTGTATTCCAAGTTGATACATCAGAACTTCCCCCATTACCTCCATCTATTACTTTCTAGATACCAGTCTGAGTCCGTAATGCCATAATTTCCTGATGAATTATTGACGAAGGTGCAACCACCTATGTGATGTCTACTGCCATTTGGAAACAACTTAATTCACCTGAGTTTTCCCCATCCACCATCATTGTCCGTGATTGGGACAAGCACCCCTACCAACCTCTTGGTATGTATCGCAATTTTCCAATGACTCTTGCGGGTAAGACTATCCATGTAGACATTGAGATTATTGATGCCCCTCTTGATTACAACATTCTCTTGGGTACGTTGTAGTTACACATATGCCATGTCAGTCATCGCATCTACGATTCTTTGAAAGATGTGCTTCCCCCATGAATGGAAGATCGTTACCATTGATCAGTTGACATACTACGAGCCGATATCCATGACCTCCCCTGAGTCCATTATCTTGTCAATGTCAGATAAAAATGATTCAACTCCTCCCACTGGTGTTTCACCCGGAATCTACAAATATTCCTCATTGTTGGCTTCCTTCCCTAGTCCTCCCCCTCCTATCTCTGAGCCTATCTCTTTGAGTATTTTCATGTTACAAGCATCATGGGCTGCTCACAAGCAGTCTAGTACATCTGATCAATAGCCAGCTCCTTAGCACCCTGTTGTTACCTATTGGGTTGTGTTATATTCTTTCCACGTAGTTAACAGGGGGGTTGAGGGGCACCCATAACCCCACTTTATGGGGTCTGGGGCAGCGCCCTGGAAAATTTTGGTTTTGGACCCTATGTTAGGTTGGGCGGACCCACCTATGGTTTTGTGCATGATTTTCGCACATGTTTTTTGGACGCGATGGTTTTTGGTCCATGGTATTGGATGCAATGGTTTTCGGTCCATGGTATTGGATGCTTCGGCATGTATAAATATGTATTGTAACATTGAAAGGAACATAATGAAAAATCAAGCTGGTAGTCCCAGTTTTGGGATTCAAGGGAAAATCTCTGTGTATATGTGTTTTTTGTGTTATGCTCTCGCATTGTTTATTTTCTGTGTTTTAGAATTCGTATGCAAGTAATTTCTGTACGGGGTTAAAACCTACATTTGGTATCAGAACCAGGTTTGGCTTCAAGGGGACGCCTTTGTTTCTGAGGGGCTTCGCTTGGGGCTGTGGTAGACCCTGTTCAGTGGGAGATCTGCGATATCGATTCTGGTGGTTAAAGAAGATGGCGAGCAGTGGAAAGATAGAGATCAAGAAATTTAATGGTCAGAGTTTTGAGCTGTGGAAAATCAATATGGAGGATCTGTTGGTGGATAAAGATCAGTGGATCGCAGTAGATCCGGGTACTAAACGAACGGGAGTATCCGATGAAGAATGGAAGAAGTTGGATAAGAAGGCAAAGAGCACAATACAATTGTGTGTCTCAGATTCAATATTGTTGAATGTGTCAGGGGAAGCTACGGTGAAGGCTTTGTGGGACAAGTTAGGGACTTTGTACCAATCTAAGTCTCTGGTGAATAAACTATTCCAATATAAGTCTCTGGTGAATAAATTGTTCCTACGGAAAACGCTGTATAACCTGAGGATGAAAGATGGAGACTCGGTGACAGAGCATCTGAACGCATTTAATATTGTGGTAAGTCAGTTAGCGTCTGTTGATATTAAAATTTCAGATGAAGATAAGTGCATCAGTTTGTTGTGTTCTCTACCAGATTCGTGGGATAGTCTGGTTATTACAATAGGTAGCAATGCAACTGCCTTGCAGTTTGATGAAATAGTCTCAGCCTTGTTGACGGAGGAGATGAGACGGAAAAATATGGAGAGCCAGAATGGTGATGCCTTGTCTGTACGAGGACGGTCCTAGAACAGAAACAAAAATAAGTCATCGAGTGGGAGATCTAAATCTAGAGGGAGATCTAAATCACGAGGAAAACCTGTAAAGGTGGTGTGCTGGAAATGAGGAAAGGAAGGCCACTTTAAAAGGGAATGTAAATCTAAAGCTCCTGACAAAGGAAAGGGATCTGTTGAGGCTCCTTATGCAGAGGCGAAAACCACCTCAGATGAAGGTGGGGATGTGTACTTGGCTTCTTCAAGTACACATGTAAATCATGAGGCATGGTCGATTGACTCAGGTGCATCCTTTCACTTCACTCCTCATAGAGAGTGGTTCTGCGAGTATGAGAAATATGATGGTGGTGATGTCTTCTTGGGGGATGACAGGAAGGCTAGAATCATTGGTCGTGGAAAATTAAAGTTGAAGTTGCAAGGTGGAAGGGTTAGAACGCTTCCATGTGTTCTACATATTCTTGCATTAGCCAGAAATCTAATTTCTATTAGTAAGCTGGATGATGCAGGTGTAAAAACAGTGTTCGAGAAGGATACCTGCAAAATGGTTCGGGGAGCACTGGTATTGATGTGGGGAGATCGGATTGGAACTCTGTACAAGCTGCAAGGTAACACTGTTATTGATGGGTGCAATAGTTTTGTGGTTCCTGAAAGTGGAGCAGAAAATCTAGTGGTCTCTGGAGAGAAGACCATGCTATGGCATCAAAGGCTTGGACATATTGGAGAAAAGGGCCTTCGGATACTTCATGGTAAAGGTATGGTAGAAGGTATGAGTAATATCTCTCTGGATTTTGATTTCTGTGAAAATTGTGTATATGGGAAGCATAATCAAGTGTGTTTCCCCTCTAGTAGTAAGAGGGCGAAACAGATATTAGAACTTGTGCACAATGATGTGTTTGGACTTGTGAAGGTTCCATCATTGGTTAATTTTGTGTATTATGTATCATTTATAGATGACTTCTCAAGGAATACATGGACATATTTCCTTAACAAGAAATCTGAAGTCTTTGACAGGTTTAAAGAATTTAAGGCTCTGGTGGAAAACCAGACAGAGAAGAAGATAAAGGTGCTGAGGATAGATAATGGTGGAGAGTTTTGCAGTAAGGAATTTGAAGAATTTTGTAAGAAGTGTGGTATATCACGGCAGAAGACTACTCAATATACACCTCAGCAAAATAAAGTTATGGAAAGAATGAATAAGATGTTGATGGAAAAGGAAAGAAGCATGCTCAGTGGTGCTAGGTTAGGACAGGAATTCTGGGCAGAGGCGAAGGATACTGCATGTTACCTGGTCAACAGGTCACCTTAATCAACGTTGGAGGATAATACTCCACAAGAGGTATGGACTGGTAAGAAAGCCTCTCTTTCACATCTAAGGGTATTTGGATGTGATGCATATGTACATGTTCCAAAGGAGAAAAGAACCAAGTTGGATAGTAAATCTGAAAAGTGCATCTTTATTAGGTATAAGGATGGTTTAAAGGGTTATAAGCTTTGGAACCCAGTAACAAGGAAGGTTGTGTATAGCCAAGATGTGGTGTTTAGAGAGGTGAAAGATGTTATTAAACATGAAGTCCAACCAAAGGAACCTGAGAAGATAGAGTTTGAGCTAAAGGAGGAAGAATCATACTCTACAACAGCGGAGGAATTAGAAGATGAAGAGCCACAAACTCCCACTGTGAGAAGATCAGTTCGAGAAAGAAGGCAGCCAGAAAGGTATAGTCTATCTACTTTCTATTCAAATTTTGCTTTGTCTATTACTGATGATGATCCCAGAATTGTGAAGGAAGCAGTGGATTCAGGGGATGGAAAACTTTGGAAAGATGCCATGCTTGATGAAATGGCATCTTTGCACAAAAATGAGGCTTCGGATCTGGTGGAGTTGCTAGCTGGAAGGAAACCCATTGGCAGCAAATGGGTGTTCAAAAAGAAGACAAATGCAGAAGGAAAAGTGGAGAAATACAAAGCTCGGTTGGTAGCAAAAGGTTATTCCCAGGTGCTAGGAATTGATTTTGGTGATATTTTTTCTCCTGTTTCCGAGGTAACTTCTATTAGGATACTTTTATCTGTTTCTGCTACTTTTGATTTTGAGGTAGAACAGATGGATGTGAAGACAACATTTCTTCATGGGGATCTGGAAGAGGAGATCTACATGAAGTAACCTGAAGGATTTGTGGTGAAGGGTAAGAAAGAACTGGTATGTAAGTTAAAGAAGTCTCTATATGGGTTAAAACAGTCACCAAGGATGTGGTATCATAAATTTGATTCATTTATATGGGGACTTGGCTTCACTAGAAGCAAAGCAGATCACTGTGTGTATTTTAAATTAATTGGTGACCGTGTTATTTATCTGGTCTTGTATGTGGATGATATGTTGTTGGTTGGAAATTAACAAGAAGTTATCTAGGATTTGAAGACCCAATTGTCCTCCAAATTCGTCATGAAAGATATTGGTGCTGCAAACTATATTTTGGGCATGGAAATTAAAAGAGATCGAGCAAAGAGGAAGCTTTGGTTAAACCAGATGAAGTATGTCGAGACAATATTGTAGAGGTTTAATATGAAGGATAGTAAACCAGTGAAGGTTCCTATTCCTATAGGTGTGAGGTTATCTGTTGAACAGTGTCCCAAGACACAAGAAGAGGAAGAGGACATGTCCCATGTTCCATATGCAAGTGCAGTCGGTAGCCTGATGTATGCAATGGTCTGTACTAGACCAAACATTGAACATGCAGTGGGAGTATTGAGCAGGTTTATGTCAAAACCAGGAAGGAGCACTTGAGAGCAATGAAGTGGGTTTTCAGGTATTTGTGTGGCACTAGTGATTATGGTTTGTGCTACCAAGGAAGACCAGTATTGGACAGAGTGTTGGATATTCATGGCTTTGTTGATGCAGAATAGGCTGGAGATCTGGATCAGAGAAGATCTACAAGTGGGTATGTGTTTAACCTATTTGGAGGTGCAGTCAGTTGGATGAGTAAGAAACAATCTGTAGTGGCACTATCAACTACAGAGGCAGAATACATGGCAGCCACTCATGTAAGCAAGGAAGTAGTTTGGTTGCAAAGATTATGTTCAAGTATGGGGTTAGTACAGGAAGCTATAAGGATAGACTGTGACAACCAAAGTGCAATTTTCTTGGCAAAGAACCCCGCATATCATTCAAAGACAAAGCGCATTGATGTTCAGTATCACTTTGTGAGGGATATGATAGAAGACAAAAAGGTGTTGCTGGTAAAGGTGGACACTTTGAAGAATACTACAGATGCATTGACAAAATCTATGAGCTTTGAGAGGTTCTCTTGGTGTAGAGAGACAATGGGCATTTCAAGTCTGGAAAAATGACTAAGCTCTCTTGTGGCCCCCTGTGGAAAGAAAACGACAAGTGAGAGAATGTTGGGTTGTGTTATATTCTTTACACGTAGTTAATAGGGGGTTTTAGGGGCACCAGTAACCCCACTTTATGGGGTCCGGGGCAGCACCCCGGAAAATTTTGGTTTTGGACCCTATGTTAGGTTGGGCGGACCCACCTATGGTTTTGTGCATGATTTTCGCACATGTTTTTTGGACGCGATGGTTTTCGGTCCATGGTATTGGAAGCAATGGTTTTCAGTCCATGGTATTGGATGCTTCGACATGTATAAATATGTATTGTAACATTGAAAGGAACATAATGAAAAATCAAGCTAGTAGTCCCGGTTTTGGGATCCAGGGGAAAATCTCTGTGTATATGTGTTTTATGTGTTATGCTCTCGCATTGTTTATTTTCTATGTTTTAGAATTCGTATGCAAGTAATTTCTATACAGGGTTAAAACCTACATTACCCTCTCAACCGAGTCATCTAGATCCACCTCCCCAATATCTCCTCCGTTTGTGGGTGCCTCTCCTATGTTCCCACCATGAACTATTCCTCTAAGTCTCAACCATCTAGGAGTTGTTCTGCCGGGACATTACCCTACAAGCCAAATACCTTTCTTATTTCCTCATTCGGGAATCTTTTCTTTCCCTATCATGGCTTTGTCAGTCCTCCCTAATATGACTTTGGGGATCCCAGTATGGTACATTGATCACCTTGCAAGCACTCTACCTGGTCAACTAAGACCTTATCATGCTTTGACCCTCATTAAACCGATCCCTACGTCCCCTACCACTACTCTAGTTCCATTGCAATCTCAATAGGAACCCACTCCTGTTGTGAAAGCATCGAGACAGGGGGGAAAAACCAAGAGGAAAGAACCTAAGGAAAAGGCTCTCCAAGCACCTCCATCTCCCAACGCTCAAAAGTTGCCACCTATGTGCGCTTTGTGTGAGGTTGTTGGGAATGCCACCAATAATTGTCCTAAGCTTCCTCGTCTCAAACCTTTGGTTCATGAAATGTTCCCTAAGTCAAATATCCCTGAGGTCCAAGTTACCTTACTAGGTCTAGCCAAGAAAATCATAACATTACGCACAAATCAACCTTATGCCTTGTGCGATCATCATGGTCGCTATTCCCATTTTTTTCCCTCGTCTTGACAAATTTCATGATTTCCTTGAGGCGCTTCACGAATACGAGACCACTCGTAGTGGATCACCTACTCCTCTACCCATGGATTCTCATACCATTAGTAAACCATAGTAGGAGGACTGTGGTCCCACCATTGTGATCCCTCGCCCCCGATTTCATGATGACAAACTCCATAGTCCATATCCTTTACCTGTCGTCATCCTTGAGTTCCTCGCAGGAAAACCTATCTGAGGTTTTTGCGCATGCTTCTATTGAACCTCCTTCATCAAAAAGCCCAAGTCTCAACATCGGTAGATTTTCCATCTACTATCTCGTCATTTACCATTCTAGATTGTGTGTATGTGAACCTTCTTTCTCAGGATGATGCCCCAGGTACCACTGCTGCATCATGTAGTCAATCTTCCTCCCATCCTCCCATCTTCCATTCTGATGAGGAAATCATGGAATCCATGAATACCCCTGATCATCCTTGGGACGATATGCACCATCGTGCATACTTCCTTCCATATTTGGAGTCCACCACTCTAAATACATCCATTATGCCCATAGACAACGGCGGGGAACATATGCCCCTACATATCCTTATCATCTTCTGGAGGATCTCATTTCAAGTTGGGCCAAGATGCTTGAATCCATTTTTCGAGCACTCGAAACACAATGGCATTCCATAAACTCCTCCTGCCAGGGGGCATCATCCCCACCTTTGCATACAATATCAGTCCCCTCCATCACATATGTTTGTGGGCAGTATCCCATGCTTGGGGGCATTATGGTTTTCCCCTCGCCATATCCTCATCTGATTAACATAAGTCTCACCCTAGATCCCCTCAATCTAGGCATGGTTGATTATCCTCCCATTCCTTGGATAGTTTGTCCTACCAACCTCTCCGGCAAGCCATATTCACATCACATATCATATAAGTTTGGTACCATATCTTCAAATATTCTACTCTATGTCCACATAGTCCCCATGATTGACTTCATGGGTGATGATGATTCTAAACCTCCTCTAGTAGTTCATTATCATTTTCCTCTTCCCTTGATTCTTCACCAGGAACCATCGTTCTAGGAAGCATTAAGGCCATCTTTAGACAAGTAAGGCCACCTACCAGAAAGTCGCAAATCTTGATTCCGATGGTCGGTTTTTTCTGCTATGATCTCCATAAGATTTAGGGCCTTTAACTCCTCTCCAAATTCACCACAACTCACTTAGAAAATGAATTCAAATACAAGGGAAAACATCCTTTCATAGAAAAGCCCACAGTTTTTCTGTCGCCCATTGCAGCTCAACCGTACCTCAGTTTGACGAACCATCTGAACTGTTGGAAATATCACATCGAGTAATATAATGGGTCTTTTTCAGTTTTTGATGATTTAATACTTCATCCAGAAGCCATTTTTCCAAGAAGGGTCACTTTGTCACCTCTCAAAATCGAATTTATTCATATGCAACACTTGTACCTTAGGGACCACCTTCCCTTAATACCTGTCAGACCACATGTCGATTTTCTTCATGAGTAACGATCAATTTCTCATGTTTTCATGGTCCTCACCAGGCCCATTCTGTGTGGCAGCGTCATCGAGTCATCCTTGTTTAGAGCATCTGCGATGAGTCACCCTTGTATCCATGGAGTATGTTTCACATCCCATTATATCATGTCACAATATTCAATCCATCTTTGCATACCATTCATCCTGTGTTGCCCATTTTATCCTTCAATCATATTGTCCCCCATCCCCTCCGGAGTTGAGTCAGTTGCTGCTAGGTCAACCATGTACTTTATGCTTTGACAAGGGAATTCATCCATTTTTCACTCAATCCCATTTTTTCCATTATCACTGGTGTCATTCCATCAGTCACATTCCTATTTTCCCTCGTGCCTTAGTTGAGGATCCTCATTGCCTCACCTATGACGGGCCCTATTCTGTCGACATCAGCACATTTATTCCATAACAATGGCTTAGAGGGTAGTGTATCTTGGTTCCATCTTCCACTCTCTTTCGATACCTCAGATTGAGTAGAGGGACTCATTATTTCCCTTTGACTTGGTTGTTTCATGTTCATGATTCATACACTTGATGGTCCAATGATGCAACAGATTGCACTAGTGATTCTGGGGTGTGTGTGAGATGTTTTAGACCTCATGAGAGGGTGGCACTTCAAGTATCCCCCCACATGCTTGGATACCTTCATACTATACTATAACCTTAGATGTAGTTCTGCAGATTTGATGGATTACGTTCTTGCCGATTGCCGTGTTCATAGCATGCACATCTCCTTCAGATGATCCATTCAGTTTTGCAAAGCCCTTCCCTGTTCAAAGGGCTTCTTCAGTTGTTCTGGCCTCCCTCCCACCCATTTTTTGAGGAAAGGGCCATTATATATCATGTACTTAGATATTAATGTATTCAATCCTGGCTCATGTTCTTTCCAGGTGAATTATGTATATGGGACACATTCTATTATTTTTTGGCTTAGTTATGCCAGCATGTCATGTACCATTCAACATGTACTTCATTGTTTAGTTTTATTTTTCTGGGCACATCATTATTTTTGTACTAAGTTATCTTGGAGGGCATAGTTATGCCTCCCCTTCCTCACTGATATTCGGTACTACAACATAAAAGGAGACTTTCATTGGTCTCACCCTCTCTGTCCATATCCTCTTTTGCTTCATCTCTATTGGTCTCTCTCTCTCTCTCTCTCTCTCTCTCTCTCTCTCTCTGACTCCACTTTTTTGTCTAGTGATTGTGTCTTTACAACGTACTTTGGTCATACGTTTTTCTTCTAACATTTGTACTTTGGGGGGCAATCTGTTATCACCAAAAAATTGATCATCTAGCCTAATTTACTAGAAGGATCGAATTACACCATGTAAGGCCAATTTTATCATAGTAAAATTTCTTTCACTGTGAAAAATTTCTTAATAAATTGCATTTGTTAAGTAATTTATAATTAAACCCATGAAGAATAATTAAATAAATCACTATTTATTTAATTTTCTTCTAGGAATAACTAATTAAACCATTGATTAATTAATATCCCTTGTCATATTTGATCCAGTTATGAAAATAAACAGACAAATTATTAATTATCTTATTTTTCTCTAGGAATAATTAATTATTATTCCTTGTTAAGTTTGACTAAATCCCTTAGGAATAATTAAAGAAATCATTATTTGTTCGTTATTCCTTAACCATATTTCTTGAGATGATAGATAAATCATTTATTTATTTGTTGTTTCTAAATAAAAGTTTAAATACCTTTTCCCTCCTAACCAAATATAATAAAATATTCCAAGTGGTTATTCCTAGAATGGGGTTAATAATATTTTATTATTTCTCAATATTCGAGGATAACTCAATATTTTATTATAAATAGGGTTTTCCGTTCATTATTCACTTTTTGTTATTTTCATTGTTGCACTCAATGTTGTAACTCTGATTATTATCACCGTCGCACACCATTTTTCTTTCCATTTGAGTTCCCATTGAGCTCAAACATTTTATTTGTTGGGTTTACACATTATAAAGGAGAGAGACTCTACAAAAGCTGAAGACGTTTGAGGATAGCCAATAACCCATCCCATAGAGGGGGACAGGTAACATTTATTTGTTCCCTTCATAGGTGTTATTTAATAAAATATATTCTTTGCATATCTAGTTTCCATTGCATTATTGGAGTTACTCGCATTTATTACTATTTCAAGTTGTTGTTTAACTATGATTGTGGCATAGATCAAGACTTTGGTAGGTTTTGTTTCTATCATTTGTTGTAGATCTACAATGTTTAGTAGCCATTTATATTGTTGATATTGTTTGTCATCCACGGCCTTAAGTAATTTCTTTCCATACACCTTTGAGAAGAAAACACTATAACAAACATGTCCCAAGTAATGGATCTAAGACTCAAAGAAATTGCACTTGTAGAGCTTGGCATAGAGTTGATTCTCTCTCAACAATCTCAACATTGTTGCTAGGTGCTCTTCATGCTCTTCCTCATTCTTGGAGTATATCAATATATCATCAATAAACACTATCACAAACTTGTCCAAGTAAGGATGAAACACATTTTTCATTAAGCACATGAAAGTGGGTTGGTCATTAGTAACACCAAAAGGAACCACCACAAACTCATAATGTCCATACCTCGTACGAAATGAAGTCTTGTAGAAGTCTTCTTCTTTGATGCGCACTCGATGATATCTTGATCTTAGATCAATATTTGAAAACAGTGTTTCTCCCTTCAACTGATCAAACAAGTCATCAGTCCATAGCAAAGAGTACATGTTCTTGATGGTCAACTTGTTCGTCTTTATTTAATCAATGCACAATCTGAGAGTACCATCCTTCTTCTTTACAAACAACATTGGTGCACCCCAAGGTGATACACCTGGTCTTATGTATCCCTTATCAATCATTTCCTTAAGTTTCAACTTCAATTCCACCAGCTTGGGAGTGCTCATCCTGTAAGGTGCTTTAGATGTTGGAGTTGCTCCTGGTGCCAACTCAATAGATAAATCTACTTCCCTATGAGGTGGTAACTTTGAAGTCTCTACAGGAAAACCATCCTGGAACTACTGCAAATCAAGGTACCTCTTCAAGACTTCCTCATCCTCCACATCCTTCCCTTTTTCACTGGAAATATGAACTACAAACAATACACCCATTTCCTACAATTGTGCTTATCTTGCATAGTTGTAAACATTCTCACTGATGTAGGCCTCTTCTTTCCCTACAAAATTCTCCTTTCCCTACCATCATCCAGGCACTCAATAGCCTTCTCATAACAATCTACCTTGGTTGTGTGAGTAGACAACCAATCCATTCCCAAAAGAGTATCATAGGAACCCAAGGGAAGCACATTTAGATGCACTTTGTAGGCATACCATTAACCTCAAATGTATAAGATCTCTCCCAATGGTGAACTCTTCTCTTAGTCCATGTAGCCAACTACACCTACCGAGGTTTTGCATGCAATTCTTTACACAAAAAACAATGATCCACTAGATTAGGACTTACATAACTATAATTAGATCCAGGATCAATCAAAATGGAAATAACTCGATCAAAAATATTACATTCCATCTCAATAAAATATGCTTTAGCGTATAACTGCATTTTATCAAGTGTTGCATAAATCTGAGGAATACTCTAACTAACATCTCCAACTATTTACACCTCCTGAGCACTGTAAATATGAGGTCTTCCACCCTAGTATAATGGACAATCCTTCTTGTGATGACCTTTTCCATGAATCCAAAACTACAAAGGTCCCCTACCATTACCTTTACTATGTTGTTGTATAACCTGAGACCCATGTCCTTTATCACTTGTATTAAACTTCTTGTAAGTAGCCACATTTTATTCCTCACTTGCATTCTGAGATCTTCCTCGCTTCTTAGGCCACTTTCCCTTAGTCTTCTCATTTCCATTCCAAACACGCTTGAACTCAGGCTTGCACTTTGACTACTCATAATAATGCTTCAATTTCATGATGTCTTCCTCCAATTACAAAGACTCATCAAACTCAATCTAGTCTCAGAATTTTACTGGAAACCCATTGATGAACCTTTGAATCTTCTCTTTCTCATCCTTAATATAAGGCACATACCTAAAGAGGTCAAGAAAATTGCATGTATACCCATCATCTGTCATAGAACCCATATTCAACTCATAGAACTCTTTGGCCCTATTGTCCTAGTATCTTTCAAATAGGTAATTATTCTTAAAGCGTCTCTCAAACTCATCCTAGATCAATTCTTCTTCTCTAACACCTTTGACATTCATCACATATTTCCACTAGATATTTGATTTCCCTTTAAGACTAAAGGTAGCTATGTTGGATCTTATGTTCTCTGAGTAGTCATGCAATCTAAAGAACTTCTTCATCCCAAGTAGCCATGCTTATGCATATTTTTATTTCTTCATCTACCCATCAAGTATAGGAGGCTTATCCTTCTTGAACCCATCTATCATGTACTCACTACTCCTATGATGTTGCTAGTGATGAATATGATGTCTCCTGGAAGAAGAACTAGAATAAAGCCCATACATACCAATCCTCCTTTCAAGTGTATCCAAGAATATGCCATTCTTCATTGTATCCTCCATGTCCAACATATGTCTCCTCTGATACCTACTACCAACTGCCCCATTAGTTTTCTCCTCCTGCCTATCTCCTTTACTGATCCCCATCTGTCTTTTCTTCTGCAACTATGTAAGGCTCTAAAGGATGATTGCATTAACTTTTTCCTACTTTTCCTGAGCTTTGGAAATCCTTTCTTGTGCTTCAATCAGCCTTTTATTGTCTACCTTGCAACTTTTTATCTTCTCCCTTAGACTTCTCAATGTATATTTTATATCATGAGAATACTCTTCTCTTTGTTTCCCGACTAAACTTTCCCATTCAATAGAATTCACATCAGGCTTGTAAGGGGATTCATGTGAATTGTAGTCCACCATTCTTCTCTTCAGGTTTGATCTTCTATTTCCTACAAACATACCATGTTAGATAAACCAAATAGAAACATAATCAAAATCATACCTATGTTGAAATTGTAGCAAGAAAAGGCTTCATTTAACTAGGTCCTTAGTCAAATGGAGAAATTTTTATTTTCCACATCAACAGGATGACTTGGATTGTACTTAGATAAAGTAACATGGCCTTTTATACTATTTAAGTTAGTAAATTCGATTTTGTAGGCTATAAGTAGATTTTTGGATGAGTTGATTGCTAAGATCTAGAAATCTAGTTGGGTTATTTTTAGTTGAATTCGTTTAACTAAGCTCTAGTCATTAGTTGAGTCAAATGAAGGTTAGTTGAGTAGTTAGGATTGTTGTTAACTCACTGATCTCTAGGTTATCTAGTCAATCAACTAAAAATAATCCCCTTCATGCATGGAATTTGAATTTCCCAATTGAGTGGATGGAAAAGGAACATTTGTATTTATAATTGTATATTGTTGAGTGTACCGTGATTTTACATTGAGCAGTTGATCAATTCCCCTTGGATTTTGCAACGAAATAGAGAATTCCCCTATTTTTTAGGATCTTCATTCCTCTAGGATTGCACAAGGGAATAGGAGGTTGGATGAGGCTTGAATTGGCTAAGTGTTTGCCAAATTAGGTAAGGAAATAGAAGAACAATTTTACAATACAAGGTGTGCTCCAAATTTGAAGCAAGACATTATTATTATTTCTCTTTCTCATCTAAATTAATGCAAAGTAGCGGAGGGGTTTTTCCCACTTGGGCACCCCTATAAAATCTTTGTTTTCCATGTGTTTTGATGGTTTCATGTTATTGCATGTGTTTCTATCATGTGTTTTCCTTTCCGCATAATAGTAGAAGAAATTTTGTATCTCTTTATTTCAATCTAATTTATTAGAAGTAGAAAATTTCCTCCAATTTCTATATGGTATCAGAGCCTCATAAGACTACATAAAAATCTTGTTGCAGATCTTCTCTTAAATAAATTTTGATTTGAAGAGCTTTGGTGTAGATTCTCTTCAGTGCAAGAAAACTTTCTTTCAATGGATTGAGGCTGGAATATTCATTGGAGAGAGCCTCAAATTTTTTTTCTTGGAAAGAGAGGATGGAAGTTGTCTTCGATGACAATGGAGTATGGGATATACTCAAATAATATTCCAAAACCAACAACATCAAATGCACAATCACTTTCTCAGTGGAAAAAAGACACAACAAGATCGAGAAAGAATATTCTAGATAGTGTGAGAGATCACGTGGTTTTGAAATTGCATGGAAAGGATATACCTTTTGTAATGTTGAAAACTCTCACAGATATATTCCAGAGTAGTAGTGATGTCAGGAAATTGGCATTGAGAGATGAACTTAGGAGCATTTAAATGCAGAAAAATGAAACCATTCCTCGGTACCTATCCAAATTCACTCAAGTTCGATATGAAATTGGAGGATTAGGATAAAATGTTCCATCATCTAAACTTTTGAGGTTAGAAATCCTTGGCATTTTTAAATCCTAATAGAGCTATCAAGATTCAGTTAATGGAAGAGACACGCTCCAGATTAGGAGAGAATTTGGTCTGATTTGGTGAAGGAGGAGATCAAAAGAAACACTAAATATGGTGTCACATACATTGCAGATGAGGAAGAAGAGACTTCTCTAGTTGGAAAAGGAAAGAAAACCAAAGGCATGAAGGCCCAAGGCAAGTCAGAATCTAGCCAAAAAATGGCAAGAAGAAGGACCTCAGTAAAACAAAATTTTTTCGTTTCCATGAACATAGTTGATATGCAATCAAGTGTCTGCATAAGAAATTTCTTAAGGAGCCTGCAAAAACAGTAGGAGGAGATGTTCTTAAATCTCAATTCGAGTTAGATTTCACTCTCTTTGCTTGCATGGAAATAATGGTAAGAGGAAGTGAGTGGTACCTAGATTTTGGTTCCTCATATCATATGACAAGAAGCAAAGAATTATTTAGTAGCCGAGAGGAGAAGGATCTCAAATTTCACATAGAATTTGGGGATGATGGGAGGTATAATACCAAAAGAATTGGTACTGTCACCTTTAAGAGGGATTTAGTCTCCCATATTCACTTGAAAAATGTAATGTATGTTCTTGAGCTGAAGAAAAAAATTATTTTTGTAGTTGTATTGGAGGACAAAGGTTATGATATTGTGTTTAGTATGGGAAAATAATTTTTGAATCATGTTTCTACTAGAAAAGTGAAACAAACTGGATTTAGAGTGAAAATTTTCTACAAGCTAGAGGTAGATTTAGCCATGCATGCAGCCATACCTCCAAGAGTGAGGTGGGGCGATGTAGAGCCTTAGTCCTAGAGTTGTAAGGATTTCAGTAGGGTTCATAGGAGAGAATCAATAGTTGCAATATACACTTCTCATGGATCATTACCCTTGCTACAGGGGCCCACAATATTTAGTAGTAGAAAGATCAATGTTAGTTGATGTAGTCAGATCCAGAGAGACATTTCCAAACTAGTTTCAGTTAGATGCTAAGGAGCAAAGAGAGTGTTGACAGCAAACAGGAGGCTCAATAGTAGAGCCAACAAGAACACATATTTCCTAGTAGACAATGCATAGACTAGTAGAAGATAGAGGATCAAGAGACAATTACAGCTCAAAGACACAGCTGATTCAGTATTTTGGATGCTATTAGTTGCAGTTGTTGCAGTAGTAACAACAATATTGAGAGGGAGTCTTGTCACAATACATTCCTATATGATCAGGATTGGGGTTGTGCATAACTCTTTTCTTGCTAGGAGGGAGTGTTGAAATTGTAGAATTAAAAGGCTTCATTTGACTAGTGCCTTAGTCAAATGGAGAAAATTCAATTTTCTACATTAGTAGGATGACTTGGATTGTAGTTAGATAGAGTGACATGGCCTTGTCTACTAGTTAAGTCAGTAAATTCAAGTTTATTTCCTAGAAGTAGAGTTGTGCATGAGTTGATTGCTAAGATCTAGCAATCTAGTTGAGTTATTGTTAGTTGAACTCAATTAACTGAGATCTAGTCGTTAGTTGATCCAGTTGAGGTTCAGTTGAGTATCTATGACTATTGTTAATTCACTGATCTCTCAGTTAACTATTCAATCAGCTAAAAATAGGCCCAGTAATGCATGGAATTTGAATTTCCTAGTTGAGTGGATGGAAAATGCACATTTTTATTTATAATTGTATATTGTTGAGTGTACAATACCTTTTCATTGAGCAGGTGATCAATTCCCCTTGGATTTGTGCAAGGAAATAGGTAATTTTCCTATCTTTTAGGAGCTTAATTCCTCCATGATTGCATAAGGAAATAGAAGGTTAGTTGGGGCTTTAATTGGCTAAGTATTGACCAGAGAAGGTCAGGAAGTAGGAGAACAATTTCGCAATGGAGGGTGTGCTTCAGAGTTGAAGAAAGACATTGTAATTGTTTCTCTTTCTCATCTCAATTAATGCAAAGAAACAAAGGGGTTTTATCCAGTTGGGTTCCCCTGTAAAATCATTGTGTTCCATGTTTTTTGATGGTTTCATGTGATTGCATGTGTTTCTATCATGCGTTTTCCTTTCTGCATAATAGTAGAAGAATTTTTGTCTCTTGATTTCAGTTTGATTTCATTAGCAGTAGCAAATTTCTTGCAATTTCTACAACCTCAATGTGTTTTAGGGGGGCTATCAGTCCAAATTAGCATGATATAGATATATAATTAAATCACCATATCAACATCATGAATGATAACAAAAAACTAGAATAATGTAGTTTTTAACCCTATATAGAAATTACCTGCAAATGGAATCTTGAAAATACAAAAATAAACAATGGCATAAAACAAATATACACAAATATTTTCCCCTAAATCCCAAAACTGGGACTACCAGATTTATTTTTCATTATATTCCTTTTAATGTTACAATACATATATATATACATGTCAAAGCATTCATAGGGCCCCAATCCATTAACCCTAGATTATAACATAATCGTAGTTACCTTTACCGGATCTACAAAATACCATGGGAAGAAAACCATCATGCCCAAAACCATTTGAAAAACCCATGCACAAAAACATGGGTAGGTCCGCCCACCATTTTTGGGTCTTCTGCCCCCCATCCTTGGGTCCACCCAAGTATTATTGGGCCACATAAAAAAAATGTGGCATTGCTCCAAACCCTGTGGAGAGGGGCTACTGACCCCTCGTTGTGCCTAGTGAAACATACAACATGTGCCACTATACGTGGAAATAATATAACAAACACCCAAAATTCTCCCACTTGTTGTTTTCTTTCCACACATGGGGTCACAAGAGAGCTTATTCATTGGTCTAGGCTTGCAATGCCCATTGTTACTCTATGCCAAGAAAACTTCTCAGTGCTCACAAACTTTTTCAATGCATATAAAACATTCTTTAAAGTGTCCACCTTTTCCAGCAACACATTTTTGTCCTCAGCCATATCCCTCACAAAGTGATACTAAAAATAAATTTTGTCTTTGAATGATATGCAGGGTTCTTTTCCATGAAAATTGCACTTTCGTTGTCACGGTATATCCTTATAGCTTTTTGTACCAACCCCATACTTGAACATAATCTCTACAACCAAATTTCTTCCTTGCTTGCATGAATGGTTGCCATGTCTTCAGCCTCTATAGTTGAAATAACCACTACAGTCTATCTTTTTCTCATCCAACTGAATGCTCCACCAAATAAGTTAAATGCATACCCACTTGCATATCTTCTTTGATCTAGATCTCCAGCCCAGAATGCATCAACAAAGCCACAAACGTCCAAAAATCCATCCAATCCTGGTCTTCCTTGGTAGCACAGACCATGATCACTAGTGCCATGCAAATATCTGAAAACCCACTTCATTGTTGTCCAATGCTCCTTCCCTGGTTTTGACATAAACTTTCTCAATACTCCCACTGCATGTGTAATGTCTGGTCTAGTAAAGATTGTTGCATACATCAGGCTACTAACTACACTTGCATATGGAATAAGGGACATGTCCTCTTCCTCTTCTTGTGTCTTGGTACATTGTTTAGCAGATAATTTTACACCTACAAGAATAGGAACCTTTGTCGGTTTACTATTCTACATATTAAACCTTTGTAATATTGTCTCGACATACTTCCTCAGTTTAACGAAAGCTTCCCCTTTTCCCGATCTCATTTAATTTCCATACCCAAAATATAGTTTGTAGCACCAAGATCATTCATGTCAAATTTGGAGGAAAATTGGGTCTTCAAATCCTTGATAATTTCTTTTTCATTTCCAATTAACAACATATCATCCACATACAAGACCAAATAAATAAAACGGTCACCAATTAATTTAAAATACACACAGTGATCTGATTTTTTCTTGTGAAGCCAAGTCCCTGTATATATGTATCAAATTTCTGATACCGCATCCTTCGTGACTATTTTAACCATACAAAGGATTTTTTTAATCCACATACCAGTTCTCCTTTTTAGGAAACCAAATCACAAAAAGCTAGAAAAGATATATCAACACCTTAGAAATAAGCCTCTTCGAGGGGGCAACCTCCTTACATTACACAAATGAACAATTCTTGGTTGATATAAATGACAAGACCTCCTTTCTATATATAGGAGTCTAAGGGGTCATAATATAATCAAAGCCCACATAACAATAATAATGTAAGGGCACAATAATAACAATATGGGGACAATAGCCCCAAGAGTTAGCTCAATCGGTCAAATCAAGTGCCTCGCCAATGGGAGGTCACAGGGTCGAATCCTGAAAGCTCTTGGGGTTAGGTCAGTAAATAGGCCGAGGGGTGTTGATTCCTTCAGGTGCATCCACTCAGTGTTGAACAACCCTGGATGTAGTGGCTACCCATTGACCCAGGTATCCGTGAACCAGAAGTGAAAAAAAAAAAAAAGAAAAAAAGAAAAAAAAAAAAACAATATGGGGACTACATGGGCACAACAATGTAACAAGGGGGTTGTACTAATAAAAATAAGGGGTTACACTAGTACTATAGGGACCTAACATGCCCCTCTCCTTCAAAAAGTGTTCTCCTCAATGCTTGAGTAGTTCTGGATGGTTCTATATAAAATTACCATCCTTCCATGTGGAATCTTTAGCAAGTAAGTTCTTCCACTTGATGATATATTCTGAAATTGATCGATTTTGTAGTTGTTGACTTCTCGGTTCTGTGAATGCTTCAGGTTCCACTATGATTTTTCCTTCCTTGTCAAGTTCTGGCAATATTGTTGGAACTAGGATCTTCAGCAACTTTTGAATGAGTTCCCACCCTGCTTCGCCATTCTTCCATTCATCCCTTACTTTGTTTATCAAATTTGGTTAGATAATTATACCAACCTCTACCATTTCTGCAACCATATGTTTTTCACTCCTTTGGGCATATGGATATCTATAAGGCTTGATGTTTGGAGGAACACTTCATGGAATCAAATGAATAGCATGATCATGATCATGAATACGTGGGAGACCTTTGGGAGTCTCAAATACCTTGGAAGGATTGTCCAAGACTTTTGGAGATCTAGAGAAATAGATGTTTTCAATGTGGGAACCATTAGCGAACATATTTGTGAAATTATGCCTCATTGTTCTTTATTTAGAAGCTTTTTCATTACGTTAGAGTTTATTATCTTTCCAGGTTTCCCTGTGGTATCCCTTAATTCAACTTCCTTTCCTTTTGAAGAAAATTTCATGAAAGGTTTTTGAAAATTAAAAGCTATTGTACCCAAGGATTGTAGCCATCGGACTCCTAGTACAACATCAGCATCCCCCATTGGAATGGAAAGAATTGGGCTATTTAATACATATTCTCCCATGGATAGCTTGATATTATGGCACTTTCTAGAGAAATTTATGGTTCCTCCACTTACAACCATCACTTGACACTCTGGTGCTAGATATAGGAAGCAATTCAATTCCTTGGATATCTTACAATGAATAAAATTATGGGTACTACCTGAATCAATCAACACTATTACCTTTTTCTTCTTGATATGTCCTTCTATCTTTATAGTTTGAGGAGTGGTAATTCTGACCAATGCATTACAAGATATAGTCGAATTCATTTCTTGTTTCTCTGAGGTTGGTTCCTGGTGAGTATCCTTTTCTTTTGATGTTTCTTGATACTTTCCTTCCTGATATTTCACTGCTTGAACCTTCTTCTTCTTGATATGTCCTTCTATATTGAGAGTTTGAGGAGTGGTAATTCCTGCCATTGCAATACAAGATATGGTCAGATTCATTTGTTATTTCTCTAGGGTTGGTTCCCAGTGTATATCCTCTTCTTTTGACGTTTCTTGATCCTTTTCTTCATTAGGAGGCATTTCTTGTAGCAAATTTGTCCCACCTTCCTTCAAACCTTCCATGTCTTTCTTCAAATAAGCTTTCATACCATTGATATCAAATTTCATGGCATAGATAAAACTATTTATCTTTTTTTACTCTAGAATATCATTTACCCTTATATTCAATTTTTGAAAGTCCTCAATGTGCTCTACCATTGAACCCTTTTTTTTTATATTTATCAATTGGCTAAAGAAGGTTTTTCTCTTTGTATCCTCATAATGTGCTATCATTTCATCCATGAAAATGGACCACGTGACAAGTGGTTTAGGAGAACAAATCCCTTTATACCATAAAAATTGGTTCATTTATAAATAATTAGATGCGATACGTACCTTTTGTAACATTTACACCATGTAGATCAAAATATTTCTCCATCTATAGTATCCAATTTACGGATCCTTGCCATCAAAATTCCTCATCTCGCTTTTTCTTGATTTTATGAGCTCGATCTTGAAACGATTGTAACTCTGTAATTACCGATATTTAAGTTGATAAATTTTAGCCTGTAATATCCCTCTGAGTTCTCTTTCTAACCCTGCAAGTCTGATCAAGATTGGATTCTCCAAGGAAGAGTTATGCCAAATCCCCCACGATGACCTGATTATAGACTTTTTCAGAAGAGTGAAATTGTATGAAGTGCCATGTGTCAATGTTTTAACCTTAATACCTGAAACTGATATATAGAACACTACAGATCGTTCTCTTTCTGTAACTTCTTACGAAATTTCAATCTGATGCTCAGAGATAAAGTTATACGATTTTCCCAAGGTCACCTGTTTAATATGTAATTTGGGAGTCTGCAAAAACCCTAGCTTCCTAAGATCATATATCCAAAAATATAGCGAGACAACATCTGAAAATCGGACCTGAGGTTTAGACCGCTTTCTTCTCAAATGGGTTTTTTTTAGCTTCTGAAACTTAGTCGCGAACAAGTTATAGTGAAACTTCCACAATGACCTATTTTAGATGAAATTTTGGAGCTTGTAAAAACCCTAACTTCCTTAGATCATATCTCCGAAACTATAGTGATACAAGATATGAAAATTTAGACTTGAGGTTCAACGAGATTTCATATCAAATGGGTTTTTTTGTTAGCTTCTGAAACATCACAGAAAAAAATTATAGCGAAAATTCCATGATGCCTATTTGGAGCGGTGAAACCCTAGAATCCAAAGCTCTGATACCAAATGTTAGCAAACCAGCTCACAAAAAGATAGAAAAGATAGATCAATGCCTTTGAAATAAGCCTGTTCAAGGGGGAAACCTCCTTACATTACACAAATGAACAATTCTTGGATGATACAAATGACAAGGCCTCCTTTCTATATACAGGATTCTAAGGGGTCATAATATAATCAAAGCCCACATAACAATAATAATGTAAGGGCACAATAATAAAAATAGTGGGCTTCTATGGGGCACAATAATAACAATACAAGGACTACATGGGCACAACAATATAATAATGGGGTTGTAATAATAAAAAAAATGGGTTAGACTAGTACTATAGGGACCTAAAACTCTCTTACCCTTCACTACAAAGCCTTCTGGTTGCTTCATCTAGATCTCTTCTTCTAGATCCTCATGAAGAAATGTTGTCTTCACATCCATTTGTTCTACCTCAAAATTAAAAGAAGCGGAAACAAATAAAAGTAATCTAATAGAAGCTAACTTGGCAACATAAGAAAAAATATCACCGAAATCAATTTCTGGCACCTGAGAATAACCTTTTTCTACCAACTGAGCTTTGTATTTCTCCACCTTGCCTTCTGCATTCATCTTCTTCTTAAACACCCATTTTCTTCCAATGGGTTTCCTTCCAGCCAACAACTCCACCAGATCCTAAGCATCATTTTTGTCTAAAGATATCATTTCATCAACCATGGCCTCTTTCCAGAGTTTTCAATCCTTTGAATCCACTGCCTCCCTGAAATTTCTAGGATCATCATCAGTAATAGATAAATAAAAATTTGAACAAAAATATGATTGACTATACCTCTCTGGTTGCCTTCTCTCACGAGTTGACCTTCTCAAAATTGGAGTATGTGGCTTTTCTTCTTTTAATTATTATTCTGCTGTAGAGATTGATTCTTCCTCCTTCAGTTCAAAATCTATTTTTTCATGTTCCTTTGGTAGGACTTCTTGTTTAATAATAACCTTCACCTCTCTCAACACCACATCTCATTTGTACACAACCTTCCTTGTTTCTGGATTCCAAAGCTTATAACCTTTCAAACCATCCTTATATCCAATAAAAATGCATCTTTCATATTTACTATCCAACTTGGTTCTTTTCTCCTTTGGAATGTGTACATGTGCATCACATCCAAATACCCTCAGAACTCTACACCATTATGTAGCCTCAACTCCTTGATCTTCTTCTCTGTCTGGGTTTCCACCAAAGCCTTAAATTATTTAAACGTGTCAAAGATTTCATATTTCTTCCTCAAGAAATATGTCCATGTATTCCTTGAGAATTTATCTATAAATGAGACATGGTACATAGACTTACCCAGTGATGGAATTGACACGGGTCAAAACACATCATTGTGCACTAGGTCTAATATCCCTTTCTCCTTCTTAGCACCAGAGGGGAAACTCACCCGATTCTACTTCCCATATACATAATGTTCACAAAAGCCAAAATCCATAGATAAATTAGGCATACCTTCTACCATACCATTACCATGCACTATTTGAAGGCCATTCTCTCCAATATGTCAAAACCTTTGATGCCATAGTTGATGAGCCCCATAAATGGGTAATTATATGGGATCATTTTTCCTCTTAACTCAGCTTAATCCACCATTCTCATTAGTTTATTGCATGTTTTTTATTATATTTATGCTAATAGAGTGAATTAGGTTAGTCATTATGCCATGAAGTCTAATGTGTGCTTTATGCATATTTTTGGTCAATTTTCAGACAAAGTCAAAGGATTAATGAGCATTTGGCAGCTAATATTCGAGGAAAACAAGGGAGAGGATTTGTAGGAGGGTGTCCCCCTCATTTATAACTACCTACCTTGAATCCTCCTTCAGAAAACTCAGAGCACAAGGAGCCACACTGATGCATCAAAGGGGCAGCCGAGTAAGTGAAGAAGAACTGATGTCTATCTCTAGTTTTGGGAGACGAACCTTCTTGATTTTAGGAGAGCTGTTGGAGACTCTAGTTGTATAAATAGGAAGTCTTAGGTTCTCAGTAGTTTAGTGGGATGATTAGTCAAATTTTCACACTTTTGTTGCAGCTCTTGCTCAGCTCGTTTTCGAGCTTACTTTTGTTAAGAGTTTTATGTAATGTGACTATTATTTTGATAATGGAGATGAAATATTTTCTGAGCCAGCACTGAGTTTTTCCAGGGGGTTGAAGCTCTTGGGTTAGGACCCAACCCAAGCTACCCAGCACCTCTTGTTTGTATTTATATGTTTTGTTTCAGTACATGAATTAGTTGTTGTTAGATAGATTTTCTTTTCTCTTGGTTAGAATAGGTTGATTATGGTGGTTTACATAGATGTTTTCATTTCAGTTGTTGAAGTAGGTTAAATAGTGGTAAGATAAAGATACAAAAAGGCCATCAATAGAGCCTGACTTCCTTTCCTCCTTTGGAGACCATGAATTGAGGTCAATATCTGCTTGCTGCCATAAAAACACAGTTTTGCTTCCCCCATGCAATTTCTAGTGTTATAGTGATTCAGAGGTTAATGTTTTGCTTCAGATTCATTTTAGCATACTCATTTCTATTTCTGCAATAAATCTCTTTCCATGCTTTCTTGTTCATATAGCACTGTTCAGCATTTTATTTTTCTAGGTCAGAATTTAGGGTAACATAAGAGATAGTTTTGTTCTTTTGGTACAACTAGTTCTTTTCTTGCTCAATTTCAGTATTTTGACTTGCAGATCTCTTACAACACACCTCTACTCATAATACATCAATAAAGTAGCCATCATCATCTCTTTTCTCACAGGTTTCACAAGTCATTCACAACCCTTCACGAATCTACCCTAATTTTTGCATTCTTCTCATAAGCTTCCCTCTTGTCTCTTGAACAAATCCAAGCATCATTTTATTTCCTAATCATCCTTGATGAGTTTTAGACACCTTGAAACCTCCCTCTAATCTTCAGCTACCCTTTTCCACCATTTTTCCACCTTTAAAATCTCTAAAAACAGCTGTCAGCATCCTCCTGTAGATCCCCTGCAGCCTCCTGTAGAATTTCCTAAAAGTGACTTTTTGAAGTCCGACTGCAGAGAAAGTCTCTAGAAGGTTACCAAAGGCTTCTTAGGACTCCTCCACACCTTCCTACACCTCTTCAAACCCCAAGGTCACCTTCCATCACCACCACATCTCTGCCGCAACCACAAATAGATAAATTACAAGCATAAAAATTTCACATAAAATACACAAAAATCCAAAAAGATGTTTTTTTCTCATTGCATTCTAGAAGTAGCTTGAATAGATGTAATTTACTTTCTCAGTAGAAAATGGCACTCATTCCATCAGTTTTCATCTCTTTTTCTCCAAAAGTAGGTTTAGTTGGAAGAATTAGGGTTTGCTAGGGTTTACTTTACACTCCAGTCTTCTTTCTCTTTTTGCAAGTAGAATAGCCTCTTTAGAGTTAGATTTATTTCATCACAGCTAAAAGATTCTTCTGAGAATTCATAGAATTTGGCTTAATCTCCTAGTGATCTTGCGCCAGCTGACCAAGTGATAGCCTGTAGTAAGATCTAGTACTTGTGCATACAACACCGTCGCTTCCAAGTTTGTTACAAACTACCGGGTTGATAAAAGTAAAGTAGGAATCCCCAAGAGTTGCAACATTCTTGCTGCAATACTAGTGCTCACCACTTTTTGGCACCATTGTTGGGGAAGCATCAGAGTATTTTGTGATTACTACTTTCTTCTATTTTCTCTTGCAACATTCTGCTAAGTAGTTTACTTCAGCAAAAGTAGATTAGTCATTTCCTTGCTTTCAATCCTGCATTTCATTTGCTTTCATTTTCAATTCTGCAAATTTCCTTTCAACAAATTCATTTCAGCAAAAGTAGAGTAGTTGTTTCTTCCAGCAATTTCCATTTCAACAAAAGTAAATTAGTCATTTCATTTCTGCATTTCATTTGCTTTCCTTTTTTAGTTCTGCAATTTCATTTCAGCAAGTTCATTCCAGTTAGTTGCAATTTGTTTGTTCAATCAATTTCAGTTTTGTAGGTACTATCAGTGTGGGGAAAAAGAAACAAAAACCAACCACAATTATTTCCTTTCATGTCTCGTAGGAATAGAGATAATTTAGGAAAATGTTTGCCCAACACCCCCACTGCTTCACATAGCCAACCTTCTCTCTTCTTCGGTGGCTGCAATCAAGAAACACCATTAGGTAATAGCCAGACACATTTGAAGAACCTATAGGGGAAGAAGAAGAAGAAAACATTCCTCTGGAGCCAATGGCTGAAAACAGAAATGTTGGGAGTAATACCTTTTCTTCCAACTCATCCACTAAAGGTGAAATGTGAAACATGCCGGAAGACTTCAAGAGTGAGATGCTACAAATTATTGCCATGCATATCAAAAGAAAACAAGAGGAAGAAGAGAGGGCTTTGGCCATTTTTTTCCCTAGATGCACCAAGAGGCATCCCAGGAATGAATGCCCATTGAGCTCTATAAAGGTTTGTTCAATATGTGAAGAAAATCATTCTACAGACAAGTGTTTGTCCTTGCCTGGACTTAAAGTTATATACCAAGGGGCCGAAGGAGTCACTGAACAGATCTATTACATAAACCAAAAGAGGTCGCATGGACCTAGACCATACCAGTAGGGGATGCAAGGGACATCTCAGGCATACTACAACCCCAACCAAGTCACATCCATATCTTCTTGGGGCCCCCTTACTCATCCTTCCTGGTCCACGCCTCCTCCTTGGTCCTTCACATCTCCATATCATGCCCAACCAACCACCCATTCATTTCAACCCTATGCTTAGCTGCAACCTCAGTGGAATGCATCTCATAAGGGTTGGAGGCCCCAGTACAACTCTTCTGCCGCTTTTTTGCCTCCACCACCTGTTCAACCACAACCCTTGCCTCCTGCTCCACCAAGGCAACCCCAAATGTCTGCCCAGCCGAACCCAAACCTGAACAACAGACAGGCCCAACAAGTATATAGTGGGGAACCACCATTTCCAAACCTGCACATTGGAGTAGCTCAACCCAATTACAATGCTAAGGTACAACACTTCCAAACAACTCATCTTGAGCTCAATGATATTCACCATAGCTCAAGAAGAGTATTGCAAAAAAGAGATTATATTGATATCATTGAAGGACCACATCTCGTAGAAGAAGATGTAAAAGAGAAGATCAAAGAACCATGGGCTACACCTGATGAAGAGAAGACATCAGAATCGGAGATCGAGAGAGCTCCCTCATGGTTACCATCAAATCCTCCATGTATTCAAGAGAAAAATCAACAAAAAGAGGAAGATGTCAAGGTCATGATAGAAGAAGACATGAAGAATGATCCAGATTAGCAAAAGGACCAAGGACATCACAACTATATTAAAATATGGTTCCAAACAGTCATTAAGTTGTAGCAGTACTCTCTTCCTTAACAATGCTTGATCCCTTCAAAGTCAAAGCATTTGGTCTCTGAAATCCGGATACATGTCAAAGCATACATTTCAAGCCTCCACATCATTTTGTCTATCATCTCGATGTGCACATGGCTCCATTGGAAGTATTCTTATACTTGAAAATGATTTTTTTTCAAGTAGGGTAGGGTAGAGAAAAAAGAAAAAAGAAAAAAGAAAAATAAGAGAAAAAAAAAAAATCTAAGGTGAAAACCTCCTCGGAGGCACCTCAAATTGCCTCATTGATTGAAAACCTCCATGAGGCGGTCAATGGGTTGGAAAGAAGAGAAAAGAAAAAGAGAATAAGATCCCTGGGTGAAAACCTCCCTTGGAGGTGCCTAGGGCAGGCAATTAGGGTGAAAACCTCCTTGAGGCGCCCTAGTTGTTTTCAAAAAAAAAGAAGAGAAAAAGAAAAAGAAAAATGAATTTCCAGTTGTATTGCAGGTTTGCAGGAGAACTTCAGGAAGTAGTAGCAGGTGCCAAGAATCTCTGAAACCAATAACAGCACCTATCCTACCTTCCCTCACCTTTCTCCATCATTCTTGACATTCTTTCCACCTCACTGTGCTTCTTTTCTGAAAACTATGTTTTCTACAGGAGGCTCCTGTAGAAATTACAGAGAGCTAGAAATGGATTTTAAAAGTAGTTTGGGGAATAGGGAAGCTTCATAAAGGGTTTATAAATCCTCCTGCAATCTTCAAACCTCTCTTCCATCATTTCCAAGTCTGCATTACAGCCCAAGCTCATTTTTTTTATTGTCCAAAAACTGCAGGATGCTCTGATACAAAAATACACAGAGAAGAAATTTGTTTTTTCTCTAACTTGAAAACCGTGCATCCATTTAAAAAACTGTTTTGGGGGGAGTTGCATATGGATGATGGTAACATGCTCAAGCAATTTAAGCAAATTCTAGTGCATGGTTACCAAGAAATTGGCCTCCATCACCTTCAGCCATTTTTGCATTTTCTCCATATCCGTGCATCCATTTAAAAAACTATTTCATGGGGAGATGTAGATAGATGATGGTAACATGTCCAAGAAATTTCAGCCAATTCTAGTGCATGGTTTCCAAGAAATCAGCCTCCATCACCTTCAGCCATTTTCAATTTTTCTCGAAATCCATGCATCCATTGACCAAAATTTTTCTATGGGAGGTGCATAATGATGATGGAAACATGCTCAGAATATTTCAGGTCAATCCAGTCTATCATTTGGGAGATATGGACAATCCAGGTCACTCTCCCATTAAAATCTAGCATCAGCAGCATGAGGGTGCAAATCTGAAGGTTGAAGCAGACTCCTGCAGCTTAGATCTAGCCAAAGGATTCCTGCACAAGAAAAACAACCACACATCAGATAGTAAAAAGCATACAACAGAAGGGATACAGGCATGCAACAACTGAATATGAGCATGCAACACCAAAAGAACCAAGCAGCACTGCAACACGAGCATTTGACTTGCAGGTAAGTGTCTAACCCTCTCCTCTATTGCATTTGTGTAATTCAAAAAAAGCATAAAGGAATGAGATGGTTAGGGTTGGACAAGAAAGGTGTCCAGTTAATTGGCCACCCTCATCCAATTGACTGTGCTCATCCAGAGATACCACCGCATGTGTGCCTAGTCAACTCACATAAAATCCAAAGGACAAGTAGTGGCGGGTGTATAAACTCTTATGCAAATGATGGGAAGTGATTGTGGGTAGAAGTCATGAGAAGTCATTGTGACACAGTAGTGGGGACCAACAGTCCGAATGGGGCCAATGTACACTTGGTCAGCTCACCCTCCATCACTGGAAATATCCATAAACAACCATAAGTACTCCTCCTCAAAACACTCTCACCACCTTGTCTTTCATTCCATCCTCGTCCACTTAGCTGCAGCAAGCTCCTTGTCACCCCACAGCCTCGAAACCATCATTCTCCATTGCTCTCAGCCATCATTCTGCTATCATTGTTCTACAGGAGCAGTAACAGGTCCTACAGGAGCACCTACAGCCAGTTCTACAGGGGGGCCAATAAGTTGTTTTGGAGAGGAAAAACACAGTTTTTAGCGCAATTCTCGGGCTGCAGAGGTAGGTCTTTGGCATACCTCCATTGAATACAAAAATATGCTAACATTGCTTTAGTTTTTTAGGAGAAAATAGAACTGTTGGGTGGAGGAAATTCATAAAAAAATTGTTGCTTATTGTTAAAAAACAAAACACAGTCTGTGTCTCTCTGTTTTTCTTCAAAAAAAATTCTCTCCATTTCCATAGTTGGTTTTCCAAGGAAGCATAATCAAAATGACAGGAGGCTTTATGAGAAGGTGAAGCAACTAATGACTTGGCAGGACAAGAAAAGGAGTAGGAAGAAACTAAGATAGAAGAGGAGGAAGATGAAGAGATAGAAAAGGAAGAAACATAGCAAACAGAGATAAAAAAAAAAGAGACTGAAGGAGGAAGCTACAGAGCCACAAGAACCTGATCCCCAACCCAGCACACTAGTTGCTTGCAAATAATCCTCAAATTGCCCCTAGATATATAAGTCATCAAGCACAGGCCATTGCACACTTTGAGGATATGGAAAGATTACTTGGGGATAACTGTATTCATGCTTGTATGAGGAGGTAGAATACCTTACCACATAGCTTGTAGATCGGGGAGTATCACTTCCCAACTAGGATGAAAGAAGCATTAATGAGTGTGTCACTGTACAAGCACTCTATGCAAAGTTTGAAGGTCAATTGGATTGGCCTCAAGTTGAGTCCCCCACTACTGCTAGGACCGCTAGAGGGCACAAAGGAGGAAGAACAAAGACAGCAGTGGGAAGAGGTGAACAGAAAGGCTGGATTTCATGATAGGGAATAGGATATCACATCAGAGACATGGGATGTTAGGGAGGCCATCAGGGTCATCAAAAATGAAGAGATGGACTAGTTGCTCAAAGGATGAGCAACACATTCTGTAGGGGGGTGATGATGAGCCCCATAAATGGGTAATTATATGGGCTCATTTTGCCTCTTAACTCAACTTAATCCACCATTCTCATTAGTTTATTGCAATTTTTTATTATATTTATGCTAATAGGGTGAATTGAGTTAGTCATTATGCCATGAAGTCTAATGTGTGCTTTATGTAGATTTTTTGTTAACTTTGAGACAAAGTCAAATGATTAATGAGCATTTGGTAGCCAATATTCGAGGAAAACAAGGGAGAGGACTTGTAGGAGGGTTTCCCCCTTATTTATGACTCCCTACCTCGAATCCTCCTTCAAAAAAATCAAATCACAAGTAGCCACATTGATGCATAAAAGGGGCAACCGAGCAAGTGAAGAAGAACTAATGTTTATCTCCAATCTTGGGAGCCGAGCCTCCTTGATTTTAGGAGAGCTGTTGGAGGCTCCAATTGTATAAATAGGAGGGCTTAGGTGCTCAATAGTTTATTTGGATGATTAGTCAAATTTTCACACTTTTTTTGCAACTCTTACTCAGCTCGTTTTCGAGCTTACTTTTGTGAACATTTTTATGTAATGTGACTATTATTTTGATAATAGAGATGAAATATTTTCTGAGCCAGCATTGAGTTTTTCCAGGGGGCTGAATCTCTTGGGTTAGGGCCCAACCCAAGCTGCCCAACACCTCTTGTTTTTATTTATATGTTTTGTTTCAGTACATGAATTAGATGTCGTTAGATAGATTTTCTTTTCTCTTGGTTAGAATAGGTTGATTTTGGTGGTTTACATAGTTGTTTCCATTTCGTTTGTTGAAGTAGGTTAAATAGTGGTAAGATAATGATACAAAAAGGCCATCAATAGAGCCTGACCTCCTTTCCTCCTTTGGGGACCATGAATTGAGGTCAAGTTCTGCTTGCTGCCATAAAAACACAGTTTTTCTTCCCCCATGCAATTTCTAGTGTTATAGTGATTTAGAGGTTAATGTTTTGCTTCAAATTCATTTTGCCATACTCATTTCTATTTCTGCAATAAATCTCTTTCCATGATTTCCTATTCATATAGCACTGTTCAGCATTTTATTCTTCTAGGTCAGAATTTAGGCTAACATAAGAGATAGTTATGTTCTTTTGGTACAGCTAGTTCTTTTCTTGGTCAATTTTAGTATTTTGACTTGCAGCTCTCTTACAACATACCTTTGCTCATAATACATCAATAAAGCAGCCATCATCATCTCTCTTCTCACAGGTTTCACAAGTCATTCACAACCCTTCACGAATCTTCCCTAATTTTTGCGTTCTTCTCATAAGCTTCCCTCTTGTCTCTTGAACAAATCCAACCATCATTTTCTCTCCTAATCATCCTTGATGAGTTTCAGACACCTTGAAACCTCCCTCTAATCTATAGCTACCCTTTCCCACCATTTTTCCACCTTTAAAACCTCTAAAAATAGCTCTCAGCATCCTCCTGTAGATCCTCGAGTAGATCCTCCTATAGATCCCCTGCAACCTCCTGTAGAATTTCCTGAAAGTGACTTTTTGAAGTCTGATTGCAGAGAAAGTCTCCAGAAGGCTACTAGAGGCTTCTTAGGACTCCCCCACACCTTTCTACACCTCTGCAAACCCCAAGGTCGCCTTCCATCGCCACCACATCTCTGCCGCAACCACAAACAGATAAATTACAAGCATAACAATTTCACATAAAATACACAAAAACCCAAAAAGATATTTTTTCTCATTTACTTCCAAAAGTAGCTTGAATAGATGTAATTTACTTTCTAAATAGACAATGGCACTCATTCCATCAGTTTTCATCTCTTTTTATGCAAAAGTAAGGTTAGTTGGAAGAATTAGGGTTTGCTAGGGTTTGCTTTACACTCCAGTCTTCTTTCTCTTTCTGCAAGTAGAATAGCCTCTTTAGAGTTAGCTTTCTTTCATCATAGCTAAAAGATTCTTTTGAAAATTCATAGAAGTTGGCTTAAGCTCCTAGTGATCTTGCACCAGTTGACCAAGTGATAGCCTACAGTAAGAGCTAGTACTTGTGCATATAGCACCATCGCTTCCAAGTTTGTTACGAACTACTGGGTTGATAAAATTAAATTAGGAAGCCCCAGGAGTTGCAGCATTCTTGCTGCAATACTAGTGCTCACCAATAACATGGTCTTTTCTCCAGAAACAACTAGATTTTCTACTCCACTTTCAGGAACCACAGAATTGTTATAACAATCAATAACAATACTACCCAGAATCTTGTATAGAGTTCCAATCCAAACTCCCCGCATAAATACAAGTTCTCCTCGAACCATATTACAGGTATCCTTTCAAACATTATTTTTACACCTGCATCATCCATCTTTCTTACAAAAATTAGATTTATTGCCAATCCAGGAATATGCAGAACACCAAAAAGTGTTCTAACCCTTCCACCTTGAAAACTCAACTTGAATTTTCATGTCTAATGATTTTTTCTTTCCTGTCATCCCCTAATAAGACATCACCACCATGATATTTCTCGTACTCATAGAACCACTCCCTATGGGGAGTGAAGTTAAAGGATGCACTTGAGGAAATCAACTATGCCTCGTGATCTACATGTGTACTTGAAGAAGAACCCAAGTACACATCCCAAAATTCATCTAAGGTAATTTTCACCTCTATAGAAGGAGCATCATCAAATCCATTTCCTTTCTTAGGCAATTTCGATCTATAGTCCTTTTTGTAATGCCCTTCCTTTCCACATTTCCATCACACCTTTACAGGTTTTCCTGGAGATTTAGATCTCCCTCTAGATTTAGACATCCCGCTCAAGGACTTATTTTTGTTTCTGTTATGGGTCCATCCTCATACAGACAAGGCATCTCCATTCTTGATCTCCATTATTTTCCGTCTCATCTCCTCTGACAGCAAGGATGAGACCATTTCATCAAACTTCAAGGTAGTTATATTGCTACCTATTGCAACAACCAAACTATCAGACTCATGAATCTAGTAGAGAACATATAAAATTGATGCATTTATCCTCATCTGAAATTTTTATATCAATATATAACAATTAGCTTACCACAGTATTAAAGTCATTCAAATGCTCTGTCACCCAGTCTCCATCCTTCATCCTTAGGTTATACAGTATTTTCGCAAGAAGAGTTTGTTCACCATAGACTTAGATTGGTACAAACTCATAACTTGACCCACAAATCCTTCTTCGCAGCTTCCCTAGATACATTCAACAATACTATATTTGAGATACACAACCATATTGTGCTCTTTGTGTTCTAATCCAAAGTCGCTCAGTTTTCTGCTGACATTGCCATTGGTTTAGTGCCTAGCTCTACCACGGTCCACTAATCTTAATCCACCAAAGAGCCTCCATATTTATCTTCCACAACTAAAAAATGTGTCCATTGAATTTATATATCTCTATCTTTCTGCTATTCGCCATATTCATTCACTACAATAATCGATCCCACAGATCTCCCATTGAACAAGGTCTACCACTGGCCTGATAAAAACCCCTCAACAGTAAAGCCATCCCCTTGAAGTCAAAATATCTTTGATACCAAATTTATGTTTTAACCCTATACAGAAATTACCCACAAACTAATTCTTAAAAAATGGAATAATAAACAATGGCATAAAAAATTATAAAAGGATATTTTTCCCTGGATTCTAAAACCCAGATTACCAGATTGATTTTCATTATATTTCTTTCAAGCAAAGCTCCATCAGATAAGAGAGAAAGAAAGTTTTTGTGGTGTGCAGGTATGTGTGCATGCGTATGTGTGCGGGCATATGCGTATGTGTGTGTACGTGCGCTTAGGCAAGAAAGACAGCTTATTGAGAGTTGAAAAAGAATGGTTCAAACAGTTGGGAGAAAATAGACGAGTATTAAGGGTTTTGATTTGATTGAAACATTGGGGTTATGGGGTTTGATGGGAGGCATAGGGGGAACTAGCCGGTTTGAGTGGAAGAATGCATTCTGAAGTGAAATCTAGAAATACACTTGTTACAATACATATATATACATGCTGAATAATTTATAAACTCCAATCAATTAACCTTGGATTAAAACATAACCATAGTTCCCTTGACCAAATCTACAAAATACCATGGGTAGAAAACCAACATGCCTAAAACCATGTGCAAAACCCATGCAAAAACCATGTGTAGGTTCACCCACCATATTTGGGTCCATCCCCCCATCCTTGGCTCTAAATAAAAAATATATAAATAAAAAGTTGGGGCACTTCCCTAGACCTAGTGCAGGAGGCCTACCGACCTCACTGTGCCCCCCCCCCCCCCCCCATTTCACCCAACGCAATGTACAATGCATGTCTCTAGTCATGAAAATAATATAAAACACACCCAACAAATAATAACGACATGCATGATAACCATAACCATCACAACACACACATAACACTTTTTTTAGCCCATTCAGTCCAGGTGTTTGAGCCTGAAAGCCCTAATACCACCCTGTAACTCCCCCTCCAAAATTTACCAACTTTTACAAGCTCTCCAAGGTAAACATGATTTGAGTGTCACTATGATATGACCTAATATCTAACTTCCAGTTATGGAAGTGGGGCCAACAAACCAAAATCTTTATGGTACCTCTCAGGAGCACTAGATCACCCATAAGTCAGTCCACAACCTCTTATAATCAAATCTTGAGTTGGAATTTCTTTTTCACTAGATTCACCTCCCAACTACACCCTTGAAATATTGTGCATGCAATTATGAGGCTCCAACCACACACATAAGTCTACTTGCATGCACTTATGACCAAAATTTCTCATCTCTGTGCATGCGGTGGCAAGATCTATGCCACTTTTTCAAGCTATCCTCCATACCACTTCCCAAAACTACCTATGACTTTCCAAAAACATAACTAAGATGATAAAAATGCCAACCATTTGAAACTTGAGAAAAATCTTGACCTAAACACGTCTAATACATGATAAACATATAAGTTACAGGTCCTGAATTCATATATGGTCATCAACTTCTGAACTTCATCAGAGGATCATCAATAAGGCTCTATGCCCTCTCAAGCTAGATGCAATAACACTTGTTATCCCATGCATTCATCAACCATTCAATAAATTATCAAATCATGAACAAGAGCCATAGTTAGAGCAGATCATATATCCATGCCTATAACTAGCATATAACCAGAATAAAAACCATGAAAATTCAGCCATAAGATCACATAATAACCATTAGATGTGCCCATTAACCAAATAGAGAAAACAGATCATATTGAGATATTCAAAATCCAACCAAGTCTAGTATTTCCACATACCACCTAATCATAGACTAGGTAGAAACAAATATCTCTTTCAACCAATCACCTTTGTTCCATATTCCAAGCATGAATGTGGGATCTCATGGGATAAACTAGGACATAACTAAACAAGGACTCCATAGGTTAAACCACCACCACCCTTAAGCTACCATGATCTCACCTAAACCGGTTTCGAGATCACAAAACAAAAAAAAGCTTGGATGCCTCAAAATTCCTTCACCATACCTAGAGGAATTTTTCTATCTCCACCCATCTGTCATGGGCTTACTAGAGAAAACCATCTCCACCCCCAACCCTTGGAATTTTCCTGAGACCATCTCAACTAGATCCAAAACATTCTAATAATCCAAAGCTCAACTAAGAATGAATCCCCTCACACCATGGTTATCCGAAAATGGAAAGGCATGGTTGAAACCACTATCAATCTAGGAAAAACCCATGCCAATGACAACAAATGAACCAAATAGTCAAATGCATGTACCATGCATTCACACCCTACAAAGGCAATCACTCATGCAACTTATTGCATGCAAAATCTTCTTGTTGAGTTATTGATCCAACTTTCTCCTTGTGCTCCATTGCTTTCCTTTGCTTGTCCTTTGCCTTTTTTTGCTAGTCCTTTACTTTCTTGCTTGCCTTTCTCTAAATCCAAGTGAATGATAGAATACTCTTAATGTGTTAGAGTGTATGGGTGCCAAAATTTAAACTAAAAAAAAAATTGTGAATTGTTTCTCTGATGCCTTTTTATCATTGACATCTCCTTTTTCCTCATTTTCCTTGATTTTTCTCTAATTTCCCTCCCATGCATATTTTTGTCTCTTCACCTTCCTTTTCTCCTATTTTCCTTTATTTTCATAATTAAATGTCAATTATTGCCTCTTTTCCTTTTCCAATTTCCATAGCCATTAATAAACCACAAGTGATGCCCATTATGATGTTTACCCAACATTCAAATTGGAATACATGTCCCATGACCTTCATCTTATCTTATTTATATGGAAAATCAACTAGGGGATGTTACGACCATGTTATTCATTGGAAATTGATTCAGGGAGAACCCAAGGGAGACTTATAGGAACAATTAGTGTGGATCTTGGATAGCAAGGTTAAGGTGCTTCAGAATTGAGTCATATGCATGGTGAAGGTGTAGTGTATTGCGCTTGGTCCCAAGGATGTGACCTGGGAGCAAGAAGAAGTCATGAGGGAAGAATACCCTCACCTTTTTTACTAACATATTATATATATATATATATATATATATATATATATATATATATATATATATATATATATATATATATATATATATATATATATATATATATATATATATATATATATATATATATATATATATATATATATATATATATATATATATATATATATCTATATATTTGTATATATGATGCACTGAGGACAATGCATAAAATAAGGGGGGAGGAATGTAATACCCCTACCTATTTGATCATGTAAATATATGTACTCAACATATTAGGTTGTTGAGCTAGAAATACTTAGATTATTAGGCTGGTGAGATGGATGTTTTGTTATGTGACCTGCATGCCCATGTATTGACATTAGATAGTTTTTGGGGCCAGTGGACCAAGTGCTTTTATGTCGTCTTTGGCTAAGTGGCCAGGGAAGCCATAGTGCATATATTGTAGATTTTACATATTTTTATAAATTAATAAAATAAGGCTAGTTTTTGAGCCCACTCCACATAAAGAGTACGAGGATGTAACTCCAAGGAAGAAAGGAAACAATTGGGTTTGTTTTGGGAAAAGTGTTCCTTGGGGCCCCATGGCTTCAATGAGCACAACATGGCCATTTGGAGACATGCATTTAAAAGGGTGATGGATTTGTTTTATTATGATGGGATTGACGAGGTCGTAGAAGATTCAGGAGATAGAGTTTGACAAATGAGGGTCAGTGAGTCTTGCAGTGGACTCTGGGACTGAATAGGGTGCAATTATTAAGTTAGTTGTGCCCAAAGATTCATCTAGTTTTATGAATCCCCAAAGCATATCCTCAAGCTTAGTGGCTCTGAGGGTTTATTGGCCCTAGTCATGTCTTTGTTCCATGGAATTCTAATGCTAAACTCATTTGGGGATAGTTGGTGAGTCTTAGTAGGGGATCTAGAACCAACTGTGGGGATTTTGATTTGGTTGTTCAACATTTGTACATTTGGTAGTAGTGTGGCTCTTGGATTTGTAGACAAAGACTATTCTAGCCAACCATAAGTTTCCATAGAAAGTAGGCACCGCTGATGGTTTCGAGTTGTGCTACTTGGGTGCTGGTCAGGGGGACATGAGCCTCTATTTGGAGACTAAGGCTTCTAGGGTTGGTCTCATGGATTGGGTTTTGCGTTGTTATTGTTGATTATTTCCTTTGTATTTGTTGTACCGACTAGGGGTGACTACTGGTTGAGTTTATTGACCACCTGGTCTATGGCTAGGAGGAACATGGAGAGCCCACAACTAGTTGGCTCCTTTCTCCAGATAAGTGTTGGAATATTGTACTTGGTTATTATTTGTGCATTGTGTTTGATTAAATCTATTTATGCTTCTAGTGTGTTCAATTTAATTGTTTTAATGCGTAATATATAAAGTTGCATGGCATATAGTGATGCATGCCATCTTTTTTTTGAATTACTAGGTTCATTGTAAAGTGGTGGCATAAATAAACGTGTACACTTTCACAAATATTTTTGGAACTTTTAATTGAGTTGTGTAGCACTGTTGAGGTAGTGTTTCCCAGTTAGGGGTCAAGGACACTACAAGATTTGACTTGCTCTATGCTCCAACTTAATTGAGGCACTAGCCTCAGTGGAGGCACCCACCTCCTTCTTTTAACTCTTTATGGACCACTTTTCAAAATATTTCAAACTATATCCACCTACTCTTCAAATATAAATCTTCAAATTAAATAACCTATTGTTGTCATATTATTTTCAACATGTTGTCATACCCTACCAAGAGTTTGCTCCAACTTGCTAGTTAATCTGGTCACATAAAAACCATCTCAAAATCACTTTTGTCCATATACTCAAGATCAACTACAACCTTCTCATAAGCTTCCAAAACACAAGCCACTAATTTTAGGCATTAAGAAAACATCAATAACGATTTTTGTGCCTATAGAGCTTTTGATCATTGACCCCTCATCATCATGCTTCTACATGAATCCAATTTGGACATAAAATGAGCCTAGAAACCCTCAAAACCATACAGAATTAAAAATAAAATTAATCATTCTAATAAATGACCCTTTTAATACATGTTCTATAGAATGGGCCATTTCTAGAAGTGAATCTACACAATGGCTATTTATGGTCCACTAATAATTCAAAAAATTAAGCATTGGTGGAAAGAATAAAAAAAAAAAAAATTATAACCTAACAATCATTGGGGCTTGAACCTAGGTCTTGACCAACACAACATAAACCCACAACCAATAGAACCACATTATGTTACTTTACATACCCTACCATATACTTTGTTTTATTTTTATAATGGCCTTAAGAGGGAGAGTGTCGGGACTTGATCCGTTGTTGATCCACAACCAAAATTCAAATATATATATCACTACTCATGTGTCTCGGCTTGTCAACCATGTTGTACCATTATATTTCAAAGAGATGCCCTCTAGGCTAAGGGAAACATCACTATAACAAAAAAATGATTCCCCTCAAGCTCAACTAAACAACATTGAAACGATGCCTCTCGAGCTTGGCCAAACAACAATTCAAAGATGCCTCCTAGGATCTACCTATCAACACTGAAATGATTCGTCTTGATCTCGCCCAATTAACACTACAACAATACAATGATGCCCCTCAGACTCAACCAAAAAGCACTGCAATGATGCCTCTTGGGCTCAGCAAAACAATACTACAACAAAACAATTGACGCCCCTTGAATTCAGCCAAATGGCACTACAACAACAATGCCCATTACGTTTGGCCAAATATCAACAAACAATAATTCCCCTCTATGCTTGGGTTGTAATAGAAAAACAATGCACCTCGAGGCTTGGCCAAACCTATACTGCAATGGAAGAACTATACCTCTCAAATCTCGAATTGAGATCATCATCAATAAACCATCAAAAAATTGCATCAATTAACCATAGTCACTAAATTGGTCATATTATTCACGAATTCATTGTGTATTTAAGTTATTATTTACAAATCTTAGTCATATGTATATATATTAAACTATGTGGACCCAGGGTGTGGAAGGTCGACCATAAGACACAAAGATTAACCATATCCAATATATTCGACCTTTAATTCTTGGAATTTTACCCTATATGACCACGCCATGTGACTTGGTCCCTACGGGTCCATGGCCATTTGACATGATGATGTCAACATGAAATCATCATGCCATGTGGCAAGTCATGAGGGGTGTCATGTGTCACCCATATTTGAACCATTGACCAATCAGAATGTGCCAAATCCACCTGCCACATGGCCATGTCTAGTAGTGCCACATCACCATGTTGATGCCATCTCATCTATCCTATCAATCTTTGCCACGTGTCATATTAGGAATGGTCCACCATGGATGTTAAACATCCTGCAAGTTCACACATCCGTTGTTCAAGTATTTAGTCTAGCGTTGAGTCCATTCTATCTAGAGAAAATTGATGACCTTTAGTCATATTAAACTTCATGCATCTTTCCTTAATATATTTTGTAGACTTGACCACCAAGCCATAGATCTATCTAAGATATGTGCATTATTTAACATATTGATATTTGGTGTTTTTACCCTATAGTTTTGGACCCTCAATTAATGTTGATCTTTCAAATGACCATAACTTTGACAATCCGGGAGTATTTTTTTCAAAGTAGGATATATCATCAGAAAAGTATCGAAGAGAAATACCCAACCATGTTATTTATAGGATCATTAGAGCATCATGGCCTTGTCAAAAACTCAATAATCTCCATACCACTTTTGACTTCACTTAGTGAGGGAATACAAGGTATTTAATGATCACACTACTTACGTTGAGTCATGAACTATATTGTTATTATCTTGGACATCCCATTTGACATTAATGCCACTTGTTGTAATCAATGACAACACTATGTGAAATAGGTATATCCGATGTGGGGCCCTTCGAGGTTAGTTTTATGTGGAGTTCAAGACTAGACTTTGTTATAATATGGATTGAATAAAAGTATTAGGTGGGGCCCTCACAGCTAAAGGTAGTTTGGGGAAGACTTAATCCAGAGGTCTCATAGTGAGGGAAATCTAGGGTAAGCATGAAGCGACAACATTGCACGGTTTAAATGTGGTCCAAGTCTGGGGTTGTGCATGAAAGTAGGTTAATCCAAGGGTTTGAGAGTCTGAAGCATTTTTCAAGTGAAAATCTGAGGAAGCATTAGACTTCCAATAAACTAGGCATAATGTGGAATGAAGACTTTACATGTTCATGATCGGTCTTGTGGGCCTAGGGAGCTAGATGACATCGAAAGTTCCACATGGACCTAGCCATAGCCATGTTGGATTCTTTTTGTGATGTGGAACCACTTGAGTGAGGTGGGAATTGACACCTAAGTTCCATATGGGTTCCACGTGGCAAGTCCTTGCCTATGCGGCAAGGTTTAAATGACGAAACTTTAAACGGGCATATCTTTTGATCCAGGTTTTGGATTAGGAAAAAATTTATATCACTAGAAATCTCTTTCAACAAAGATTGCTTAACGAGCTGAACATAATGGAATTTTCAAAGGTTAATTCTTCTAAATTTGGATGAGGATGAAATTTCGTAACCCTCCTTCCATAACAAGACCATGGAAGTTTGCTTAGAGAAAAGTAACACATCCCATTTGACATAGGTGGAGCTAGGAGGTGGGAAGGAGAATTACATACTCTTATACCAATATGATTTGTAAATAGTTGTGGATATGCCATTGGATATTTTGTCACCACAAATCTTATAAAATCAAGCTAAATATGAAATCTATACTATGAGGCTTAATTTTCTTTATATTTCTAGATTTATTAACTATTATTTTGTTGTACTTATGCATGCACTTAGTAAAATGTGAAACATAGAGACCAATGTAATGAAATAATCACCAAGATATGATTTGAGAAACCATTTCAAGAGAAAATCCAAGTGGAAGGTGATGTTGCTCTACTCTTTTTTTGAATTGAAATCATGAAAATAAAAAGGAGAAGAGTCTGTCTATGCAGTTACCTAAAACTTGTAGCCCCTAGGCTACTATAGAACACAAACCCCCTATGTTCTACATTATCTCTATTCACTCTCATCAACTCTACCCTACTATGGAAACGAATGCACTCAAACAGAATGAATCCCCTTTTGCTCCTAGTGGCCCCATAATAACATTATCAATAACCAACTAGCGGTTAATTTTGACTCATTCAACTCTTAACTAGAGTTATAAATTGACTCTTTAAATTATTCTTCATAGTTATCACATGGATAACCCATTTTATATTAGTAACAAGGTTCGATGTGGCATCCTCTTGAATTATGGAGGTTAATCTTGATAGGTCAACTTCTAGGAAGCATAACTTTTACATGTTCCTAGTTTAGTCATGATAGGTTAATCATGTTCCTAGTTTTTAATAACTGTCCCACAAACTCTACGGAAATGCTTTCCCAAGGATGAGTGGGTATAGGTAAGGGATGGTACAGACCTTGTTTCCCATTACTACGCTTGATAATACAACCAAAATTTCACCCTCTTATAAACCTAGCTACATATTCTTGCATTCTAGGCTAGTACATGATTGAAAACTATCTTCCATACACCAAAATGGCCTACATGGTTGGAGGTGTAAGTGTCTTTAATTAGCTATAAACACTCACCTTTAAGAATGCATAGCCTTTCCATCCTATAGAGTAACCCATTCTAGAGATGATATTCAATTACGTTATCTCCCTTGTTTGCATGACTCTGGATTTATGGCTGTTAAAAAACCTCTAACCTATCTATATGCCTTTATGTATTCATCATGGGTAAAAGGATCCATGTGCATTATATTTCTCAAAGATATATTTTTTTTTGTGGCTAGCCTTGAAAGCATGTTGTTCAACTTGTCTCTAATTTCCTTCTTATAATTGATCACTACATGAAACTTCTATAAAAATCCTATCCACTCGTAATGATTGGTTTATTTTAAATTACACTAGACTTGCAAGTATTGTAGCAGCTAGTGATCTATGTGGATGACTATATCCTATCCTAATAGTCAATGTTTCCACTTTTTATAGCTTGTATCATGGCATAAAGCTCCTTTCCATAGATAAAGTAGTTTAGCATAGCCCCATGAAACACTTTAGAATGGTAGTATATAGTCCCTTCTCCCTACATCAATACTTCTCCCATAACATACCTACTTGCATTTGTCTCCACTTTGAAGGGATGCTACAAGTTTGGTAATGTAAGAACCAATGCTTGTTTTGTTTTCATCTTCAACTACTCCAAGGCCTTTTTATTTTTCTTCGCCCATTGGAAATCTGTACCACACATTTTTTTGGTGTAGAGTGGCATGAATACTATTAGAAATGAGGATATGAATTTCCTTAAGTATTTTTCTACACCAATGGCTCTACAAAGCTCAAAAACATTAGTAGGTAGAAACCACTTCATCATAAACTCCATCATGGTAGGGTCTATCTTGAGCTCCCTAGGTACACCAAAGATTGTTCTGCAAACTCACACTTATTAATATTTTCCAACAATTGGTGCTTTTTCAGTGTCTCTAGCACCTACATCAAATGTGATATGTGCTCCTCCCTACTAGTACTGTAAACTAATCTATCATTCAAGTAAATAATAAAAAATGAATATAGATAAGGTTTTATTACATCATTCATTATTATTGTGAATGTAGCCAATGCACTACATAAACCAAATGGCATAACTAGAGGCTCTTACAAACCTTGTTTTCCTTTTAAGGTACTCTTCTAAGTGTCTTCCTCCTCAAATCACACATGGTGATACCCTAATTTTAAATCCAACTTGATGAAGTATTTTTATTACTGCAATTGGTACAATAGGGCATGAATCGTTGGTAGCGAGTACCTATTTTTTAGTGCAATTATGTTTAATGCCCTTTAATCAATAGTCATTGACCAAGTCCAATCTTTCTTTGACACAATTTGAGATGGGTGACCCACATGGTGAGGTAATTGGTCGAATAACACCCTCTACTCAAGGAGTTGTTATAACTACTTCTTCACTTCATTTGATTCTAGAGTGGACTATTTGTACAACATGATGTTTGGTAATGGGGAGTCTGGTAACAGTTGGATTTCTCCATTTCCCTCTTGGGTGGTATCTCTTTAGGCTCCTAGAAAAATCCCTTGTATGCCTATAGAAACTCTTCTATTTACTGTATTTATTCCTTAATGCAACCCTCCACAGGTTCCTTTTCTCTCATTGACTCTTATATAGACTAATTTTCTCTTAAAAATAGTAAAACATACTTCTTTCTTCAACTAATCGGTTATTTTTTTTTGGTTAGAACTTACTAGAAAAAATCTAAACTTTCCCTTATGCTCATTGGTGATGTAGGTTTTTTTTTCCTTTGATGAGATGGTATTAATTAAATCTCCACATGAAGATTGAATCATATGTTTTACATATAGGGACTCCTAAACACAACTCTACATACTCAAGTGGAAATACATCATTTCTGCTTCATCAATAAAATTAGCATTGATAAAAAAATCGTTTTACACTATTTTGTTACCTTGATTTCTGCATCCTTATTTACCCATCACAATGGATACGAACTACGATGATCTCAAAAATCTAATCTTAATTTGTTGACTGGCTATGCTACAACTATATTTTCATGTCATCCTAAGTCGAACATAGAATCATTAGTTTTCTTCTTGATATGTATCTTTATATGGAAGAGTTTACCATCTTGTTATCTTCTTATTGCTAAAGGAAACTCAAATTTACCACCTTCTACACTGATACACAAACAATCTCAGCTACATTCCACCTGATTGCTTCAATCTTTGGCTATGAAATATTTTTTTTCATGTCCTTCTTTCGGTTCTTTGGGTTATGTTTTGGATATAATTTCTATCACTTTTCTTGCATGACCGTCGATATTATAATGGTTGTAGTGGTTGTTAGGATCTTTGCATTTATGTGTTATCTTTGTCATCCTCTTGTCCTTCCACCCTTTCTACTTCTTCTACCCTTCTTTAGAAGCTTCTTGGTGTTCTTTCAACTTTGAACCACTTGATTTCCCTTTCTTCTCGCCTATGTTTTCTAGGTATTACATCTGCATACAAACATCATCCACCACTCTAGGTTTGAACCAAATTAGTTGCTTTCAGAGTTGATTATGCATACCCCCAAGATATTTTCTAGCGAGTTGTGTAATTTCTAAGAAAATATCCCTAGATACTTTCCAGCAAGCTGTGTAATTTATAAGAAAATATAAAGAAAAAAACTTTGAAAGTGAAGATATAAAAATAAGCATGTACATTATATCAATGCATCTAGAAATTGGCATGTACATTATAATCAATGCATTAATTTTGGTGTACAATTTTCATCATTCAACATTATTACTCTTTTTCTATTCAATTTATTGCTCATGTAACTCTTAAAGTATACTTTTGATTAATATTGTCTATGTTCTCGGCAAGGTAAGGAATCTGGGTAAATTTAAGATAAGAAAATTCATCTTAGACACATACATAATTTTGATTATCTACAAATTGTGTCACTATAGATTGACATTGAAAATATCCGTTGAAATTGATCCTTCTTGATAATATTCTCTATAATTTCAACCGAATGAGGAAAGTAAGTAAATTTCAAATAATAAAATTAATTTTAAACATACAAATTATATTCTCTATAATTTCAGCCGAATGAGGAAAGTAAGTAAATTTCAAATAATAAAATTAATTTTAAACATACAAATTATATTCTCTATAATTTCAACCGAATGAGGAAAGTAAGTAAATTTCAAATAATAAAATTAATTTTAAACATACAAATTATTGCACTATTAGGCACGTCCATTGAAATTGATCCTTCTTGATAATATTCTTTACACTTTCAACCAAATGAGGAAAGTAAGTAAATTTCAAACAATAAAATTAATTTTAAACATACAAATTATTGCACTGATAGACATTTTCTAGCCCGGTATGAGGGAGATGTTGTCATGTAACATTGCATTTAAAAATAATAAAATAATACTAACATTAGCAAATTAAAAAATACTAATAAAAAATTCAGTGTTGACCATAAATAAAATACTTGAATTTTCACCTTTATTTTACACCAAAGTTTATTTACCTTTTTAGTGTAAGGAAGATATGTAATTTCTTCACAACTTAATATGGCTTTGACAAATGATATGTAAAAATAATATCATGAATACTACATGATGTGTAATACATTTTATGTTCACTTGACATATAACAATTAAAACAAAAATATATTAATGACAAAAAAATATATTTATAACATTAAACAAAAATATATTAATAACATTTATGAGTCTCAAGGGCTATAAGAGTTATGTTACCCCTACTTTTGAGCTTCAAAAAGTTGTCCTTCCATGAAACCACTCAAACCATGTCCTTTATTGTATATAAAGCTCGAGCAATAGCTAATTTGTGTGCATATATATGTGTGTGTGTGTGTGTGTTATTAATATTTTTGTGAAAAGTGAAAATGTAAGATTTTTTTAGGTGCAAACTTTTCTTCAAATTCTACATTTAAAAGGAGATTTAATCCCTCTTATTACTTAGTAGATCCATAATTGAAATAGATCTATTCTTATATGTATACAAATAATGTTTATCATTTACAAATCATCTCATTATGAAATAAGAAGAAAAAAGAAAAAAAAGGGCATTAATCCTTTACTCTTATCAATTGAAAAGCAACTAAATTTCAAATGATTATATATAGGGAGAGATTATGTAATTATTTATGAGTGAAATGAACATAGAACCATATTAACTTTGAATGTATTCATGTTAATAGAAATCAATTTTTTTTAAGGTGTGAACCTAATTTAATGAAGGTTTCAAATCTATAAAGCTACAAACATCTTTTAAAATATAAAATTAAAAAATATATTTACATCTTAATAAATAATATTTCACAATAATTTATAAATTTAAACTACTAATATCTAAAATAAATAAATAAATAAATTTAAATATCTATCCTAAATAAAATATTTCAATATAAAAAATGTGACCTTTCAAAATTCTCACAGTGGTGGGAAAACTTATCCTAATTCAGTGGTCAAAAGAGTAGTGAAGACAGCGATCTCTAGATGTTATCCGCACTGACTCATCACTCTTATTCAAGGAAAACCATGCCACCTACCTGCTAATCATGCAAGCTTTTTCATCACCCTTATTCGAGGAAAACCACGCCACCTAGAATAACCCTTTGGTGATCCATAAGGGGGCAGACTTTCGCTCTGGAATGTCTCTAGATATTAGGTCCTTAATCTATTTCTTTAAATTGAAAAAACAAACTCTTAACCAAACAAAATCAATTTTAAAAGATACTCCAAACCCTCTCACTATTCTATTCATTTTATTAATTTATAAAAATTATTTTTGACATTTTATTTCACTTTAATAACCTGCAACTTTTACATTCATTTCACTTTAATAACCTGCAACTTTTACATTCATTTCATTTCGTCTTTAAATTTTATTTCACATTCGCAATCTTAACTTCAATGGTAGGAGATTTGGGATTATTTGGAGAATCAGAGGTTCTTGCTTATAGCATTTATGTAAAGTACGGATATTAAATGCTTTGTCGTAATGCGAGCTATTTTCACTGTGTATAACCTATAATGGATAGATGGAATTACTCATATGAGGGCTTAGTTGTTGTGATCTCCACCGTAACATAGAGGAAATTAGCTGTAGTTCGCGTGTGGTCGACATTGTAAGTTGAATACTGTTTCTCTGAATGTCCTCACGTAACAGGCACTGAAATATTATATAATTGCTCCGCTTTTATATAATATGATAGTCAAAACAAACTCCACCAACTAGAAAGAGCTTACAGGCACTGAAATATTATATAATTGCTCCGCTTTTATATAATATGATAGTCAAAACAAACTCCACCAACTAGAAAGAGCTTATTTCAAATTACAGGGGCCGCTATTTTGCACAAGAAGTAACGAAGATTTTCAATTTCTTTTACTTGTTTTTATTGAAATCATAAGTTTTAGGGTCATTTCTACATAATCAAATGCTCTAGGAATTCCCAATACTATTATCCGATGGCCGGATTGTGTAGCTTATGTTTAGTTGTTCTGATCGCCATTAACGTTTTAGGTTTTCTCTTTTATCTGCGGACTTTCCAACTTTTCGATCCAATGGAACATGATTTATCAAATAAATTTAGGGTGGGCAGTTAATTGCGGACAAGACAGTTGACTGGCTAAGGAAACAATTTTTGACGGATCGAACGAACACAGAAACAGATACACGACAATGGAACATTCAAATAATTGGTAAACTGCTATGAAAATGTTAACAAGCGTTGGAGTTGGGCGATCCAGTAGAAAGTTGGGTGAACAGATCACCACCAATACTCTATCTATCTATAGCTGCCTTTCTTTTCCTTCTTTCGCTGTGTTGGCACTCGGCATCTGCCTTTATAAACAAACCTTTCATGCTCATCCCCTCAAGCACTCCCTAGCCCCTTGCATTTTCTAAATTTTTTCCTTCCTTAATCTCTCTCTGCATTAATATAACCTAGCAGCGTATTTTTTCTGCCTTGCCTGCGATTGAAATTAATTACGATTGATAAAATGGCCAAGGTCCTGGCATTGGCACTCGTACTCGTCGCCATGGCAGCGGTGGAAGCTCAGTTCCCTCCTCCTCCTGGTTCTTCTTCGACGCCATGTACTGCTGCTCTGGCGTCTTTGGCGCCGTGCTTGAATTACTTGGTAGGACCGAGTGTCCCTACGATGAGCTGCTGCAACGCCGTTACCTCCATCGCCAACCAGAGTTCCATCTGTCTGTGCCCGCTATTTACCACCAACATGACCGCCAATCTCCTGGGCTTTCCTGTCAACAACATTCCTCTCCCACTCAACCAAGCTCGGGCTGTAAATCTGCCAGGCGCCTGCCGAGTTTCTACTCCACTACTCTCCCAATGCAAATTATCACCGGGTAAATTGAGATTTGGTTTTCTTATAATAATTCCCTCTATGCTTTTATATTAAGGTTGTTAAATATGTCTTCTTGGTTTGCTCCACTGACTTTCATTTTTTTTTTTGTTTATATATCGCTTAGAATTTTTTATGTGTAAATTAATGGGTGATTATAAGGTTTGTTGTAGTGTAATCAGATTGTTTTTTGTCTATAAATTAAGGAAATTCTGATTATATTTTGATAAAATTTGGTAGGAATTTATCTAAGTTTTAATTATGGTTTTCAATCTTTAATATTTTGGATTTTTTTTTGGAGGCTTTTGATGGTACTGAATCTATTTTTACCATCAAAAACATAATTCAAATACTTCTACTACATAATTTTTGGTTAGCTAGCATACAACTCTAAACACAAACAAACAGATAGCTGAGGGTGGCCTTCATGCAAAACAAAAGGAGAAGGAAAGAAAATCCAAAGTAATAGTGAAATTGAAAAAAAATAAAAATTCTTCCAATTTCTTTTTTATTTTCAAAGACTTAGAAAGCCTAGGAAAACCAGAAGATTTGTGAAAGTGATTTAATTTTATAGAAAATATAAATTAAAAAAATGTAAACATGTGTTTCCTAAATAGGTATTTTTGTTTATAAAAGAAAGGTTTTATAGAAGTGAGTTTTAAAATAAAGAAACGATATTAGATTTAAGGTTTGAAAAGATGAAATTGTTTTGGAGGAAAGAAACACAAACAAACAGATAGCTGAGGGTGGCCTTCATGCAGAAAGAAAGGAGAAGGAAAGCAAATCTAAAGTAATAGTGAAATTGAAAAAAAAAAATTCTTCCAATTTCATTTTTATTTTCAAAGACTTAGAAAGCCTAGGAAAACCAGAAGATTTGTGAAAGTGATTTAATTTTATAGAAAATATAAATTAAAAAAATGTAAACATGTGTTTTCTAAATAGGTATTTTTGTTTATAAAAGAAAGGTTTTACATAAATGAGTTTTAAAATAAAGAAACGATATTAGATTTAAGGTTTGAAAAGATGAAATTGTTTTGGAGGAAAGAGGTACTTGTGGATATTGCTATTGAATTGTATTTTTAAATCATTATATTATTAAAATTATAAGAATTATTAAAAATTCAAAATAATTTGTCAATGATGTATATTTTTTGTGGTTGGGAGGGTTTAATGATAATCTTTTCACCCTAATAGTTAGGAGAGTTTAATGATAATCTTTTTACTAGGGTTTCTAGTGGCATGACATGATTATGTTGAAAAATCCTGAAAAAAGTTTTATGTATGGTTTCTATAAACTAGGTTTCCTTAGTACTTAAAAATTAAAAATTAAAAATAATGAGGAAAAAAATGAACAGAAAACCAAACCATGGATGTTTACGAGCAACAATGTCTTCTTACTAAGCTTGACAAAAGTACATATACTGTTTCAACTATTTTTTCGCAAAATTCTAATTTCTCATTTCTATAAAACCCTAATAGTTAGGAGAGATTAATGATAATCTTTTTACTAGGGTTTCCAGTGGCATGACATGATTATGTTGAAAAATCCTGAAAAAAGTTTTATGTATGGTTTCTATAAACTGGGTTTCCTTAGTACTTAAAAATTAAAAATTAAAAATAATTAGGAAAAAAATGAACAAAACCAAACCATGGATGTTTACTAGCAAGAATGTCTTCTTACTAAGCTTGACAAAAGTACATATACTGTTTCAACTATTTTTTCGCAAAATTCTAATTGCTCATTTCAGTTGTTATTTGATCTTGCTTTCTATTCTTCTTACTAAGCTTGACAAAAGTACATATACTGTTTCAACTATTTTTTCGCAAAATTCTAATTGCTCATTTCAGTTGTTATTTGATCTTGTTTAGAAAGCAGAACAAGTGTTCCAGTTCCTACTCCTGTTATGAATTTTTTACACTAAATTTATATATATTAAAATCTCGTCATTATTAGATTTTAGACATTTGTAATCCATAATAATAATATTCATAATAATATTTTTTGTTAGTGTTATAAGAAAAATAATGTGATATTAATAATATTTTTTTGTTATTGTTATAAGCAAAATAATGTGATATATGAGCAAATAGCCCAATTTTCACTGCCCGTTACTTCTAACACGGATAGAATTAAAGTGTAATTTTTGATTGGTTTCAGCTTCCAGCCCTGCGGCGGCTCCTAAGTCCGCCCATTCATCTCCTGCTGCGGCTCCTAAGCCCGCCCATTCATCTCACGCTGCGGCTCCTAAATCCGCCCATTCATCTCATGCTGCAGCTCCTAAAGCGACCCATTCATCTCCGGGTCCTGCGCTTAAAGTAATGGCTCAGTCGCCCGCCAGTTCCGTTGATTCACCGGCTCTTGCTCCGGCCACTGATGGCGGAGTAATTTCTCCAGCTAAGGCCCCTGCCACGTCAGGTGGGGTGCTGTCTCCGTCGGGTAACCCTGTGAAGCCAACTGGCTCTGCCAGCGATGGATCGATGGTGACCTTCAGCCTGAGCAGTATGTTCATCGTGGGCTTAATCAATATTATCGCATCAAGAATCTTTGTGTAGAAGCGAAATTCGATAGGCAGGCACTCCGGGGTTTTGCTTCCACATATGATGACGTGGCTGTTGGAGTACTACTGCACTTCATTAGTTTATTTGATTTCAGGAAGGATGTGTTATGGCCCGACCGTGGACTGTTCATTCATGCATTGCTGGGATGGTTTGGAAGTTGTCCGTCATAAATTTGTATTTTGGTTTTGATAGTTGTCTTAAATATACTTGGATTTTCCAAAAACACCATGAACTGCATTTGTTGAACATATGATCTGCATTTTGCTGTTAAGTAGTAAAACTGTCAGAATTTTCATAGAACACTACATGTTTTGTTGCATTTCCATATAACACTATGAGCTACATTTTTGCTCTTGTGAAGGAAAAATGTTTAAAAGCATTTTTACAAGAAAGAGTTAACATGGCTTTGAAATCTACACCAATGGGTGTGCATCAGGCTTGGAATTTGAAAAAAGACTTAGGTTTTTATAGTTTCAAATTAGAATATTTGACTGTCAAATTCCAATCCTATTGTGCAGTCATACTTTGTGCTTTTCTATGGAGTCTGACTCATGTTTTTGTTAACTAGATTTGGATTTACATTTACATCGTACTTGAATCAAAGCATGGAAATTAACATATATTTGTATGAAATTAACATATATTTGTATGAGAAATTAAAAATAAATATATAATAATTGATGAATAAAATAAATATATGAGAATGTAATAATTAAATAACAGCTTAAAAATTGTTTAAATTTTAATATAATATGTTTAAAAAGTCAGATTTAATAGTGGAAAGTTAAGTGTTTTTTACATCTTTGAACAAGGTTTAATTCTGGTGAAATGAAAATTATAATGTGGAAAGTGTGATTTACTTGTAAAAAAAATATCATAATGTAGAAATTGATTGATTTATTAATAATTTTATCATTTTAAAGTTATATTAATCTAAATTCATTTTAAACTTAAATTTATTAATTATGGAAAAAATAAAATTTGTAGTGTAAATTTTGTCTTTATTTATTTAAACAAAATTTTCAATTTCTCATTCTAATACAAACAAACAAAAAATCACTTCTAATTTGTATTTATTTATTTTAAAACTGAATTTCTTTATATATATATATATATATATATATATATATATATATATATTAACATTGATAATATTTGTGATACTAAATTAGAAAGCACCTCTGAGTATCATCATTATAATCTTTAATCCTATCCCAAAAATAATAGAATAGTAATTTTATATTAAATTAATTAAAAACACTTCAAAATAAAATTATTAATAAAATATTAAATAATATTATTGAAAAATTAAATAAAGCACAAAAATTTCTCTAACTTTATTAAAATAACCTTGTATGAGTCTTATTTTAGGGTTTGTGTCTCTTAAAGCAGTTGTATTATTAATAATGTTTTTTAACATTTTGTTGTGACTTTTTTCTATTAAACATAAAGAGACAAAATTATATTGATAATAACAATTTTATTAGATATAATGGAATGCTCCTTGGATGTGGTGAATAGGGAAGTGAATTCCTAAAAGGATAGCACAAGGTCACCCTCATTAACTCCACATGGTAATGAGTAGAAGGTAGGTGTTATCATCACATAGAATTAAGTAAATAGAGATCACGTGGTTGATATGGTTCTTGAGGTGGATATTATGGAAAAAACAATTGGTTGTCCTTGATGCCTAGCGAAACCAATACATTTTCGGTTTCACTATAATTGAGACCACAATGTGGGTGAATGATTTCACTTTAAGAAAATATGATGTTGCCTCTACTTTTCATGCAATGGAGAATTTTTTGTGTCTAAATGTTCTTTTTATTTGGTTCTTCAACTCTCTGCGTTGTTGATCTTTTGATTATTTCCCATTGTTCTTCTCCCCCACCTCTGAAGATCCATTTTCCACACATGTTATTTCACATTTTATCTCCATCAATCCTCATGTACCTTCCATCAATTTTCCTCCATCTATTCCCAATTATTTGTTGGACCCTCACCTAGTATGTTATCCATCTAATGACTTCACACCAAGGTCATTCCTTGATTTGAGTTTAATTAAAATTCCATGGTGGCATGCTTCACTCTGGTCACATAGGTAGATTAAGGTCGATAGGATATCAAGGAGCCCACGTAGGATCCATGGATGTTTTTATGAGGGCACAAGCTAGGGAGTTGAGCCAAATATATCATGAATAGGCTCCTCAACACATTTAGGGGAAAACTGATTGGGTGGAAGAAAAAACTACAGGAGAAAGGGGTGTAATTAATGATATGGATGTGGATTTTGAATTTGCAGATTGGACTCCCAACCCAGGAATATTGTGAGCTAGAGACAACAAATATTGGACGATATTTTACCTCTACTAGCACATTAAAACCCTAATTAGTAGACTTGTTCTTAACAAAGATTAAACCAAAGAAGAAATCCTTCCACCACTATATGAAGCGTAGTCTCAACTCAAGGATATCCATGCAAAATTGTTAGCATCAACTCAACCAAGACCCAATCATCACTGTGGAAAGTCATGCACTCAACATTTAGACTTGGGGGACCTTCTTGTCCACCAAGCACCACTCTTCATCACATAGATTTGTTTATCATGCTTATCACTATAGTGTTTTTTATGTTGGCTGAGAGGATTAGTTTCATGCATTTAAAGATGGAAAAAAAAAATATGCTATTCATAGAAACTTTAAGACAATCACATAGATTTGTTTATCATGCTTATCACTATAGTGTTTTTTATGTTAGCTTAGAGGATTAGTTTCATGCATTTAAAGATGGAAAAAAAAAATATATGCTATTCATAGAAAATTTAAGACACATTTTTCTTATTAAGAATATTACTCAAAACATCTAGAACAAAAAAAGTCTCCATTTCTATTAGTTTGGTTTCCCGAGTGGCACACTAGCAACCTTGGAATTTTTATATGGCACTTTTATTTTAGTAATAGACAACATCAAAGTTAACATGTAAGATAAGGTTAGAGAGTATAAAAGGAAGGAATGTACTTATTATATTCAACGGAAGAGTAAGATGGGATACCACTTAATAATGTTGTATAGAGAAATGTTGTAATGAAATGTCTTAAATGATTTCTCCCTAAATAAATGTTATACCAACACATATTCATTTAAATTTTGAATTATCTTGGGCCAAGACATATCAAATCCCTTGATGTTGGAAACATGTATTTCACGCACAACATTTAAAGAAATTAATAACAAAAAAAATTCAATGTAACTCTTGTTGGCGGGTGGACTACATGCCAACTCCATGTTAAGCACGAAAGGAATTACATTCTCCCTCATCCAAAGGAACACAATTTATATATTTTAAATATAAGATATTTTTTACATTCAATTACTAGAGAGAGTGTTAGAATATTTGATTTATGGTCTATATTGAAATATTTATTATTAATAATATTTTTTTAAATGTTACAAGTAGCCCCATATTAACCATTGTGTAAATTACACATCTCCCTCATACTAGGAATTACATTTAATCTCTCTCTCTCTCTCTACACACACTAGACATTGGAATGTTTTTTTTATGACTAACATTGATTTTTTTTTTCATTTTAATATTTTCTTTAACTGCTACCTATCGTACATAAATACATAGTTGATAATGAAATAGTTTAGTTGGTGTACACATTAAAATATTTTAATTATGGTCCATATTGAAATATTTATTCTTACTAATATTTTTTTTCGTATAGATCCATATAAAACATTAAGAGAATTACACATATCCATCATAGAAGGAACTAGAAAATTGATTTGATATATATATATATATATATATATACATATTCTCTCTCTATCTAAAATTGTAATAAAATTATTTTAATCAAATTGGAGATTGAAAAACATAAAATATAGTTTTTGTTATTAATATTTTCAAAGAATACATGTCCACTCCATGTTGATCATGAATGGGGTTACAAATCTCCATCATAATAAAATGTAGAAAGCACTTTTCAATATAATAAATGCACTCTTTATTATATTGATTAATAAATCTATATTAGTTTTTTGATGTGTTTAATTTAAAATAATAATAAAAAAATTAAATATTTATACTAGAGGTAAGTAGTTTTAATCTTTGAAAGAGAAAAATGTTGAAAATATTTATGGTTCACATTATTTTTAAATGGGAAATACATGTTGGTTATAACTTGTTGTAGCAGCTACAACCAACCTCCAAAATTTTGCCTTAGCCTCATTTTGGAGCCTCCCTTCTCACCTTCACAACAATTTGCCTTGCTTCATCAAGTTCACAAGCTTCAGTGTCTTTCTTGCAAAAAGGCAACCTATCGGTCACAACTTGATCCATTCCCCTCACAAATTGTTCACCCGAACTTGGTCTAGTTTCAAGCTGAGTAGATTCCCCTTGAAAATTGTGCATATTTCGAGGTAGACCAGCCTTCCCTCCAGAAATTGCGCAATCCTCTCACCAATTGTCGCTTCCCCTAGATTCGTATAATGCACGTCACAACCTCGATGTTATCAAAGCTCATCAATCGGACGTTGCAGAGCTCATTCCTCACATCAATCTTTTAGCTCTGACATCCCACATCACATCTAGGAGTAGTCGGCACATTCACCTTAGATGTTTTGGGGTAAGCCCGCTTCCCATGCCTTGTGCTACATTTCTATCGCTTTTGTGTTTTCGCTTGTGGGAGTATTTTTTTTCTTGATTTATTTGAATGCTTGCTATCGTTTACATATATGCTAGCTTGTCCTAGCTCTATTTCATTTTTCATTGCTATCTCACTATTGTCGCATGCATGAAATTGTTTTGCACGGACATTCGCCCAACCAGCGAACTACCTAACCCACATGCATGTTGATCTATTTTCTGAATACTTCATTAATGTTTTGCATGCATTATCAATCACTTTTGATATCACTTAGTGTTTCCATGCATTTACTGTCTTAGTTGCTTTTAGTTGCCCATTGGCAAGTCGGGCCAACCTTGGCCTGGACTCTGCCTTCACCAAGGCTGCATTTCACAATCTGGGGAAGGAAGGTTCACCTTCCTCTCCATATTTGTGCATTCCTGCCCAGCACTAGCCTCCAAGATTGTTTTGTGCACTTCTCAAGGATAGTGGCTGCTTGGCCCAAGAAATTGCGCAAATTTGTTCGTATGCCAGTAGTCCTTCCCAGCTAGAATTACGCATTGCGCAATCCTAGCAATCAGCAGCTAGACTCGACTATGCATTGCACAGTTCCAGCAGTCATCTAGTCTCCTAATAGCCCAGACTATGTCTTGTGCAATCTTGGTAGTCGGTCTCCCGACCTCCTAATCGAAATTGCGCAACCTTCATGATTATGCACCCAAGTATGTTGCAAGTCAGTTCTCATCTTCATTTTGGTTTTTGACTGACAGATTACTTGCCATGAGTGTTTCCATGTCTCTAGGTATCCCAATGTTCATCTGCCTCTTAGCAGTATAGGTACAATGGTTTCCAGGAGAGCAAAGACGAAGACGTCATTGAGAGAACACTTGGGGATGCAGTTGATCAAGTGTCCATGGAATTGCTTACCCATGAAGAACTAGACACAGAAATCAAGATATGACAGTAGCAGCATCACAGTAAGAAGCATCATGAACAGCAGTTGAAGATAACATACCAAATGCAATGAATGCAAGAGGAAGGATTTTGACAACACGGAGGTAGAACAAGGTTGCAAGCTCAAGCAGGTCCATTGATGATGAAAGAAAATTTGGAGACTCTAGCTATGAAGTGATGACACGACATGAAATCGTGCAAAGGAAGAAGATGGAACAAAGAAGAAGTTGCATGTGCTAACACAGCAACTCAGGAAGATCATGAAGTGGCATAGAAAGATGAATGAGTTGCAACATGAACAGGAACAATAGTGGGTGCAACATGCACTAACAGATGAAACTACGCCCGTACAAGTTAGGGATCCATCCGAGCAGCTGACACAGAGCAGACATATTGAGAAGTGTTGTTGACCACATGCAAGAGATTCAATAGCATGCATGTCCTTGTTCACACGCATGCAATCCAACCCATTCAACACACTCACCAAGGCGAAGACAAGAAGCAAGTCCAACTGGGGCTAAACATGTACTTCGGCAAGTTGATGCACATGACCACCAACACACACTTGAAGATCAGTACAGACGTTATGCATTAGTGTGTTGCCAGTTCAACCATACCTAAGAAGACCATGCACATGTTAGCAAATGAGTTGGATGAAGATGCTGAACCAATGCACCGGTTGCAATGGAGGCAAGAGTTCACTTCAACAAGATGTCACCATGAGGTGCATGCACACTATCACAGACAACCAAGCTTGGCATCAACTCACCACCTTCACCATCATATGCATGTCAAAGAGTTGGTCTCAGCACAACGAACCAAGTGTCAGTGATGTCTTACAAGGCTTTCTCAAGCCATGTTGTCTCACATGAGTACATGTGCATTGTAATGTTGAGTCAATTCAAGTGTAAGTTAAGTGTCAATGGTTGGATGTAACAATCATAGAGTAGGTGAAGAATCATGAGGGTAGTTGAACTGTCACAAAGGGGAATGTCAAGGGTCACCCCACCCTTTGTTATAAATAGTCCCTCATAACTCATTATAGAGGCTTTTGGTTAGCCAAGCTTCTAATAAGACTATCTTGGATAAAGTTTGGACAGTATTGTAACGCGCCTTGGCTTCTCCACTGCATGGAGCTAGTTCATCTCTTTGGAGGAGCAGGTGGACGTGGCTATAACATTCCATTGTTGGGGTTAGCAGGTTTACATGGATGTATTGTATGAGTATGACTTACACTTCTTTATATAATTAGAGCCAACACATTTTCTTGCATATGTTGTTATTTTAGTTGGACTGCTCCGCTTGCCTTAATGATATATTTTGTTTAAATTACGTGTTTGTGTATGAATTGATTTGTATGCAATTATATGAATCTTGTTGTTAATGTGTTGTATATGTTGTTAATGTTATCTTGTTCATGTCGACTACTCTGCTGGACACCAGAAATATCTTTCACATGAACCTTGTTGTAACAACTGTTGCACTCATCTCGAACTGATATGTGAGTGTTGCACATGTTATCTTACCTTATATGTTGTGATTGCCGCATCTGAGCAGACTGCTCCACCAGAAGTTGTTCATGTCCTTTTGTGTTGTGTCTTCCTAGCTGAGTTAGGACTGATCTATTTCAACCTAGAACTCATCTTCACCCTCATCTCCCCTTTGTTTGTTAGAACCTCTCATACACCTTCTTTGACTCACTGCATCAATCACACCCTTGCTACTGACAGAGTTATCTTACTTGCCTCTGTGCGACATTGCGGTCAAGGCATTACCTTGTGACCCACAACTGGGACTCCTACACCAAATGGTCTGAGGTCTAATTAGGACTTCTTACTAGGGAGATCCCCTTGACATGTTGGTGGGTTCAACACCGTCAACGTTCTAGTGCTAGAAGGAGGGCCTAATAGCAAGCTTTGTCCTCTCATCTAGTTTTGAACCTTTACATATCTTTCATGGAGTTTTGCACTCTTCTTCCCCCGAGGTGTTTTTCAAATCATGAATATGTCTCCATCTCAAGGAAGATTTTTGATCTCTTGTCCACTCACATGTATGATGGTGAAGGCGAAGTGGCCTGGCCTAAGCACTTACATAAATTTCTTTCCATGATTCATGAGGAAGATGAGTTTTCTGATGAACATGCTGGTTTGTTACTTACATACACACTTCGTGAATCTCCATTTCGTTGGGTGCTCAGCCTACTGGCTAAGACCATGCACTCATTTGAGCACTTCTATGATCTTATTGAAGACACGTTCTATCATTTTGGTCCAAAACATCTTGACTGGAAACTATTACAACAATGGAGGGCTCCGTAATGAATCTGTTATTGATTTTTGGCAGCACTTACGTGACTTGCAGTTTCAAGCTCTGAGGAGCCATATGAAAGTTTCTTATCTTTGGGACTGGTTCGAGTACTACCTTAAGAAATTTGTCTATCCCAAGAGAAATTTTGAGATCAAGCCTCGCTCAACATTCTTCATTGATGGAGTTGCACAATCTCATGTGGAAGTAGGCACTGTCTCAAATGACTATCTGCTTTCCTCTTATTCAAAAGCTCCACCACTGCCCAGTGATGTTGAGGATCATGCTCACACACCCGTTCATCCTTCACACCCTCCCAACATCACTTCACTCAATTTTCGTGCAGATTTTGTTGTAAGTCCTTCGAGTCCTCATATGCATTCTTTTCTATGACCTCCATCTTTACACCCGGGTGTTCTTCCAAATGATGTTGTCTTGTGTTTGTCCATTCAGGACTCTTCACTTATTGTGAACAAGGAACAACCCACTGATGGATTTGGTGTTGTACAACCAACATGCGCTGTCATTCATGAAGAGTATGAGTGGGAGCTAGAACATCAACACTTGACGAAGGATGACTCCCTTCCATTTGAGCCCCCTTTGTTCTTTCCTAACATCGTTGGTGAACCTACCATCCATGATTTCACATGTGTGTCTCATCCACAGATGCACCCATTGTTGATCTTTCACAGGACACATTATATATTAGCCCATCATCCAGCAATGGAGAGGACCAATCATTCATTGGAAATCCACTTGATCTTTCATTTTCTTTTTCCGGAAATGTAGAGGGTGAGCATCCTTCCTCCTAATCTATCCCTCTGTGTGATTCATCAAACCATGAGGATGCCGACCAACATCCTAAATTTTCTGATCTTAGTTGTACTGATCTCTTCACCTCATCATCCGATCAAGATGTTGATTCTCTCATTGTTAATCTATCTAAGTCACTGGCCTAGAAAGTTCCATCTATCAACGCAGTCAAAACCCCACAAACCATCGACGCACTTCAGCCCGAGCTAATGGTTATGTCAAGTCCTTGGTGTCCTGAAGTTGGTTTCGCTTTCGATCAAGAAATTGTTCAAACACTCAAGCCTCCTCATCACCCATCTGTATGCACTCAAGATCAATCTAACACTTAGATTTTACTTCCTCAACTCAAACTACACGATCCCATTTCCCATGCATTAGAGGAGTCTTACATTGCAAGCACTCATGCGTGATGCAAATTATCTTTATTTCTTTCATTTGCTTGCATGACACATTCAAGAGTGTGGTTATGCTTCAAAGTTGCACGTAGTGTCACACAACATCATGATAAGTCCGCAAAATTCCCGTCATGCACATGTACTCACTTATGTCTCATGGGCACTTTGAATCATGAAGTGTGGTTGTCTTCATTGTTATATCTTTCTTGCTTACTGGTTCACACAACTGGGTTGCTCGTAGACTAAGCCTTCACCAACATGGGTCTACCAATGCGCTGGTGGTCGCATTGGAAGTATCACTTTACCTGATCAGGCCCATGCACCGTTAGTGTAGGAGTAGGAGTAGTCTTTGCTTTCAGTTGTTTGCTTGCATGCTTGTTTTATTACGTGCTTTGTTTGCTTGTTTGTTTGCTTTCTTGCTTGTTTACTTGCTTCGCTTTCATTTTTTTCTTCTACTCTTTCTTTTCTTTGTTGATTTTTAGTTTGTTCACTTGTTTCATTCATAGGTTAGTTTTGCATGAAACCATGTATGACTCTTGAAGTGAGCTGGGTAAAGTATAAGAGGGCTTGTACATCTATCACTACTTGGTTATCTATCATCTTGCCTATGTATGATGAGATTGTTACTTTTATTCGACGATACGTCGAAGGAAAATACGTACTATTTGAAGTGAACCTTGTTGTAAACACAATGTGTGCATGCTAACTAGTGTCACCTTCTCTAGTCGATTTTTTTTGGGTTAACCCTTGTCAGCTCAGTCAAGTAGAGTAAGGTAAGGGGTGAAACCTTAACAGGCATGTCAGATACAATAAACTACTTCTCTTCTGGAACAACCTCTTCTTCTCTCAATAAGTTGGGATCCCTTTTCCGCCTCTGAAATGAATAATTTCTAGGTACAGTGAAAAATGAAAAAATGGAAAGTCAAAAATTTAAAATGAAAAATGAATAAGGCGAAAGAAGAGAAAGGCTTCCTACGCAGGGAGTTGATGTAAGTAACTTTGCCAGGGTACTGAACAAGATCACTGGCAATAGAGCCATGCTTGTGTTCCTATGTGACTCCACCGAGGTACTGTCTAGGCCTGCTGGTAGTGAAAAAACACCAGAGATGAAACTAAGACTCTAACGACTATACTGCTTGTGCACTTATATACCCCTCAACCCCAATCGAAACGACTTTGTTGCCTTGTCTTGGAATATGTGTTAATCGACCAAGGGTTTGGTAGATGCTACATCTTACAATCAAGTTAGTGTGAAACCAAGATGAGCTGAAAACTGAACAATACTTCCGGAGGTGTTAGACTTGCTTTTCACGAACAAGGTCCATTCGGAGAGCTAGAGTTCTACTAGTGTGTCACCAAGTGTCGTAGCGGCTACATCCACCCTCCAAATTTTTTCCTTAGCCTTGTTTTGGGGCCTCCCTTCCAACCTTCATAGCAGCTTGCCTTGCTTTGTCAAGTTCACAAGCTTCAGTGTCTTTCTTGCACAAAGGTAGTTTATTGGTCATAGCTTGATCCATTCCCCTCACAACCTGTTCACCCAAACTTGGTCTAGTTGCAGGCTAAGAAACGTTCCCTTGAAAATTACGCATTTCTAGAGGGAAACCATCCTTCCCTCCAGAAATTGTGCAATGCACTCTCGCAGCCTATTGGGCTCCAGGATTGCACAATCCTTCTTGCCAACACTCCCAGTAGGATTTGCGCAAATTTCCCCAGTAAGGCTGCTCAGCCTAGAATTTTCACAAATCTGGGTAGCAGTCAGCTGCTCTACCTACAAATTGTGCAAATCTCCTAGGAAGCCAACCCATCTCCCAGCTAGAAATGTGCATTTTTCTCTAGCAGTTAAGCAGTCTCTTGCATGTGCAACTGAGTTGACAAGTTCCCTCTAGGATTGAGAAAAACAAACTCGCATGCATGGGTTTCTTCTCCCAAGAAATCATGCAAAAGAATCTCTTGTTTCAGGGATCTATGTTTAGCATTTGGAGGTTACATGCAAGGAGCAATTATGAAACCTCCAACCAAGCGTCGCTTCCAAAACATTTGTGGCATGCATGTCACAACCTCAATGTTATCAAAGCTCATCAAACGGACATTGCAGAGCTCATTCCTCACATCAACCTTGCAGCTCTAACATCCGACATCACATCTAGGAGCAGTCAGCCCATTAAGCTCAGTTGTTTTGGGGTAAGCCCGCTTCCCATGCCTTATGCTGCATTTATGTCACTTTTGTGTTTTCTCTTGTGGGAGTACTGTTTGCTTGATTTCTTTGAATGCTTTCTTTCATTTACATATATGCTAGCTTGTCCTAGCTCTGTTTCATTTTTCGTCGCTATCTCACTTTTGTCACATGCATGAAATTGTTTTGCACAGATGTTCACCCAACCAGTGAACTACCTCACCCACATTCATGTTGATCTATTTTATGAATATTTCATTCATGTTTTTCATGAAGTTTCAATCACTTCTGCTAACACTTAGTGTCGCCATGCATTTACTGTCTTAGTTTCTTTTAGTTGCCCTTCAGCGAGTTAGGCCAACCTTGGCTTGGACTCTGCCTTCACCAAGGCTGCATTGCGTAATCTAGGAAGGAAGGCTCACCTTCCTCTCCAAATTTGTGTATTCTACCTAGCACTAGCCTCCAGGACTATTTTGCACATTTCTGGAGGACAATAGTTTTTTGGCCCAAGAAATTGTGCAAATATGTCCCTATGCCAATAGTCTTTCCCAGCTAGAATTGTGCATTATGCAATCCCATCAGTCAACAACCAAACTGGACTATGCATTGCGTAGTTCTAGTAGTCAGCTAGTCTCCCAACGTCCCAGATTGTGCCTTGTGCAGTCTTTGTAGTCAGTCTCTTGACCTCACGGCCGAAATTGTGCAACCTTCATGATTGTGCGCCCTCGTATGTTGCAAGTCCATTCTCATGTTCATTTTGGTTTTTGGCTGACATATTGATTGCCATGAGTGTTGCCATGTCTTCAGGTTTCCCAGGTGTTCACCTGCCTCTCAACAATACAGGTACAATGGTTTCCATGAGAGAAGATATGAAGACAACATTCAAAGCACACTTGGGGATGTAGTTGATCAAGTGTCCATGGACTTGCCTACCCATGAAGACATCAAGTTGTTCATAGACAAGGACATCAATATATGACAACAGCAACATCATAGTGAGAAACATCATGAACAACAGCTAAAGATAGCATACCAAATGCAATGAATGCAAGAGGAAGGTTGTTGACAACATGGAGGCGGAACAAGATTGTAAGCTCAAGCAGGTCCATTGATGATGAAAGAAACTTTAGAGACTTTGGCTATGAAGTGACAGTCGCGACATGAAGATCGCATGAAGGCAGAAGATGGAACCAATAAGGAGTTTCATGTGCTGAAGTAGAAACATAGAAAGAACATAAAGTTGTACAGACAGAAAAATGAGTTGCAATAGGAATGGGAACAATAGTGGGTGCAACATGCACTCACAGATAAAACTATGCCCATACAAGTTAGGGTTCCATCCCATCCCAGTAGCTGACATAGAGAAGACATAATGAGTAGTGTTGTTGATCACATGCAAGAGATTCAACAACATGCATTTCGTTGAGCACACACATGTAATCCAACCTATTCAAAACACTCACCAAGGCTAAGACAAGAAGCAAGTCTGTTACACTAAAATTTGTCACTATGACTATTTGCAGTTAGTATGGCTCCATCAACTGTCATACTATCCTCCTTGGCAAGCCTCATACCTCTGCTCTCCATGTCAAAGTCCAAGAAAGAGAGAAAGTCATTAAAAATCTATATATCTCTGGGTACGCAGTTTCTCTTAGCCTTACCTGCGTGTACGCACCCCGAGTTCACAATACCTGCGTACTTGTACGCTCTGTCTGTAAAGCAATGGGTGCGTACTCCTGTAAAGGTCAAAAGGCGCAAGTTTCACTCCAAAAAAGTTACTTGTGGTCATTTCTAGAGCATTCTAGAAGCTTGTTTGACGTGTATGAAGCGCCTCCAGATGGTTCATGTATCCCTACCAAAGAGGAACTTATCCCATCAAGAGGGGAGCTATCCCATCCAAAGAGGAACTTATCCCATTGATGGTGGACCTGAATAACTTCCTCTAGAGCACTATAAATACAGGCATTGGGCCAAAGGGAGGGGAGGTTGAAAGCTGAACATTCCTAAGGGTAGATGCTGCTGGAATTAGGACTCCCTTGTAAAGCTTGAGAGGAGAGATTCCCATCCTTTCCTAGCCTTATTTGAGAGTGGGTGAGCTGATCAAAGTAAAGGAAAACTCTTGCTGGACCCTAGGAGGGACTTGCACAACACCAAGGCTCAGGTTGTAATGGTTCCTTTTGTTTCCTCTTAATACAAATGAACTCATTTTTCTCAACAGATTGTTATTCATGATTTGTTTCATATACTCCTTGGTCTGTATGATAGATATGTATTGTTTTATGAGTTTATCAGGTGCTATTTAATCTTTTGGCTTGTTAGTGAATGCAGGTTTCGAGGAGAAGGAGGAGCTCATCCGGATCGGCGAGGCTGGACTACTACAAAGCGTTGGACTAAAGGTATGTTAAAATCACCTGATTACTTGTATTCTCAATGCATGTTTAGAGAAAGGTAGTGTTTATTTTTCTTGTTTGTCACTATAAAGCTTTTGCTTCTAGGGAGGTCGGTTGTGTCCGCACTATCGACTCTTTCCGCATGACAAAGTCCAATTGGGGTTGCATATGTACTTCGGCAAGTTGATGTGCATGACCACCAACACACACTTGAATATCAGCGGACACTGTGCATCAGTGTGTTGTCGGTTCAACCATACCCAAGAAGACCATGCACATGTTAGTAGACAATTTGGATGAAGGGGCCGAACCAATGCACCAGTTGCAATGGAGACAAGAGTTCTCTTTAGCAAGATGTCACCATGAGGTGCATGCACACCATCACAAATCACTAAGCCTGGCATTAGCTTACCACCTTCACCATCACAAGCATGTCAAAGAGTTGGTCTCATCACAGTGGACCGAGTGGTAATGATGTCTTGCAAGGCTTGCTCAAGCCATGTTTTCTCACATACATGTGAATTGTAATGCTGAGTCATGTCAAGTGTAAGTCAAGTGTCAATGGTTGGATGTAACATTCATAGAGTAGGTGAAGAGTCATCAGGGTAGTTGAACTATCACAAAGGGGAATGTCAAGCGTCACCCCACCTTTTTTTATAAATTGTCCCTCATAACTCATTGTAGAGGATTTTGGTCAGCCAAGCTTCTGATAAGACTATCTTGGATAAAGCTTGGATAGTGTTGTAATGTGCCTTGGCTTCTCCACTGCATGGAGCTAGTTCATATCTTTGGAGGAGCAGGTGGATGTGGCTGTAACATTCCACTATTGCGGCTACCAGGTTTACATGGATGTATTGTATGATTGTAACTTACACTTCTTTATATAATAAGAGCCAACACATTTTCATGCATATTTTGTTATTGTAGTTGGACTGCTCCAGTTTCCTTAATGATATATGTTGTTTAACTTATGTATCTTTGTATGAATTGATTTGTATGAAATAATATGAATCTTATTGTTGATGTGTTGTATATATTTTTAATGGCGTCCCATCCATGTCGACTGCTCTACCAGACACCAGATAGATCTTTCACATGAACCTTGTTGTAACAACCGTTGCACTCGTCTCAGATTGACCATGAGTGTTGTACATGTTATCTTACTTTGTATGTTGTGAATTTTGCATCTGAGTGGACTACTACACTAGAAGTTGTTCATGTCCTTTTGTGTTGTGTCTTCCTAGCTGAGTTGGGACTGATCTATTTCAACCTAGAACTCACCTTCACCCTCATCTCCCCTTTATGTGTTAGAACTTCTCATACACCTTCTTTGACTCACTGCATCAGTCACACCCTTGCTACTGACAGAGTTATCTTCCTTGCCTCTGTGCGACATCGCGGTCAAGGCATTACCTTATGACCCACTGCTGGGACTCCTACATCGAATGGTCTGAGGTCTAATTGGTACTTCTTACCAGGGAGATCCCCTTGACATGTTGGCGCATCTAGCACCATCAACAAAACCCTAAATCCTATATAAGGATATGATCCATGATGAGTTTCATTGTCATGTAATTGTGAGTGCAAATTGTTGGATATATGTTATATTATCTTTATGCAAATAGAATATGAATAAACACACAATGAAATCTCATGATTCATGATCTAATTAAGAGATATGAAGTACCAATGGTCCTCTGTGTCGAGAATCTGAAGTGGGTATCCCATAGAATTTTTTTTTGTTCATTGTGGGTATTTTATGGCGTTTGGGTGGTTTTGAATCCATGCATTATGCCCATTGTATTTTAATATACTTAGCAAATTCATTAGAGGAAATTTCATCTTAAAATTGGCCTCTTAAGGAAAAATAATAAAATAATAGTTAAAATAATAAAATAAGAGTTATGAATTTTGGTGGGAAAAGAAGAAAATATTTTTTTTAATTGTATTTTTTGATTATCTCCTCATTGGTTTACTCAAATTTCAAGTGTAGACACTCATTGAATGATTCAATTCCGCATCCAACAAGTACCTATTATGCATACTTTTGAGAAGATTCACATTGATAAAAACTGAAGATACATTAAAAATGTGTGTCGAACATATTTTTTTAATGTATCATCATTTTTTTTATCAATGTGGGTCTTCTCAAAAGTATTCATGATGGGTGTCCCCGATCGGGGTGAAGGAAAGGACTCCAGGTAGCCTAATGATAATGGGTAGGGCTTGTTAGTACAAGCCTCACTTTTGGGCAATCATAATAAAGGATGTGAAGGGAGATCATTGCGAAGAGAGCACCCCGAGACATGGCTCCAAGATCCTCATGGCAGTAGAAGGGATGAGAAACGACAGCAATCAGGCAGTAGTGGACAGAAGAGGTGGCAATAATTTAAAGGGAGAAGCAGTAGACATTGAGGCTAAGAATTTAAGGACATGCAAGGTGGCGAGGGCGGTGGATACTTGGAGTAAATTTCCTGGAAACAGTTTTCGTAAAGAGCAAGAGACTATGGCTAAGGGTGGCAGGCAGGCTACAGTATATAGCGAAGAGGGTGGCAGAAGGAAGAGGACGACGAGGTAGCAGAGGATATAGGAGGAAGGTAGCTCTCAGGGGACTGATAACCACCAGAACGTAAAGGAAAGCGAGGAGAGGTTCAGGAGGAACGACCAGGAGGTGATGGCAGAAGAGGGAATATACAGACAAGGAGAGATAAGGAATATGCAGGAGGATTGCAAGGGGAGAGGGAGGTTCGAGGTCAGACAAGGCAGCCAGGGTATCATCTGTGGTCGACCTTCAAGGAGAGGCAAGGGCAAAGGAAGCAGGGGACGAGGAAATACCAGGCATGCTGGGGACTATGATTCGGAACCTCAGTCTCCCAACCAACGGAAAAGAGGTCGCCGCACCATGAACCAGATGGCCAAAGATGCAGAGCGCGTGTACAACAATGAGGGCAATGTGGAGATAAGAAGAATCATAGAGAATTTGGAAGAGAGAGTCCTGGAGGAGGCCTCGGACCCTGAGATGAATGAATGGAGCCCTCTTATGCCGGATCCTGGTAAAACCAAGGGTCACCTCTCCCAGTATAAACAGGCCCTGTATATATGTTGGGTGATGAAGTGTCTGCTGGTCAAAGAAATGGAACAGATTGCGGAAGAAATGACTGAGATTGCGCAAGGGTACCCGAGCCTGAAAGAGGAAATGAAGAGTTTGCAAATTGCAATACTGAAACAGGATAGAAAATTGGAGGATATCCAAAACACTCTGAAGCTGATAACCAGGGAGCACCGCGAGGAAGAGGTGAAACTGGAGATTATGGATGATTGATATGTCTTTGTTTTGCTTTCAATTTTCACCTGATAGGACCAATAGTATCAATTTTGGCATAGGATATGGAATGCATAAGATGATAGGGTATAGTTCCTGCTGGTAGGTAGACTGAAGGTTTTGTTTTAAACTTGTTTATGTATTGTCTCAGCTTTATGCTGAAAACTTCTAACTTGTGGTGGCCCTCCTTCCCGGTTTCCCTTCGGGGCGGGAGGAGGATACCTGTTTTTGTAAATAGTTTCGCTGGTTGATGTTAATAGAAAAGGCCCTACCATAGATTACAAAAAAAAAAGTATGCATGATGGGTGCTTGTTGGATGTGGAAATTAATTATGCATCCAATAAGTGTCTACACTTGAAATTTGAGTAAACCTATGAGGACATAAGTCAAAAATACAAAAAAATAAAATAAAATAAAATAAAATAATTTTTTTTTCCCTCCAAAATATTTACATGTACCTCTTTTTAAATTTAAAGGATTTCGACCAGTCGACATATTATGACATGGAAATTACATGAAAACTTCATTGGCACTTTTAGGCTGAAATTTCCTCAAATTAGCATTGAATGATATTTCCATTGCTTATAAACTAAAACACTACTTTTACATTTTTAAATCTTATAGCCTTTTTTTGTGGCTCGAAATTATTTCACATTCTTTTGAGACTTGAAATTATACTTGCAATTTCCTTTGAGTAAGGATGTTTTGGGTATCAAATTATAGTTACAATTTATGTTGAATTTGAAGTCCTTTTGGATTATAATGTTTTAGGATTTAAAGTTACACTTGCAATTTTTTTTAAGTAAAGGTAATTTGGATTATGGAATTATACCTAAATTTATTTTTAAGGTTGAAAATGTTTTGTTGTATTTTGGATTTCGCTTGAATTATAATTTGACTAAGCATGTGAATAAAAGATGTCATCAAAATAGATATGTTCAAATCCAAAATAATGTTATCCATGTAATAAATATCGCAATATCTATTAGGAAAGATAAAAATTACCAAAATTTGAAAATGCAAGTGATGATAATGTAAGCATGGATTTTGCATCTTAATGTTAATAGAGATGGTGTTAAAGAGAAAATTAAATAAAAATAAATAAATGCAAGAATAGGTGTATATATATGTCCATGCAGAATTAGTCATGTCTAATAATTCCAAAATTGTTTCCATATCCAAGTTTTGATGGTGTTGGACCCACCAACATTTAGGGTTCTCCCCGATATGAAGTCCCAATTAGACCTCACACCATTTGGAATAGGAGCCCCATCCTGAGTATGGCCCGATTGCCGAAATAATGGGATTTAATGTTGTGCCTTGGCTACGATAACACATAGAATGATGTATTCATGACTTTGGTGAAACACCTATATAGCTTTGTGAAGGGTCAAGTGCAATGCATGAAAGGTTATAACATGATAAGGGGAAAGTGAGTGAGCCCTTTAGAAGCCTGTAATAGTATACATCTTGAAGGGAACACACTAGCATAAAAGGCATCATAAATTAGCCTGAAAAATAGTTCAAAAGTTAACCATGATGGAAATATACAAAAACACAAATTCAACAAGATTCATACTAATGCAAACTAAATAGTTCATAAGCATTAGCGTAAATGAAATAATATATTGCAATCATAACAAGAATAGTCCTACTATAATCAAAACATATGCATGAAAATGTGTCAGCTCTGATCTTTTCTTAAATTGAAATTCTCAAGCATACGTATACAATGAACGAACCATTAGTCCCAATAGTGGAACATGAAGCCAACAACTACTCCTCCAAAGAAAGATACTCACTCTATGCTACGTAGAATCCAAGGATAAAAAGTCTCAAGCTTTTTCTCCTAAACCAAAAGCTTGACCAAAATCCCTTTACATGACTAATGAGGGTATATTTATAACAAAACAGGTGACTATCCATCTCCCTTTGTGACTCTTTGACTCATGATTGATTGAATTCCTTCAATTATGACCTTTGGACTTAATTTCAAAACGACTCTTCACATTCCACAATTGACACCTAGAATTTCACTTACAATTAATTACAAAGGAATATTACAATATCTCTCATATGACATGTAAGACAAAATTGGGTAGAGTCAACTAAATAGCCTAATAAGACAAAACAGATTAAGCTTGAGTTTGGGGAAACTCTAGCTCAGCCACCTCAACTTCTAGCTCCTTGATCACATATCGTTGCCAAGCCTTGTACTTTGCAACGACTTCCCCAAACTATGTGATGGGATCACGCAAGGTAGATTGATTTGGAACCGGTTTGAATGTCCTTCTTTAGCAGGAGAAACATGGTGTTGATCTAGATAGGGCCACCAATGTACTTTTGCATATTTTTCTTGTTCACCTCCAGATCTTCCTTGGTGGTGATCTTCCTGATTTGGTCCAAGTATTATTCAACCTCCTGCTTCACTTGATTCCTGCACTTGGCTTCAGTGGATGACCCAACTGAAGGGATATTATTTGATTTTACCATGAAATTCGTGCTATTGCATAACAATTCATACGATACCTAAATTTTCTCGATGAATGTGGCGAGTTGTTTGTTACTCTAGATGATCATTCGAACCTATGTTTTCTCTAGCTCTAACTATTTCCTTATTTTATTTACCAATTTGGATGGTGCCCCTTTGTGTTTCATTTACCACTCATGCACGACAACGATGGTTGTATGGACAACCTTGAGGACTTTAGAATTATACTTGCACTTTTGTTGCATGTTGTGAAAGAAGACAACTACTTTATGCACAGTGACAAGCTCCTCATAAAGGATCTGCATGTTTCTCCCAATGTCAATACTTCACCATGTATCACTTCCTTAAGTTATTCTAGATATACCTGTGTGGGAGCTTCTTTCTAGACCTCTGCTTGGAGATGCTCAATATGTTTCCTTGCAACCTACGAGTTCTTTGTCATTTTCCTATTCTCATCCATGAGGTGATCCATGTTTGACTTGGTAGCACCTGCGAAGGCCAAGTTGGCTGCAACAATGGCTTCTATATTTCTCCTGGTATCTATTACAATCACCCTTTCTCTAATGAATGAGAGAGATATAATATCATCTGGAAAATGTTTCTTTATCACTTGTACAATATTCTTCTAAAGCTCATTGTAAGTTAGATTATATGTACCCATGATCAGACCATCATCAAGAGGAATAATTTCCTATCCTTCACTTGGAGCTTGCTCTACCATTGGAGGAGGGGGAGAGTAAACGATGACCTACTAAGTGCTCAACATAAGATAAACATCCTTGTTTAGTGACTCAAGTTCCACCTCCATGTCTGATCACTATCATTTCTCTGATTTCCTGAGCAATTTCCTTCGCATGCAACTTTTTTCTCTACTCTTCTAGTAGTTGGTTTTGTTCTTATTCTTCATCCTATTTATGTGCTTCTTCTTCTTGTTTCTTCCTTTCATCTTCCAATATTTTTTTATCTTTCTCTTCCCTCTACTCCATCTCTTCTTCCTTTTTCGTATGTTTCCTCCTCTTTTTTACTGCTATGTCTACTTGCAAGATGATTGGGTCTACTTTCATCTCACGGGTCTGCTCTTCCACTGGACTATGTGCAACTTTCCTCTTATCCCTTTCTTGCACTTGGTTATACCATTATACAAGCTCTACCTCAAGAATGACTTAATTCTAAGCAGTAACATGTGATGTTCCTGTGAAGTTGATTGGTTTGCGGGACTTGGAGACATTGTAACAATTCTTGATCTCTTCCTCCTTATGCCTGTAAAATGTCTCGCTTGGCCATTGGAAATGAATCCTTACACAATGTTATTTGCAAACATTCTTGGGATCATACAAATTGAAGTCTAAGTGACTGAATGTGAATTTCTCTATCTCCTTTCCTTCGATGTTTGCAACCTTCAAATCCTTGATCTTGTACAATCCAATTTGCAAAGGAAGAATGGGCCAAGGTTCCTTCTTCTTCCTATGCGAAAATACTGATAACCCCGTGGAGAGATGATAAGAAACTTCTTGCATGACTAACTTGACGATGGCATACCTCTACGAAGATGTGGAGACTTGTGAACTCCAAACACTTTTAGGAAAGTGCCATATAGTGAGGAAATCCAGTTTGTTAATTCTGACATTGCTTCCATTGCCCCATTGGACATGCAAGGTGGATCTTCCTAAAAGATTAACCTATATAATGGAATGAAGAAGTGATTAGTCAACTTTTCCATTACTCCTTTGTAATTGCACTCTAAAAGAAGCTTGCAATAAATGTGCATGGCAAGTTTTCTTGGTGACTAGGTCCAAGTCATGCTAGGAAAATAGTTTTGAGCACAACTTGCATCCAACAAGTAAGAAAACATATAGAACCTAGCCTTCTTACCCATGGGAGGGTTTTTAACGTTATCTACATGGGTCCTCAATTGTTGAGCCAACAAATCCAACTAGTTGAATGGTTTTCCTCCATTCACAACCTGATTAAGCAAGAATGCCCATCCTTCTGGAAAGGTATCAATACTACTTTGGCCATAGATCTGAAAACATAAGACTATCAAGTATTGATAAGACTTCCTGATATATTTGGTCTTATAGGTGTTGTTGGGTGTTTGGCAGAATTTGAAAGTCTCTTTCACCCAGATTTTGATGATATCCTCTATGCTCAAGAAGCTGGTGATTGCATAGAAGTGGGAATCCATGTAAGATTCTGGTAGTGATAAATGATACATACTCTGAAAATCATATGCCATAAAATATCAAAGCCTTTGTCCACTGGAACTGTTGAGAGTCATGGTCTTGTTATCCATATGGGACAGTATCTAGCTGACAATGTTTGCACATGGAAAAATCAAGTACCCACATGCCATCTTGTGTAATCCCGACCTTTGGACATTGACATAAACTTATTGGTCCTCAAGATATGCTTTGAATCTTTTTTTTGAGAATACTTCATTCACCTTCTACCATGTAATGTATAACTCTTTCTCTATGAACAACTGAGTATCTGAGAAAATTGGAAAATTCACTAGAATACTCTCAATTGCCTCCCTGGTGCTACTCTTTGTAGTGTCCTTTGAGACAGATCCCTAGGAGCCATAGTGACAGTAACTGATCAAGAGAAGTGCTCAAAATTGCAATACCTGTAGGAGAAAATGCACTCATGCAAAACATAAATTAGCTCAAGAAAAATGACTTACAAAGCAAGGTCAAGGCAGCAACCACAAGACTGAGAGGGAAAATTGTGTAATTCTTAGTTTGAGGGAAGAGGTTGGCCTCATGAACTGCACATTGTGCAGTTTCAACAGTCAAAGGAGAGGCTTGAGGCTTTATATTGCACAATGTACAGTCCCAGTCTGGGAAGACTGAGGGGGAGACTACACATTACGTAGTCTTAATGGCCAAGGATGAGGCTTGAGCCCTGGAACTATGCAATGCACAATTGGAAAGCCAGGTACTAGGTGTTACATAGTCTCAAAGGCTAAGAATGAGGCTTGAGCCTTGGAGTTTCGCAATGCCCCGTTGACCATGGAAATTGTTGGCTGAGTAAAGGGAAGATCTGCCCAAGAAGAGGATAGGAAAGTGGAAGATTTGAATGATGTTCTAAGTAAGAGTGCAGATCTAACTGAGGGAAAGTTAAATCAGTGAAAATAAAGTGCATAAGATCAACATGAAAAATGAAAAACATGCATGCATAAGGAGTCACTTAAACGATGACCGCTAGTTGGAAAAAACAAGTTGATGCGACACTTGTAAAAAGTGAATGATGGACCAAATCAACATTTGTACAAGCTAATATTAGATAGAACACCAGAAAATATGAACATAAATAAGAAAAACAACACTCGCATAAGAGAAATGATAAAAACTGACAAAAAAAGCGACAAAAAAAAACTCACGTAGAAAAGTTCTGCAAACTTAACCGAAGGTTCCTTGATCTCATTAGGAAAGATAGAGGTCTAGGATCGAGTGTGAAAATTAGCTATAGTGGTGTCTATTATATAGATCTAGGGTGGTTAGGGTTTTTGATGCACACACCTAAAATCAAGGAAAAATGTCACTTGTCTGAAAGTCATAATTAGCAGCTTAGTGGACTAAACTAGACACCAATTGGTAAACTCCTCCTTTTTAGGGATGCCAAATCTACTTTTTTGGGAAACTTCTTTTTCATACGAGAAAATGATATTGCACAATTCCCAGGCTCAAGGGGTTGGAAAATTCCTTGCCTCGCTGAATTGTGCAGTTTCTGAGGGGAAGGATAGCTTTGTGTAATTTCTAAGCTCAAGGCCAAGTTGCCTCTCAGGATTTCGTAGTTTCTAATCTCAAGGATGGCCTAATTCTCTGGATTGCATAATTTAGATCATCAAGGCTAGCCTTCCTTCCAATGTTGTGCAATTTCTGAAGCGAAAACCAGAAAAGCTATTGTTATCACCAAAACAATTCATCATCTAGCCTAATTTACTAGATGGATCGAAGTACACCATGTAAAGCCAATTTTACCATAGTAAAATTGTTTTCACTGGGAGAAATTACTTGATAAACCACCTTTATTAAGTAATTTATAGCTAAACCCATGAAAAATAATTAAATAAATCACTATTTATTTGATTTTCTTCTAGGAAAAATTAATTAAACAATTGTTTTATTATTATTCCTTGTCAAATTTGACCCAATCATGAAAAATAAACAGATAAATCATTATTTATCTTATTTTTCTACAAGAATAATTAAATAGTCACTAATTAATTGTTATTGTTTGTTAAATTTGACTAAATCCCTTAGCAATAATTAAATAAATCCTTATTTGTTTATTATTCCTTAACTAATTACTTCAGATAATAAATAAATAAATAAATAAATTATTATTTCTAAATAAAAGTTTAAATACTTTTTCCCTCCTAAACAAATATAATAAAATATTCCAAGTGGTTATTCCAAATGGGATCAATTATATTTTATTATTGCTCATTATTCAAGGATAACTCAATATTTTGTTATAAATAGAAGGGTTTTCCATTCTTCATTCGTTTTTTATTATTTTCATTGTTGCACTCACCGTTGTAACTCTAATTATTTTCACTGTCGCACACCATATTTTTGTTTGGTTTTCACATTATAGAGGAGAGAGACTCTACACAAGCTAAAGACGTTTGAGGATAGCCAAGAACCCATCCCATAGAGAGGGACTGGTAACATATATTTGTTCCCTTCACAGGTGTCATAATAAAATTACTCTTTATATATCTGGTTTCCATTAGATTATTGGAGTTATTACTCTTTCTTTTTGTTGTTTAACTATGATTGTGGCATAGATACGGAATTTGTAGGTTTTGTTTCTATTAGTTCTTGCAGATCTATAATGTTTAACAGCCATTTATATTGTTGAGATTGTTCGTCATCCACAATCTTAAGTGGGTTCTTTTCGTACATCATTGGGAAGAAAACACTACAAAAAATTCGGCGATTCCAATGGGGATATAATTTCAATTTAGAAACCTGGGTCTCCAATACAAAAATTGGTGACTCCACTGGGTTTTATGCTTCAGATCTAGAAACCTAGGTGACCTTCGGTTTTCAGGTTAGGGTTCCTCTTTTTTTCAATTATATTAATGTTTTAACCCTATATATGATAAATTTCTGACTTCCGCAAGCTTTTTGGTCGATTCCGCAGGTCACAGGAACCAGTCACAACTAAGGTGGCACCTTTTTACAAGATTTGCTGACCGGGATCCATGATACATAAATCACATTTTTTAGCCCAAAAAGTGTGATCCCTGTTAGCTCTGCTATGTTCTCCAATATTTGATGGATAAAAATAGGTTGGGCAGTGTTGTTTTTGGTTGCATAAGGCTCGCAACAGTTTTTCCCGCTTCCTCCTTCATTTTCCCTATAGCTCCACAAAACACCACTACCCCTGTTTTACACCTGCATTTAGTGTAAAAGTTGTGTTTCCTTAGCTCCCGGGTTCTTTAGTTTAAATGTTATAAAACCCTCTATAAATCTATTTTCCCGGGGTGCGAAGTCTAAACCCACACGACCATATCATATAGCCATGCGTTGTTACCTTAGCTATCCCTGTCACATCACTCAAAGCACGTGCTTTAAACCTTGGCCGTCCAATCATCCCGCGAAGATCCAACAGTATCCGCAGCTCCCGCTCCCATAACCTGCACGCTTGTTAGTCAGCAGGGAAAGCGGTTTCCCTGCCGTCACATATGCCATGCGTCTCAATCTTATTGCATCGCACCCCGTCTGTACGTTTACCGCCCATTCCCATAAGCGGTGTAGGGAAAACCATTTACTGCCCATCCCCCTTGTTCCTGCTTGCTATCGCCCACGTTTGTTAGCCGCCCGTCAGCGGTTGGATCTCCCTACCCGAGATCCAATGGCCCATGTTTATCCATCTGCGATTACTCCCGCTAGCCCTGGTAATATGATCTCCACCATTCATATATCTAATCCGATGGCTCGTAGTTGCTCTGCCCCGCGTCTTCCCATCGCCTCCCACCATGAGATCTCAACCATCCATCTACTTCATCCAACAGCTAGCAGTCATTCCCAGGCCCTCATTCATTTGCCATGCAGTTTCTGTGTTTTTGGCCTGGTTAGTGCACGCGAAGGAGGAAAGAATCCATGATCCGGTACTTTGCGCATTGAATCCTCAGTAACCACATTTAAAGAGCAGCATGGCCGAGAAAGAAAGGACGATCCTCGAGCAATTCAATGCCTGCAGCAGTTATTGAAATTTATTCAAACAATACTCCACCTATTCAGGAAGGACAACAAAGTACCAGTGAATGACAAATTGATTTATTAAAACACACAGTTTGCAGCAGAGACCCATATTAGATTGTAAATTTGGTTGGTGGTCCATTATGACCCCTCCATGCATAGAACTGCAGAGAAATTTTGTAAACAAACTCCATATATACCAAGAAATAAGATGTAATCAGGGTTGATGAATGTTATTTTGATGTAAAAAAAGTTCAACTTCTGGAGACTATAACTACTATGATACCTGCAGTGTCTGGTCTTCATTTTCTGCTAATACAAGCTTCTTTTGTTGTTAATTGCTCACTTTCCACTTCTTCTTTGCTCTAGGTTGTGCCTATTATGTATTTTTTCATGTACTCTTGATGTTTAGCATTAGAGGGGATGTCATCCCACCTCTGTGTTAGAATCTAGTAAGTATTATTGAATGTGTATGCAGGTTTCTGTTGTTTTAATGCCAGAGAGCTGTCATCCTATCTATGTATTAGGAAATAGATTTGTAGACCTCTTTACTGGTTGCAGCTAGCCATCACAGAGTCTTGTGTATCTGCTAGTGTGATCAGTATTCTCCATGTTCACCTATTCCTAAAATTGTGAGTAATTGGTGGTCTAAAACCTTGTAGTCTGGGGGTGTTCACCCATGTCTGGGGTTAAGCACAGTAGAAGTGGTTATCTAGCTTTAACATGCATCATTCCTTCCATTCATCCACCATTTTCCAACATTTTTGATGAGTTTTTAATGTTCCCAAGCATCTCTGATATACAACCTAGGAGAGTTTCTTGGGGTGTTAACATAAATTGGCGCCGGTGCCAAGGAAAGGAGTTTGAAGCTCAGATTCCCTGTGAGAACGACACAATTCCAGATTTTGATGATAGACAAGGTCTAGGCACATTTCTGGTTGTAATCATCTATCTGGAAACTCCACTGGTGGAAGACCAACCTTTGGTGACTCCACATTGAATTTCTGGCTCAGATTGTGAGACATACTTGAAGAAATCCTCAGAAATCACTAGTTAAATCAGTTCCTAACCCTGAGAGGACTGTCAAATCGAAGAAAGCATCATAGAAAGGGGATCAGGATCAGGTAAGCCTAAGAAATCTCATGCATCTCTGAAAGATAAAGTTATAGCTGAAGATATACAGTTTGAAGATTTAAAGTCCAACACTGTTAATAAGGAAATTCCTTCATAGATTAATTCAGCCCCTTGTCCAGTTAGTTCCCCTTTGAATCTCAGTCCAAAGAAAGGTTCCCATTCAGCCCAAAACATCCCTTTTTCTCTGCCATCCATCGCATTACTTCCTACCATTCAATCTGCTAGTATCCTTCCACATATCCCAATCATGGCAGGCCAGCAAGCACCTACGAAGATAGAGAGAATTGTTGCTGCTAGATATGGACCTTTGGTCTTGCCTGTTCCTTTGAATCCCATGCCTGTGGGAGAATATCAAAAATATATGCCTAAGTTCACTAGCACAGAGGGAGTAACAGCTGAAGAACACCTTGAAGCCTTTTACAATTATGCTGATAACCTAGATATAAGTGAAAATGATGTATGGATGAGAGTTTTTGTCCAGAGCCTTGATGGAGAGGCTAGGAAGTGGTTCAGAGAATTACCCCAGAGATCTATAACAGATATTGAAGCCTTAGATGATGCATTTTTGAAGCATTGGGGAGATAAAAAAGACTTGTTGTATTATCATACTGAGTTTGGTAATCTGAAGAGGGAAAATGGGGAATCATTGCCTGATTTTAATAAAAGATTCAATCGTATGTATAGTAAGATACCAGCTGAGGTAAATCCTACCCCCACCTCTGCCAAACTCACCTATGCCAATGCTTTTGACTCTGATTTCTACCTGTTATTAAGAGAAAGAAGATGTGCCACTCTAGCTGATATGCAGGATGCAGTGCTAGAAGTAGAGTCTAATATTATGGCTGCAAAAAAGCTCAAAGGTCAAGCTGACAGAAGGAAGCAGAGAGGTCAGGCTTCTACTTCCTTTGCTTCATCTTCAGAAACTAAATTAGATAAAATGACCGAGATGATAGAGTTATTGGCTGCTGAAATATCTAAGCTGAAGGTTGAGAAAAATTCAGGAAAAACAAGGTAGCAGAACACATTTGCTCCAAGAAATCCCAATCCTTTCAGAAGAGCAAATGAGCAGTTACAAATTATTCAGAGGGGTGAAGAATCAAAGGAAGATCAGAAAGTTAAAGCTCCTTTCCAAAATATAGTCATGGAGGAGGAACAATTTGAAGATGAGGATGAAATTCACTGCATGGAAGATAAAGGCAGTGCTGCATTCTTGACTTTGGCTGCTTATGAAGAATCATTGCTGCAAAAACAAGACAGACAAGAATGGGATAGAAAAGTTGTCCTACAAATTGGTGAACAACAAAGATACAATCTGAGGTCAAATGCAAAAAATGTCAAGGAGAATCCTACCCAAAGAGCTGATGTCCAAACAGAGTCACATAATATCAAACAGAGAAGACCAGCAGCTGATCCAGTCATTCTCAAAGCTCCAGTTCAAGAGGTAAAGGGTTCTGATAAGTTATCTTCTTTCAGCTTTGAGTCAGAAGTCTATAAATTGAAAATATCCGTGCCTCTGATAGAGTTGGTGAAGAGTGAAGTATTAAGAAAGACTATCCTTGAAGCTCTTGAGCTGGAAATCACACAAACCTCCACTGACTCTGTCAATTTGCAAGATGATAAGCCTGCCATTGTGCTTAGCCCCATGATTGAACCTGCTGATAATAATTCTCCATATTTTTATGTCTCATTGACCATTCATGACAAAATCCTCCACAATTTCTCGTTAGACATAGGGGCCAACCACAATTTAAGGCCTAAAGTTGTCATGGAAGAGTTAGGCCTTGAGATCACTAGACCATATCATGATTTATTTTCATTTGATTCAAGGAAAGTGAAATGCCTGGGATTAATCAAAGACCTGGCCAGTACCCTAACTCAGCTACCCATGAAGAGTATGATGATGGATATTATGGTAGAAAATGTCCCTCATAATTTTGGCATGCTGTTGTCCAGAGGATGGATTAAGAGACTAGGTGGAACATTACAGAATGATCTATCTTATGCCACTATCCCAGTTTTTGGAGGGGAAAGCAGGAGATTGTATAGAGAAGCACAGTTGGCATACATCATCAATGATGAGAATAATCCTACTAATCATCCCATATATGCTGTGGACACCAATTTTGGAGCATGTATTCTCCAAATAGAAGAATCCCAGAAGGCCTCAACGTAGCTCAGGAAAACAACAAATCAGGCCGAGAAAGAGCAAGGAAGTCAGGTTTGGGAGATGTTCTTTGATGGAGCATGTTCCAGGGAGACTACAGGAGTAGGGGTGGTGCTGATATCTCCAGAACAAAAAAGCACACAACTATCCTTTAAGCTGGTTTTCCATGTCACAAACAATATAGCAGAATATAAGGCTCTGTTGTTGGGCCTTAATACAGCAAAAGACAGAGGAATCAAGAATTTGAAAGTGTTTGGAGATGCTGATTTGATCATTCAGCAAGTGAATAAAACATTTCAAGAAAAGCACCCAAGGCTAAAAGCATACAGAGATGAGGTATGGAGACTCAAATATTCCTTTGAAAATTTCTGTATTTCATATATTCCTAGAGCCCAAAATCAATTTGCTGATTCCCTTGCTATGTCTGCTAGCATGTTTATCCCTCCCATGCCTCCCAGACTAGTTTATGAAGTGCAAATGAAATACAGACCATCCTTGCCTGATAATTTCCAGCATTGGAAAGTTTTTGATGATGATGATGAGATAAATAGGTTTCTTCAAGTCATTGATGAGTTTTCTAAAATGCAAATTGATCAAGAAAATGAAGCCTTGGAAGAAAACCCCCAGTCCCAGCTTAGAAATAAAATTGGAAAAAATTGCATTGTCCAGCTTCCCACTAATCATATTCCAAAGGGTCTCATTCCTCTTGAAAGATTGTTTGAACAAAATGATGTGCCTTACAAGGCTTCCCAAAAAGAAGATCAATCTGCAGTCTGTAAGCATGACATAGGGAGTCCAGGTCACCCTAGATACATAAATTTGTCCACTCATCTGTCTGCTGACCAAAGTTCTGAGTACTGCAAATTGATGAAGCAATTTTTTGATGTGTTTAACTAGGAGTATAGTGACCTAAAAACGTATTATAAAAATATTACTCAACATAAAATCCCTCTGGAGAAAGATACCATACCTTTCAAACAAAAGCTGAGACCAATAAATCCTATGCTTCTTCCTCAAATTGAAAAAGAAATTAAAAAATTGTTGCCTGCCAAGATTATAGTTCCTCTTAGATATTCCAAATGGGTAGCCAACCTAGTAGTGGTGAGGAATAAAAGTGGAGAAATCAGACTGTGTGTTGATTTCAGAAACTTAAACAAATGCTCTAAGAAAGACAACTATCCTCTACCCAAGATTGAGCATTTGCTGCAGAAGGACTCAGGAGCCAAAATAATGTCTTTCTTGGATGGATTTTAGGTTTTAATCAGATTATTGTGCACCCAGATGACCAAGAGAAGACTGCATTCACCACTCCTTAGGGCACTTTTATTTATGCCAAGATGCCTTTTGGATTGATGAATGCTGGAGCAACCTTTCAGAGAGCCATGGATCTAGCATTTGTAGGAGAGAATGATAAATTTGTCCTTATCTACCTTGATGACATAACATTATACTCCAATAGGCATCAAGATCATTTGCAACATTTGAAAAAATTGTTTTTGAAGTGCAGAAGGTTTTTGATTTCAGTCAATCCCAAAAAATCACAATTTTCTTTAGAAGAAGGCAAGCTGTTGGGACATATTGTCTCTACTGCAGGTGTCTGAATTGATCCAAAAAGAGTAAAATAAATTTAGACTTTGTCTGTCCCAAGATCAAAGAAAGATATTCAGTCCTTTCTGGGAAAAATTAATTTTGTGAGGAGGTTTATACCAAATTTTGCAGAACTGGTGAAGCATGTTACCTCCATGTTGAAGAAAGGGTCATAGGTTAGATGGACTGATGCAGCAAGAAAATCATTCGAGTCTATTAAAAAAGCCATTATGGAGGCTCCCACATTAATGAGTCCAGATTACATCAAGGAGTTCCGTATATTTTCATTTGCCTCTGAAGATACCATTGCGGCAGTTTTATTGCATGCAGATGAAGAAGGTTCAGAACATCCAGTAGCATTTTTCAGCAAGAACTTGAGGGATGCTGAGCTGAGTTATGATATTATTGAAAAACATGCATATGCCCTGATCAAATCCTTAAAAGCTTTCAGAGTTTATGTATTGCATTCAAAGATAATTTCATATGTACCCTCTGCTGCAATAAAAAATGTCTTAACACAACCTGATGCTGATGGAAGAAGGGCAAAATGGATTGCAAAGATGATAGAATTTAATATAGAATTAAAGCCCACCAAACTTGTCAGAGGTCAGGGTCTTGCCAGGTTGTTAGCTGAAGAAAATTGTAGATCTTTGGATATTGATTCCCTGTGCACAATTGCAGAAATTGGTCAGACAGATAAAGAAGAGGAAGTAGCTGAACCAGACAGAGAGTAGTCAGTGGCAGAAAATATAGCTTCTTGTGAGTGGTATTCTGCAATAATTAATTTCTTGCTGAAGCTAGAAATCCCTTTAGGATTTACTCAAAGTCAAGCCAGGACTATAAAGCTTAGGGTAGCTAAATATTGCATTAATCAAAATCTGCTCTACTGGAGGGATCCATCTGGAGTGCTTTTAAGGTGTCTGGACAAAGAACAATCAATAGAAGTCATGCAACAATTTCATTCCAGCATGTGTGGAGGGCACCATTATTGGAAAACTACAGCCCACAAAATTCTCAGAGCTGGGTACTATTGGCCCACTTTATTTTCTGATGTATTTTCTTTTGTTAAATCTTGTGACAGGTGCCAAAGATTTGAAGGAAAACAACAGTTGAAGTCCCTGCCCTTAAAACCAATACATGCAAAAGGTCCTTTCGAGCAGTGGGGCTTGGATTTCATTGGAGAAATCAATCCACATTCCATTGGCCAGCACATATGGATATTAGTAGCCACTGATTATTTCACGAAGTGGAATGAAGCAGTTCCTACCAGAAAGGCTGAACATAATGTGGTCATGAAGTTTTTGACAGAGAATGTCTTCAGCAGATTTGGTTGTCCACATAAATTAGTCACAGACAATGCAGCAACCTTCAGGGCAAAGGAATTGGTGGAAATGTGTGATTCAATGGGAATTAAACTTGTTCATTCCACCTCATACTATTCTCAAGGTAATGGTCTAGCAGAATCCTCTAATAAAACCCTGATAAGGATAATTAGGAATTTGTTAGAGGACAACAAAAAGAATTGGGATTCAAAGCTCAAGTATGCACTGTGGGCTGACAGAGTGACCATTAAGAAATCCACAGGCAATTCTCCTTTCAAGCTGATATATAGCATTGAAGTTGTATTCCCAATTCAGTTAACTCTCCCTGTGACGAAAGTCCTTCAACAAGAGTAGAATGAGGAAGAAGAAATGGCAAAGAGGATCACTGATTTAGTAGAGGTACATCAGATTAGAGAACAATTGGTTGAAAAGGCTGCAGCACATCAAAAAAAGATCAAGGAAGCCTTTAACAAGAAGGAAAAAATAGATAATTTTTAGGTTGGTGACTTGGATTTGAAGTGGGATGCACTAAAAGAAAAGAAAGGCAATCATGGGAAATTTGATGCTTTCTAGACAGGGCCTTTCATCATTTCACAGATTCAAAGGAACAACACCTTCATACTAAAAAGTATGGGGGGAGAAGAAGTTTTTGATGGCCCAGTTAATGGTCGATTTTTGAAAATTTATGTGATTTAAGGTCTTTGGGCCTTAAAGTTGTAAATATTTTATTTTAACAATTTATTGTAAGTAAAGATGACTCCATGCCCAATGGAACACTAGGAATTTTGGCTAATTTGTTCTCATCAGGAAGGCATTGATCTGCAGGTTCTTGAGACCTCACAGGGAGGATCTCATCCCCAGAAGGAGCCAGTGTTAGCTCTACTATGTTCTCTGATATTTGATGGATAAAAATAGGTTGGGAAATGTTGTTTTTGGTTGCATAAGGCTCGCAGTAGTTTTTCCCGCTTCCTCCTTCATTTTCCCTATAGCTCCACAAAACCCCGCTACCCCTGTTTTACACCTACATTTAGTGAAAAAGTCATGTTCCTTAGCTCCCGGGTTCTTTAGTTTAAACGTTATGAAACCCTCTATAAATCTATTTTCTCGGGACACAAAGTCTAATCCCACACGACCATATCATATAGTTGCGTGCTATTACCTTAGCTATCCTTGTCACATCACTCAAAGCACGTGCTTTAAACCTTGGCCGTCTGATCATCCATGAAGATCCGACGGTATCCGCAACTCCCACTTCCATAACCTGCACGCTTGTTAGTCAGCAGGGAAAGCGACTTCCCTGCCGTCACATCCGCCACGCATCTCAATCTTATTGCATCCCGCCCCCTCTGTACGTTTACCACCCATTCCCGTAAGTGGTGTGGGGAAAACCATTTACCGCCTCTCCCGCCTGTTCTCGTTTGCTATCACCCACGCTTTTTAGCCTCCTGTCAGCCGTTGGATCTCCCCGGTCGAGATCCAATGGCCCATGTTTATCCATCTGCGATTACTCCCGCTAGCCCTGGTAGTATGATCTCCGTCGTTCATATATCTGATCCAACGGCTCGTAGTTGCTCCACCCCGCGTCTTCCCATCGCCTCCCACCATGAGATCTCAATCATCCATCCACTTCATCCAACAACTAGCATTCATTCCCAGGCCCTCATTCATTTTCATGCGGTTTCCGTGTTTTTGGCCTGTCCTGTGCATGCGAAGGAGGAAGGAAGCCATGATCCGGTACTCTGTGCATTGAATCCTTAGCAACCACATTTAAAGAGCAGCATGGCCGAGAAAGAAAGGACGATCCTCGAGCAGTTCAATGCCTACAACAGTTATTGAAATTTATTCAAACAATACTCCACCTATTCAGGAAGGACAACAAATTACCAGTGAATTTCAAATTGATTTATTAAAACACACAGTTTGTAGCAAAGACCCATATTAGATTGTAAATGTGGTTGGTGGTCCATTATGACCCCTCCACACATAGAACAATAGAGAAATTTTGTAAACAAACTCCATATATACCAAGAAAGAAGATGTAATCAGGGTTGATGAATGTTATTTTGATGTAAGAAAAGTTAAACTTCTGGAGACTGTAACTACTGTTATACCTACAGCGTCTGGTCTTCATTTTCTGCTAATACAAGCTTCTTTTGTTGTTAATTGCTCACTTTCCACTTCTTCTTTGTTCCAGGCTATGTCTGTTATGCATTTTTTCATGTACTCTTGATGTTTAGCATTAGAGGGGCAGTCATCCCACCTCTGTGTTAGAATCTAGTAAGTAGTATTGAATGTGTATGCAGGTTTCTGTTGTTTTAATACCAGAGAGCTGCCATCCTGTCTGTGCATTAGGAAATATATTTGCAAACCTCTTTACTGGTTGGAGTTGGCCATCACAGGGTCTTGTGCATCTGCTGGTGTGATCAGTATTCTCCATGTTCACCTATTCCTAAAACTGTGAGTAATTGGTGGTCTAAAGCCTTGTAGTCTGGGGGTGTTCACCCAGGTCTGGGGTTAAGCATAGTAGAAGTGGTTATCTGTCTTGAACATGCATCATTCCTTCCATTCATCAACCATTTTCCAAAATTTTTGTTGATTTTGTAATGTTCCCGAGCATCTATGATATACAACCTAGGAGAGTTTCTTGGGGTGTTAACAATCCCTGTAGAGGAATAGGTCAGTACCTGCGACTTCTGGGTTTTAGGGTTTTTCTCAAATTGGTTTCTAGGTTTTGCAGAGATTTATCTACTGGGTGTCTGACCTCTATCTCACCTCGCTTAGGCCTCGATCCACTTTGATTTACTCATCGAATTCGAATATAGCCTCCCGTAGGGCTTCTACTACATTTCCACCATTTGAGGAGGACTTTAGCTAAGTGAGTAGTTTGAGTTTCTATAGTGCTTTCAAACACATTTTCCAAATTTGTACCTTTCTATTTCAGATCTGTTAAGATAGGTTGTCACCATCAATAGTGTCACATTTTCACTTGATTGGTCATTTGCCTTAGGGTCCCATCGGTTTCCCTAGGTGTTTCACCCATCTCCCTCTCTTTTTACAGTGATCTTCCCCTTTGGTTTTTTGCTATTGCTACACCACTTTCCAGCATCTTAGAGTCACTTGATCCCAGTCACACTGACACTTAGATCTATTGACCGTTTTAGTGTATTTTCCATCGATCTAGCCATGAAGCAGTATAGAGTTTGAAAACCCAATTTGGGTGGGGTTTAGTTAATTTTTTTGTTGTTCATTTTCTATTATTAATTTCAGTGTATTTTCAACAAGTTTTTTTTTTTTTTTACAAACATGATCTAGGCTTAATCAATTAATATACTTGCACACACAAGCACACCTTAAGTGAAGGGATCTTGGTTTACACTGCCAAGCCAAGACTTAACATTATAAATTTATCTCCCCACATCGAGACAAAGATATATTGTCAAATCTCCCTTCACCATTTTTGTGTTCTATGTGTCCTACCACCATCGCGCCACCAAGGCATTTGTTGTGGAGACTATTAGGTCTTCACCCCCTATTTCTGTTTGGGCATATTACCCTCTCCGTCAAGTTTGAGCTCATAGCCCTCCGAGTCCTCACACTGACTCTTTCCTTGGTTCTTATGATTCCTCATCTGATTCTGAGCCTCCTTCAATGCACATTGTCACCATGTCTGGACCCACAGCTGGTGTAGGAACTCAACCTAGTGTTGGCTCTGGTTCTATCCCAGTGGTCACATCAAGTAGAACAGTCTCAGGAACCATTCCAGCAGCTTCCATGCTCCCCTTTATGGCTGGGTTAAGTCTATTAGATCTTAACCAGTTGATAAAGGACCCTATACACCATGATGCTGGTTGGCCCTCTATGTCGACTAAGCTTCCCTCAGACATCCCAGAGTTTGAGGGTATTGCTGGAGAGGATCCTACCAACCATGTTCAATCCTTCCACATGTGGTGTTTTTCCCACTCCATAACTGATGACTCCATTCATTTTCAACTCTTCCAATGCATGCTCAGTGGAGATGCTGCAAAATGGTATGTTGACCAGTCCTCCGCCTCTCATACTATTCTCGCAACACTTGCTAAAGCATTCCCTTCCTATTTCCAGTTACCTATCCGGTACAACACTGGTACAGAGCTATTGACTACTTTCCGTTAGTCCTCTGGAAATCACCTTTCTGACCATGTTCAAGAGTGGCATCGAAGGAGGAGCACATGACATGCCCTGCCTTTTGAAGACCGTGTCTATCTAGATTGGTTTCTTAAGAGCCTTTTATTCCCCATCGATAAAGATGTCGTGTCCCATTTTCCTCAGACTGGGGAAGAAGCTCTCTAAATCACCTTGAGATATGACATGATTTATGCACAATCTGGTTATGTCTATACCGACATTCTAGTCCTCCCCCATCCGTACCAGGGGCATCTCACACCACTGACTGTATCATTGGATCCCTTTCACACTCTTCGCCATATACTCAGTAGAGATATGGCTACCCACAGAGGGGCATCAGTTCCTCCAACATTTATTCCACTCTTGCTAGCAACATGTTTCCAGGGCCCCAACCCGTTTACCAAACTGTTTCTCCCCCTTATGCATAGTCAAGCGCTCTAGACCCTAAAGAATTAGTGTCGCAGCATCCCATGCATCCTCAGCCCCAGCAGCCACTACCCCATCAGGGTCAAGTGTTTGTGCAGCAGAGTGCTACCAATCCCAAAAATTTTAAGAAAAAGAATAAGGGGAAGGGTAACAAGGGTAACCAAGGTAACCAACCTAGTGAACCTCGAGGGAATGAGCCTAACACTAACAACCATCAACAAGGCAACCAACCGAAGAAGAACATGGTTATTCATACGAACAAGCCTTATGCATGTTGTGGTGTATATGGCCACTATACACATGAGTGTCCCCTTTTACCCCATATGCACCAAATGTGGGAAGCTCAAGCTACTTCTGGAGGTTAACAATCTCCTCAGAATCTTGGGCCATCTCAACCGGCAATGCTCACAATTCCTTTCCCTCAGCAAGGATTTTTCGTTGCTCAACCTCATCCAAGTCAAGTAGCCCATCTCCCCCAACCTTCTGATCTCGGTGACTACCAAATCCTTATTATGAACTCTGATGAGGTTAACCCCTCCAATATCAACCTACAAACTCAGTCACGTCAATATGACAAGACCTCGGCTTCGTCAAACACCAAATCCAAAACCAAAGTGTCTGTTGAGCCTCTTATGACACCAAATGGTCCTTTACAAATCCCTCAACCTAAATTTGAGGTCATTCCCAAGATCCAAAAAGGATCATTATGCCGTAATGAGGCTTCTAACAGAGCTACCCATACATACAGTATAGTAGACGACTTGGGGAAATCACATGTTGTCATGTCGACGCTGGAATTCCTCCAGTCATGCCCCTCCCAAAAGAAATCTCTATGAACTTCCTTGGGTGTATTTGATCATTCCGACGATCGTTTGATTGTCTTCCCGGTTTATACATCAAAACATCCCCCATTTCCTTCCTCTGTTGCTTTTCAGATACTAGTTAGAGTCCGAAATGCCATCATCTTCACATGCATTATTGACGAAGGCACATCCGCTTGTGCAATGTTCACTGATGTTTGGAAATAGCTTATGTCACCTGAGTTTCCCCCATCCATCATCAATTTATGTGCTTGGGATGGACACTCCTCCCAGCCCCTTGGCATGTACCGCAATTGTCCAGTGACTCTTGTAGGTAATACTGTCCATGTCGACATCGAAGTCATTGATGCCCCTTTGGATTACAACATTCTCTTAGGTCGTAGTTATACATATTCCATGTCAGTTGTCGCATCTACAGTGTTCCATAAGATGTTCTTCCCCCATGAAGGGAAGATCATTACCATTGATCAGTTGACTTACTACGAACCGACATTTGTGATCTCCCTCGAGTCCATTATCTCATTGATGTCCAACAACTAGTCTTCAATTCCTTGCACTAGTGTCTCACCCAGAGTCTATAAAGATTCCTCATTGTGAGGATCTTTCCCTAGTCCTCCCCCTCCTATTTCAGAACCTACTTCTATGAGTGCTTGCATGTTACAAGAATCACGACCTGCCCTTAAATAGTCTGGTACATATGAGAAACAACCAGCTCCACAACACCCTATTGTTGCTCTTCCTGTTGAACCCTATGGACCCACTCCCCCAAGAGCTCCTCCATTTGTGGGTGCCTCTCCTATGTTCCCACCAGGAATTTTTCCTCTAGGTCTCAACCATCCAAGAGCTATTCCACCAGGACATTATCCTGCTGGCCATATACCTTTCTTATTCCCTCCTCCAGGGATTTTTTCTGTACCTGTCATGGCTTTGCTGGTCCTTTGTTATATGGAATTTGTATCTACAGATAAGTACATTTTACCTAAGTGGGTAGTGACACTTAGAACAACATAAAGAAAGTAGTTTAATCTTTTCCTATAGTCGATAGATGAGATGAAGGAATTTACTTGTAGTCTTTCTCTTCCTTGATCTCCTTTGAATTGCTCCCTTCGCTCCCACTTGAACTGAATCCACTCAATTGGTACCTATGTCAACAGAAACAAAAACAACAACGATCAAAGCATACATGATATATATACTATAAACCAATGGAATTGAAAACATTGAGAAACATAATCATCATAGATATGAACAAGAATATGAACAAAGGAATAAACAACTTTATTAATGTAGAAGGAAGAGTTTCACCCAATGCGGTTCGATCCCATGCCACTCATCCAGCTTTAGTCCAACCCTCTTCACACCAAAATCACACCAATCCAGCAACATAAAATTACTTGCCCTAAACTCAAATCTCAAACCAATAGTATTTCCTTACAATCTTCAGATTCTAGCCCCCTGATCACTATGATGAGTGGTCAATTTATAGGGAAATATAGGTGGTTATGCCATAAATTGGGCATTGAATGGATTTCCAAAATTGGAGTTAGTTTCCATGGAGAAAGGGATGAGAGGATATAGGGCTAATTGATCCATATCCTATCCAAATTTGACCTCATAGGATGAGATAAGAGTTGGGCATCCTTCTAGAATGCTCTAGAATTAGAGAATATTCCCATAATCCAATGTGAATTTCGCTCATTCTCACCCACTGCATGTCAAAGAGGGCCTAAGTGCACTGTAGTGCAGGCCTAAATGTGTAGGTTTTAACCCCGTATAGAAATTACCCGCATATGAATTCTAAAACATAGAAAATAAACAATGCAAGAGCATAACACATAAAACACATATACACATAGATTTCCCCGGGATCCCAAAACTGGGACTACCAGCTTGATTTTTCATTATGTTCCTTTCAATGTTATAATACATATTTATACATGCCGAAGCAGCCAATACCATGGACTGAAAACCCTCGTGTCCAATACCATGGACCAAAAACCATCACATCCAAAAACATGTGCAAAAATCATGCACAAAACCATAGGTGGGTCTGCCCAACCTAACATAGGGTCCAAAACCAAAATTTTCTGGGGCTCTGCTCCATACCTCAAAAAGTGGGGTTACGGGTACACCTCAAACCCTCCATGAGCCCCCCCCCGCTACACAATCCTCACAACGAAGGGGGGATCCCCCTCCCCCCTCTAACCCTAGTTAACTATGTGGGCTAGTCGTGGAAAGAATATAACACAACCCAACATTCTCCCACCTATTGTTTTCTTTCCACAGGGAGCCACAAGAGAGCTTAGTCATTTTTCCAGCCCTGAAATGCCCATTGTCTCTCTACACCAAGAGAACTTCTTAGAGCTCACAGATTTTGTCAATGCATCTGCAGTATTCTTCAAAGTGTCCAACTTTACCAACAACACCTTTTTTTATTCTATCATATCCCTCACAAAGTGATACTGAACATCAATGTGCTTTGTCTTTGAATGATATGTGGGGTTCTTTGCCAAGAAAATTACACTTTGGCTATCACAGTCTATCCTTATAGCTCCCTATCCCAACCCCATACTTGAACACAATCTCTGCAACCAAACTGCTTCCTTGCTTGCATGAGTGGCTGCCATGTATTCTGCCTCTGTAGTTGATAGTGCCAATACAGATTGTTTCTTACTCATCCAACGAACTGCACCTCCAAATAGGTTAAACACATACCCACTTGTAGATCTTCTCTGATCCATATCTCTAGCCTAGTCTGCATCAACAAAGCCACAAATATCCAACATTTTGTCCAATCTTGATCTTCCTTGGTAGCACAAACCATAATCACTAGTGCCATGCAAATACTTGAAAACCCGCTTCACTGTTGTCTAGTGCTCCTTCCCTGGTTTTGACATAAACCTACTCAATACTCCCACTGCATGTGCAATGTCTGGTCTAGTATAGACCATTGCATACATCAGCCTGAGGCTACCAACTGCACTTGCATATGTAACACGGGACATGTCCTCTTCCACTTCTTGTGTCTTGGGACACTGTTCAGCAGATAACCTCACACCTACAGGAATAGGAACCTTCACTGGTTTGCTATCTTGCGTATTAAACCTCTGCAGTATTGTCTTGACATACTTCCTCTGGTTTAACCAGAGCTTCCTCTTTGCCTAATCTCTTTTAATTTCCATGCCCAAAATATAGTTTGCAGCACCAAGATCTTCCATGTCGAATTTGGAGGACAATTTGGTCTTAAAATCCTAGATAATTTCTTTGTCATTTTCAACCAACAACATATCATCCACATACAAGACTAGATAAATAACACGGTCACCAATTAATTTAAAATACACACAGTGATCTGCTTTGCTTCTGGTGAAGCCAAGTTTCTGTATAAATGTATCAAATTTATGATACCACATCCTTGGTGATTATTTTAACCCATAAAGAGACTTCTTCAACTTGCATACCAGTTCTTTCTTACTCTTCACCGCAAAGCCTTCAGGTTGCTTCATGTATATTTCCTCTTCTAGATCTCCATGAAGAAATGTTGTCTTCACATCCATCTGTTCTACCTCAAAATCAAAAGCAGCAGCAATAGACAAAAGTAATCTAATAGAAGTTACCTTGGAAATAGGAGAAAAAATATCACCAAAATCAATTCCTGGCACCTGGGAATAACCTTTTTCTACCAACTGAGCTTTGTATTTCTCCACCTTTCCTTCTGCATTTGTCTTCTTTTTGAACACCCATTTGCTACCAATAGGTTTCCTTCCATCCGGCAACTCCACCAGATCCCAAGCCTCATTTTTGTGCAAAGATGCCATTTCATCAACCATGGCCTCTTTCCAGAGTTTGCCATCCTCTGAATTTACTGCTTCCTTCACAGTTATGGGATCATCGTCAGTAATAGATAAAGCAAAATTTGAATAGAAAGCAAATGGACTATACCTTTCTAGTTGCCTTCTTTCTTGAACTGATCTTCTCACACCTGGAGTTTGTGGCTCTTCATCTTCTGATTCCTCCTCTGCTATAGAGTCTAATTCTTCCTCCTTAAGCTCAAACTCTATCTTCTCAGGTTCCTTTGGTTGGAATTCATGTTTAATAACATCTTCTACCTCTCTGAACACCACATCTCGGATGTACACAACCTTCCATGTGACTGGGTTCCAAAGCTTATAACCCTTTAAACCATCCTTATACCTAATAAAGATGCACTTTTCATATTTACTATCCAACTTGGTTCGCTTCTCCTTTGGAACATGTACATATGCATCACATCCAAATACCCTCAGATGTGAAAGAGAGGGTTTCTTACTAGTCCATACCTCTTGTGGAGTCTTATCCTCCAATGTTGATGAAGGTGACCTGTTGACCAAGTAACATGCAGTATCTACCGCCTCTGCCCAGAATTCCTGTCCTAACCCGGCACCATTGAGCATGCTTCTTGCCCTTTCCATCAACGTCTTATTCATTCTTTATGCAACTCCATTTTGTTTAGGTGTATCTTCTGTCGTGCTATACCACACTTCTTACAAAATTCTTCAAATTCCTTGCTGTAAAACTCTCCAACATTATCTATCCTCAGCACATTTATCTTCTTCTCTGTCTGATTTTCCATGAGAGCCTTAAATTCTTTAAACCTGTCAAAGGCTTCAAACTTCTTCTTAACGAAATATATCCATATATTCCTTGAGAAGTCATCTATAAATGATACATAGTACATAGACTTACCTAGTGATGGAACCCTCACAAGTCCAAACACATCACTGTGCACAAGTTCTAATATATGTTTCGCCCTCTTACTACCAGAGGGGAAACTCACTTGATTCTTCTTCCCATATACACAATCTTCACATAAATCAAAATCCAGAGAGCTATTACTCATACCTTCTACCATACCTTTACCATGAAGTTTCGAAGGTCCTTGTTTCCAATATGTCCAAGGCCTTGATGCCACAACATGGTCTTCTCTCTAGAGACCACTAGATTTTTTGCTCTGCTTTCAGGAACCACAGAACTATTGCACCCATCAATAACAGTGCTACCTTGCGGCTTGTACAGAGTTCCAATTCGAATTCCTCGCATCAATACCAATGTTATTCCCCACATCAATACCAATGCTCCCCGAACCATTTTATAGGTATCCTTCTCGAACACTATTTTTACACCTGCATCATCCAGCTTTCTAATAGAAATTAGATTTCTGGCCAATGCAGGAATATGCAGAACACCTAGAAGTGTTCTAACCCTTCCACCTTGCAACTTCAACTTTACTTTTCTGCAACCAATGATTCTAGCCTTCCTATCATCCCCTACTAAGACATCACCACCATCATATTTCTCATACTCGCAAAACCACTCTCTATGGGGACTGAAGTGAAAGGATGCACCTGAGTCAATCAACCATGCCTCATGATCTACATGTCTTTCATCTGAGGTGGTTTTTGCCTCTGCAGAAGGAGCATCATTAGATCCCTTTCCTTTGTTAGGAGCTTTAGATTTGCAGTCCCTTTTGTAGTGCCCTTCCTTTCCGCATTTCCAACACGCCACCTTTACAGGATTTCCCGGAGATTTATATCTCCCACTCGATGATTTATTTTTGTTTCTGTTCTGTGTTTGCCCTTGTATAGACAAGGAATCACCATTTTGGATCTCCATATTTTTCTGTCTCATCTCCTTCGTTAGCAAGGATGAGACTATTTCATCAAAATGCAAGGCAGTTGCATTGCTACCTATTGCAATAACCAAACTATCCCACAAATCTGGTAGAGAACATAACAAACTGATGCACTTATCTTCATCTGCAATTTTAATATCAACAGATGCTAACTAACTTACCACAGTATTAAATGCGTTTAGATGCGCTGTCATGGAGTCTCCATCTTTCATCCTCAGGTTATACAGATTTTTCTACAGGAATAGTTTATTCACCAGAGACTTAGATTGGTACAAAGTCCCTAACTTGTCCCACAAAGCCTTCGCCGTAGCTTCCCCTGATACATTCAACAATATTGAATCTGAGACACACAATCATATTGTGCTCTTTGCCTTCCAATCCAACTTCTTCCATTCTTCATCGGACACTCCCATTGGTTTAGTATCCAGATCTACCATGATCCACTGATCTTTATCCACCAAAAGACCCTCCATCTTAAGTTTCCACAACTCAAAACTCTAACCATTAAATTTCTCAATCTCTATCTTTCCACTACTCACCATCTTCTTTCACCACCAGAATCGATCTCATAGATCTCCCACTAAATAGGGTCTACCACAAGCCTGAGTGAAACCCCTCGACAACAAAGGCATCCCCTTGAAGCCAAAACAACTCTGATACCAAATGTAGGTTTTAACCCCGTACAGAAATTACCTGCATACGAATTCTAAAACACGGAAAATAAACAATGCGAGAGCATAACACATAAAACAAATATACACAGAGATTTCCCCTGGATCCCAAAACCGGGACTACTAGCTTGATTTTCATTATGTTCCTTTCAATGTTATAATACATATTTATACATGTCGAAGCATTCAATACCATGGACCGAAAACCATTGTGTCCAATACCATGGACCAAAAACCATCACGTCCAAAAACATGCACAAAACCATAGGTGGGTCCGCCCAACCTAACATAGGGTCCAATCCCATAAAGTGGGGTTACATGTACACCTCAAACCCTCTATGACCCCCCCCCCCCCCCCACCGCTACACAATTGGCGCAACGAAGGGGGGCTTTGTCCCCCCTCTAACCTTCCAATTAACTATGTGGGCTAGTCGTGGAAAGAATATAACAGAACCCAACAAAATGGCCCTACCTGTTCTACAATGTAGCTACCCCTGACCAAGGTTGTGCTGGTGTCCCAAGGAGGCATTTCAATAGGGTTTCAAGCTAGGAAAATTTGATGGATGAAGGCATTCAATTTGATGACCTTTCTAGGGCATATAACAACTAAATTAGGGTTTGATGAGCCCTAATTGTACTGATCTGAATGTCAGGAGTGATGTGCCCAAATATACCTATAACAATTGCCCCCTAAAGCATGAAGTCGAAAATGATAATGTCAAGTGATATGCTTTATGATGTGTTGAGGAGGATCTGAAGTGGGTGGTGACCTGCATCGATTACAATACATAATATCATGATATCTTTGAATTTTTCATGAATTGTTGAGGGAAGGCATAACATAAATCAGATAGTCGTCTATAGATATAGACCCATGATAGGATGACAATCTGTGTAAATCTATCGTACAGATGATTTAGTATTCTCCTAAAATCGCAGCCCGAATGGCTGAAACAAGATCCGGGGTCTTCTATCTCATCCAATCATTTGCTCAAGTACGAGTCTAACCATGTGGAAATGTGATCTGAATTTGAACATAGGAAGACACCATCGGATTACCAACCAATGATGTAAGTTGTCAATAGAAGTGAGAGAAATCACCATAATTATAATGATTCTCAAGGTACTATAGTACATTTTGCATGGTGTAAATAAATGTTTTGATGTCGAACACCATACAAAGTCTTTCTGTCGAAGAACAGTGATGTCAACCTATCACCAGAAGTGAGAAACTTGCCATTGATGTATGCAAGCCTCAAGGTACTGGAAGGGTGTTTCTAAGTCAACTTCCTGGATAATGTGTTGATGTCGACAAGAAGCCACTCATCGTAGGTGGGCCTTGATGTATCCCCCATCAATGACACGAAACGAGTGTAATGATTTTGAAGACAGAATGTTAATGATGACACAATGTTCAGGAATGGCAGTCATGAAAATGAAGGTTTATGAGTATTGCAAAGGATGAAGTTTATTGAGTGACTTCTCTTGAACATATCGGCGACCCTAAATGAATTGGCATCATTGACCCAAAACCAAAGTGATGGATGGTGTGATAGACCATAGGTATGATAACCATCAAGTAAATAACCCAATCCAAATAGTCACAGAGATGAACTGAAAGTGTCATGTTCAAGAGCGAATTGATACCATAAAGTGATTTATCCCTTTTTCCATTTTCCCCAGTCATTGCTAACCAGTACCTCTTTATTCTTTAACAAGCTTGAGGAGGATAACATATTCTTGTAGTATAATTCCACCCTTCGAGTGAATCCATCGCTATGTGATATTTTAACAAGCCTAGTGAAGGTGAAACTAGGTCTTGTCATGATGGACAATTTTGTCACTATTTGATGTTTTAACGAGTTTAACGACAATAAGAACTCGGTCCTTTTCATGTTTAGAGAGTGTGAAAAGGGACAAAAGAAAACTCCACAAGTTCTTTTTTGTAAATTTGTCTCTCAAGTCCACAAAAGCATAAAATAATACAAGAGAGAACATATTGACCATGTTCAATCAACGTTTTACTTTTTTGTAAGTAATCAATCTCAGTCCGGAAAAGGGTTAAACTTATACTAAGTAGATGTTGTTTCCAATCCATTTACGAGCTGAAAAGGACAAGCGCTTAGCAATATTTTCATATTTCAAGAGTCTGGAAAGAGCTAAAAGAGAACTCCACTTAGAGGAATGAGTCGTGTCTAGGATAGCAACTGGTTCCGGTGATGTTGGAACTTCTCAAAACATGTAATAGTCAAGAGGTTGGCTAAGAAGACCGCTCATTGCAACTATTCCTCAAAATGGGTAAAACAACCAAGTGAAAGTGTATGATCGGCCAAGCAAATAGTGACGATGGAAGGAGAAAAATAAAGGCTTATCTGACAAAAGAGGCTGATAGAATGGAAATCACGAGGGTTAAGTTGGAGATGGGTTAATTTTTACACAGGCTTGAACCATAGGGAACTATGCTTGGATTTAGTTTCATGTTTACACAAGCTTGAAATGAAAAACTATGCTTGGATTCAGTTTTGTTTTTACACAAGCTGGGTTCATTTTTACACAAGCTTGAACCATGAAAAAACTATGCTTGAGATTGGTTTACATGCCCCAAACATGATGACTCGATTCTAGATGCATGCCCCCCAAGCTTCATTACATTCACCTAAGTAGACTACTCGTGGCTATCAGGTGGATGGAATGAAGGTTCATTTACGATATCAAGTGAAAGCCTCGACAAGGATTTTACAAGATCTAATAAAAGACTCAAGTTGGAACTTATCTCTAATGGACCTTGTTTCATTTTTTAATGAGCTTGACACAAGACATGGAACTATGCTCAGATTCCTTGTTTCATTTTTTAATGAGCTTGACACAAGACAAGGAACTATGCTCTGGGACCTGTTTCATTTTTTAATGAGGTTGACACAATAAAATAACTATCCTCATATTGCTTGTTTCATTTTTTAATGAGCTAGACACAAGACAAGGAACTATTCTCATGATTCCTTGATCATGACCCATAAGAAGTCATGACTTCCAAGAGGTTCTCATCAGATGGGAGAACAATTCTCTGGAAGGGATACGTAGCAAGGAACCCATTAGAGAGATATGGTTCCAATGCCCCCAATACATAATGCACAACATCACGGAATGGATCATCACATGATGTAGGCATGGAATGTGTTGCCACATAATTGACCTGTGGAGAGGAAGATACCATTGGGACAAAAGGACCATTTAGGGAAGATGGTTGACTGGAAGCCATATTTGGACCGAGAAATGAAAGATGGTCAATGGTGACAATTTTGCCTTCATGCAGGAAACACATCACTCGAAAGAGTGTTGAAACAATAGCTCCCATGTCATAAACATAGTCACGCCCAAGAAGTAAATTGTAATATAAAGGGTCTAGGACTACCAACACATTAAGATAAACAATTTCCCCCCCCAAAGTAATAGGCAACTGAGGAAGGATCCTTAATGGCTAACTGGTTCTTCTACTAAAAGCCAACAGATTTTGGGTAACAGGCATAAGGGGTAGTGAACCGAGCACCTACCAAGCAGTGTAGGAAAGGATACTCACAGACGCACCTTCATCTATAATAGTGCCAAATACATTCATATTATAAACCTGTACTACGATCTGGAAAGGCAGATAAGAAGGAAGACGACATCTTGACAATCGATTCTAATCAAAGGAAGTGACCAAACTACTTGGGGGGGGGATTGTAAGAACAGGAGAATTACCCCCTTGATTTATGAAAATAGGAGGATTTTCCTCCTTTCTTGATGGAACGTGAGGGTTTCCTCCAAGCTTATTAGACATTGAAGAAACAAAAATAACCTGAGTGGTATCATACTCACTCTCTATGGGAAACTTACGATTAACTGAAGGTGAAATCGGGTCAAATGTTTCCTTGACCTGTGATTGGTCAAGTATAGACTCATGGGATTCACATTCATAGAGAGTGGGTTTGACTAACAGCTGATTTGGGTCAATCACTTCATCAACTAGTGAAGGATTAAGGTAGAGCCTCCTGTAACTAGACGAAAGTTGTTGCAAAGAAGCATGATGGTTATCCAACACTTTTGGGCTTCATCCATGTAGGGACAAAGGTGAATGGGGTGATTCCCTTCGCATAACCTATAGGGAAACTTCACTTTACCCTTCTTTCCATGAACTTTACTACCACTAGTTGATGGTGTGTCACCAGCATGATCTCCAGAAGTTGATGACATAGATGATGATGTGAACGAGAAGACCATTCTTCTAAGATCTGACGAATACTAGAATAATTTCGAAGAATATGGTCTCCCGTACAAAGTTTGCAATGATATCGAAGTTTGTGAGGCTTATCGAACAGTCTCTCATCAGAAGTTGCATTCGAAGCAATGGTTGCTTGGTTGCCCCCTGCTAGATTTTCTTATTCTTATTCTTCTTCCATTTCTTCTTCTTCTTATCCACCTGGTTACTAGTGTCAATACTTTCACCAGGTGAAGAGGAAGAAGGGGAGGAAGAAACAACCGACGAAGAAGGTAAAGGGTCAACTTTAGGATCAACTGGAGGTTGATTTTGTCCAATTGTAGGAATACTCAGTTGCGGGGCCAAGGAGGTTGAGAAAAACCATACTGGAAAGCCAACGGTAAGTCCTGGAAGGGACAATGTATCCATATAAGGAGCACTAATATTTATGAAAGGAGGAAATGGACTAGGGTTCCCATCAAAAGGAATTACTTGATCAGTGGACTCCGGAGTTGTTTCCATATGTCTCAACCTAAGATCAACTAAGGAGTGATGTGGAGGATGTTATTCACAGTCAATTAATTTTATTTTAATCAAAATAACATAACAAAACAAAAGAGGGATAATCTAGGCAAAAGGATTACCAAGTAACTGTGAACTGCAATATACTGCCTCAATAAACCAAGGACTTAACGTGTGTGCAGGCAATCTCCCCAAATGATGTGTTCAGTGTATCACAGTGTACAAGGCGGCCAACTTGGTTACGTAAGGATTGATAGCAACCTAATATAGTCCTCCCATATATACCCGAAAGTACGTGGAGGCCTAATCCATGTTAGCATTGTCTAATGCAAAACCGCACAGTTAGAGCATTCCTTTATACTTTTTGTACTATACCACTGCCCTATATACCCAAAGGTACATGGACGAGCTACGATATACTTACGTACATGGAATGATGTATCACACTCGGAATGTATCGCTCACAATCAAGGACACCTGCTATGTTTAATGATGCTAGAACACATCTCTAGCCTAGAACCTCTAAATGTTATGTGTTAAGTTACAATGCTCCATTAGGTTAATTGAGATAACTTTTAAGTTGATCTTGTTTAATATTTTGACTTTCAGGTTCACCACATGATGTTTTTGAAATTCCTAGAATGCAACTATGATAAGAACATTCTTTTCATTTAATTTGAACAATGAAATCCTAACTAAAAGGGATAGAGCAATCAGAAATTTTAATCAAAGAGCATAGAGCACATCTAATGCAACTTTCCCTATACTATTCCTACAAGCACACACAAACCTCTACATGCATAATGCATGTTTTCCTTTTCATTTCCTTTAACGTTTAGATGAACAAAAGGAAATTAAATGCACAAATAATCAATCAATACTTTTCTCAAGAAATGAAGACTTTACGATAGTTTCTATTTCAAAGAAACGAAGACTTTATGACACTTCCTTTTTAGAAAAGACTAATCAACATAAGATAACTTTGAAAATAAATTGATAATGATAAAGAAATCACTTAAGAAACACTAAACAATCAAGGCCAAAGTAGGGCTATGAAAGGAATTACAAATTGATTTCAGAACCATAGAAAGCATTGATCTTTCAGCAAACAATTTCAGAAGCAAATTTGGAAAAAATAAAGCCAAAGGTGGGTTTTTTAGCCTAAGGAGGATTGGCGTAGCCCAGAGTGGGAGACACTACGCTTCAGTGCACTGTATCTAAGCCAAGAGTGCTCTACAACACACTGTGTCAAGACCAAGACTGTGCTGATGCCAGAGAGCCCAATCAAGGGACATCTAATCACAATTTTTTGACCAAAAACACTTCAAAATGACTGAAATAAGATCAATGAAGTCAAGAAAAGTCTACTAGGATGTAATATGATGAGGGTAAACTACCAGGAATGACATTTGTTCCCTAGTATGGTCGCCAATTTGTTATATGGAATTTGTATCTACGGATAAACACATTTTCCCTAAGTGGGTAGCTACACTTAGAACAACGTAAATAAATTAGTTTAACCTTTTCCTATAGTCAATCGATGAGATGAAGGAACTTACTTGTAGTCTTTTGCTTCCTTGATCTCTTTTTAATTTCTCCCATCACTCCCACTTGAACTGAATCCGCTGAATTGGTACCTTTATCAATAGAAACAGAAACAACAACGATCAAAGCATACATGATCTATCTACTATTAATCGATGGAATCAAATACATTGAAACACATAATCATCATATATATGAACAAGAATATGAGAAAAGGAACATCCAACTCTAGTCCAACCCTTGTCACACCAAAAGCACACCAATCCAGCAGCATAACATTATTTGACATGAACTCAAATCTCAAACCAACAGTATTTCATTACAATCTTCAAATTCTAACCCGCTGATCACTATGATGAGTGGTCAATTTATAGGGAAATGTATGTGGTTATGCCATAAATTGGGCATTGAATGGCTTTCCAAAATTGGAGTTAGTTTCCATGGAGAAAGGGATGAGAGGATAGAGGGCTAATTGATCCATATCCTATCCAAAGTATACCTCATAGGATGAGATAAGAGTTTGGCATCCTTCTAGAGTGTTCTAGAATCAGATAATATTCCCATAATCCAATGTGAATTTCACTCATTCTCGCCCAACGTAGGTCAAGAAGGCCTAAGTGTACTGAAGTGCAGGCCTGAATGGGCTTACCTGCTCTACAGTGCAGTTACCCCTGACCAAGGTTGCACTGGTGTCCCAAGGAGGCATTTCAACAAGGCTTCAAGCTAGGAAACTTTGATGGATGAAGGCATTCAATTTGATGACTTGTATAGGGCATGTAACAACTTAATTAGGGTTTGATGAGCCCTAATTGTACTGATCTGAATGTGAGGAGTGATGTGCCCGACTAGACCTATAACATCCTTCCTAACATGACTTTGGGGATCCCAGTATGGTACATCGATCCCCCTGCAAACATTTTCTGGTCATCAAAGACCATATCATGGTTTGACCCCGGTTCAACCGGTCCCCATGACCCCTACCACTGCTTCAGTTCCATTACAACCTCAACAGGATCCAACTCCTGTTGTTAAGGCACCCTTATAGGGGGGCAAAGCTAAAAGGAAACAATCGAAGGACAAGGCTCCGCAACCTCCTCTAGCCCCTAAGGCCCCAAGGTTGACACCCCCATGTGCTTTGTGTTAGGTTATTGGGCATACCACTAACAATTGTCCCAAGCTTCCTCAATTGAATCCTTTGGTTCATGAATCATTCCCTGAGTTGAATATTCTGAAAGTCCATGTTAACTTACTAGTCTCACCTAGAAAACTCAAAATTCTTCACACGAACCACCCTTATGCCCTGTGTGATATTCATTGTCACTACTCCAATTCTTTCCCTCGTCTCAATGAAATTTGCGATTGCCTTGGGGAGATTCATGAATACGAGGCCACTTGTAGCAAAGCCTCAACTCCTCTAACTGTGGATTCTGGTACTACAAGTCAACCAGAATAGGGAGACTCTTGCCCCACTATTGTGATCCCTCCCCCCGATGTCGAGATGACAGACATCACAGGCCCCATTCTTTACGTGTCATCATCCTTGAGTTCCTCACAAGAAAACCTTTCTAAGGTTTCTACATGCATTTTTATCAAACCTCCTTTGACAAAATCCCAGGTCTCAACATCAGTAGATCCTCCATCTACTAGTCTTTCATCTACCATTCCAGACGATGCATATGCGAACCTTATTTCTCAATTTGATGCACCAGGTAATGTCGTCATGACATGTAGACAACCTTCCCCCCATCCTCTCATCTCCCAGCCTAATAAGGACACCATGGAAGCTATGTCTAACCCTGATTACCCCTACACTTAAGAAAGGGGGCATTTTCTTCAGAGGATTTTGAAGGCCATTTCCTTCCTAACTCTCCCAATGCACACTACCTTAAGAAATTCCACTCATAGCATATCCCTTTGATTTTCCTGTCTTTATTTTTTCCATGACGTTAGGTAGATTGCATCATCTCATCAGTTATCTTTTGCACCTTTTAGATGGATCCATCATCCACAATGTATATTGGTCATGCCAATGATGCGAGTCACTTCTCCCAGAATCTAGCCTCGACAGCCTGGGCCATTTCCCCCTTGTATATGTTAGTCCTTTCGAACAGCATGTGCATTGTATTTGCCACCAATAATCAGGATGAATATGATGCAGTGATGGGTTTTTTAGTCGATTCCCTCGCTCATTGCATCCTTCATCTTCATGTTCATTTAGATTCCTTTTTACTTGTCATGCAATTGAATGGTGTGTATCATGTGGATAACCAAGTCCTATTTAGAAATTATCTACGAGTAAAGCTATTGGTATGTGAATTTGAAACCATTACTTTTAGCCATGTGCCTAGAGCCCAAAATCACTATGTAGATTCCATTGCAAACAACATGGCATTTATCACATGTATACCACAAAAGAAAACCATAAAAAAAACAAATGACGAACCATCATCGTCATATAAAATTCATAATCATATTATGTATCATAAAAGTGTTTGGAGCCATAGCTCTAATACATCGAGTATGCCCATAGCATACTGGGGGGCACATAGGCCCCTACATCTCCATTGGAGGATCTCGTGCCAAGTTGGGTCGAGATGCTTGAATCCTTTTTTCAAGCACTCGGAACACAATGGTGCTCCACAAACTCCTCCTACTAGGGGGAATCATTCCTACCTTTGCATACCAGATCAATATCCCATGCTTGGGGAAATAATGTTTTTCCCCTAACCATCTTCTCAATTAATTCTCGGCCTAGATCCCACCAGATCTAGGTATGGTCAATTATCCTTCCATTCCTTGCATAATTTTCCCTACCAGCCTCCTCAGCAATCCATATGCACAACGCATATCGTGGACATTTGATACCATATCTTTAAATATTTTACCCTAGTTCCACATAGTCCTCATGTTTTAGTGGCTAGGAATGATTCTAGACCTCATCTAGTAGTTCATTTTCGTTTTCATCTTCCATTAATTCTTCACCAGGGACCATTGTTCCAAGAAGAATTAAGGCCATCTTTAGACAAGTAAGGCCACTTTCCCGAAAGTCGTAGATCTTAATTTCGACGATCGATTTTTCCATTAGGATCTCCACAAGATTTAGGGACTTTTCCTCCTCTCTAAATTCACCACAACTCACTTAGCAAATGAATCCAAATTGGAGGGAAAATGTCATTCTAGAGAAAAATCCCAAATTTTTCTATCACCCATTGTGACTAGACCGTATCACAATTTTAATAACCATTAGCAATTTTGGAAATCTCTCACCGAACTCTAAAATGGGTCTTCCTCAGTTTTTGATGATTTAACACTTCACCTAAAAACCATTTTTCCAAGAAGGTCGCTTCGTCGTGTCTCAAAATCGAATTTCATCATAAAGTGACACTTTTACTTTGAGGTCCACCTCCTCTTAATACTTGTCGTACCATATGTTGACTTTCATCATGAGTAACCATCATTTACTCATGTTTTCATGGTCCCCACCGAGCCTCATCTGTGTGGTAGCATCATCGAGGCACCCTAGTTTAGAGCATCCATGATGAGTCACCCTTGCATTCATGGAGTCTATTTCACGTCCCATTATATCTTGTTATAGTATTCTATACTTATTTACGTACCATTAATCCTATGTTGCCCATTTTTTCCTCCAGTCATACTGTCCCCATCACCTCCAGAGTTGAGTCGGTCGCTGCCAGGTCAACCATGCACTTTATGCTCTTACAAGAGAATTCATATGTTTGTCCCTTGGTCCCATATTACCATTATCCCTGGTGTCAATCCATGAGTCACATTACTATTTTCCCTCGTGCGTTAGTTGAGGATCGTCATTACATCATTTATTGCGGGCCCTATTCTGTCGACATCAGCTTATTTATTCTAGAAGGATGTCATAGAGAGTGGTGTATGTCGATTGAAAATTTCATTCTTGTTCGGTGCCTTAGATTGAGCAGAAGGTCTCATTATTTTTGGAAATAATGAGAGGTGGGTGAATCAATATTTCTTTTTTTGACTATTGTCTTATCAATTAAACAATTTATATTCAGAACACAAGATGAACAAAAATAATAAATGCTTTTATTAATATAATATTTGCAGTAAAATAGATACAATATATAAGTGGTTGCAATCAGTTGCCAAGCTCCTACTCGGACTTTGGTAAGGTTCCAACCTCCAGAGCACAAACTCTATTTTGCGAAGACTCCAATCTTGGCCTTAGGAGCACCAACTCCCAAGAACTTCAATCCTTCCATTTCCTAAGACACCAGTCCCAAGGACACCTATCCTTCCTACTTCTAAGGCATCAACCCCAAGGACTTCAATCCTTCTTACTTCTGAGGCATCAGCCCCAAGGACTCCAATCCTTCTCACTTCTGAGGCACCAACCCCAAAGGTTCCAACCCAATCTTGTCAAGGAATGTTTGATAGTAATCTTCTGCTCTCAGAACTCTTCTCTGCTGAGTTTTATCTATTTACAGCTTCATTGTAGTCTCCAAGCTACAACATCAATGATAACCAGTCTTCTTATGAAGTAGTCTTCCCAATTCTTCATACTGCCCACACAGAGTGTCCAGTACCCTTCATGACTTCTGATAATGTCTTCACACAGCTTTAGTTAGTCTACTGTTAGTTACACTAAGCTCTACATAAAGAACAACTTCCTGTTCAAGATTATGTTCTCTGCTGGCTACTTCTCCCCTTCGACTGTCTGTTGTCCAACTGGCCCTTTAGCCCTCTTTCTGTTCTGTTGGATCCTCTCGCTGCCTCTGTCTCCTCCAACTTATTTTCCACAGCATTCAATAGCCTTCAACAACATTCAACTACTCATTGTTCTTTGCTTTTTATGTTTTATTCGTTCCCCATGCCTTTGTCTCCTAGTTTCCTCTCTTCTCTGGCCCTTTGGCTTCCTCAATGCTCGCTTGCTTCTTCGGCTTCCCGGCTTTCAGTTTACTCTATCTATTCATGCTCACAAGACACGTTAAGTCATGAGAGAGAACCGAATCATACATAGAGAACACATGTACAAAAAGTTGCAACAATGCTCTCCTTTTTTAATGATGGCAGGCATACACAGAGTTGGCATATTTTAACACACAGCCATGTCCCAATCGCAATCGCAATCGGTTTGATTCAGCCTACCGAACTATAGTTCAGGCCTCGTGAAGTATCAAGAGAATTATTGTATTTTCATTTCTACCTCAAAGGCTCGCGCATGGCAAATATCAGAGAGATAATGTTATTCCCCTTTCGGGACCCAAAAACCCTTCAAAATGTTAAAACTACGATTTTCCACCTTTTACACAGTTATGTGGCTTTTACAGCAGATCCAAATCTCAAATTACAAGGCTTGGCAATCGAAAATCGGCAATCGGCAATCAGTATCGAAAATCGGCATCACAAGGCTCTCAACTATCAGTGCTTTTCCTTTGGTCCAATGCGATATCGCTGGTCGCTATTAGCGATCCACAATAGTTGCTTCAATATATATATATATATATATATATATATATATATATATATATATATATATATATATCTATCTATCTATATATATATATATATATATATATATATATATATATATATATATATATATATATATATATATATATATATATATATATATATATATATATATATATATATATATATATATATATAGATATAGATATAGATATCCCACTCCGATATGACGATGCGATACAAATCGGCGATCACAAGTCGTAAGGGTTTGGGCTGCTCCACTTAAGCGATGTGATAACACCGCCGGAACCGATAGTACTCAACACTCCCTTTCATTAACTCTCCAATCCGCCCTTTTGAATCTGCTAAGTGTTTTAGCATGATTCCCTTTGGAAATTACTCTTAGCTATGCGACGAGGACATACACACAGGGATGACGCGATTGGGGTCTACGGACCCGATGGCAATAAAACTCCACTCTATAACCGCTTGAGGTTCGGATTCTCTGTTAAACGTGTTTTATCCTGATACTTAGCATATTTTGGGTATTTTCTCGGTGGAACCAAAATGAAAGTTTATGCTCACCAATCAATCCTTTTATGCGACAATTCTCTTAAAGAAACATGAAATACACAAGCTTGCATTGATACGGCATGGATTTAAAAGGAAAACCAAGCATTCGAGGCCTCTGTTTGCATTAAATGCATATTTATATGGTTTTCTCCTCTAATAATGTATTTTGCGCATACATATATACATTTTTCCTTTTCTGCTCCGATAGTGTATTTGTATATATGTCTAATTGCATGCATATGACCCTGTTTGCTCCCGTTAGCTCTGTCTGCTTCCTCTGTGGCTCTGATAGCTCTATTTGCTGCCTCCCATGGCTCTGTTTTCTCCCTCTGATGGCTCTATTTATATATTGCTCCATTGGTTTTGTTTGTTCCTCTATTGCTCCGATGGCTGTTTGCATCCTCTGTTTTCTCTTGTAGCTCTGATAACTCTATTTTGGCATGTATATATATATATATATATATATATATAGATATATATATATATATATATATATATATATATATGGCTCCTCTTGGTTCTTCTTGGGTATGTATTACATGCAATACTCCTTTGATATGGCAGTGTCTTTCAAAGACCTCCTTGCATATATGAATGCCTCTCTTGCTCTGATATCTTGTGATATGCTTTGATATGCCTCCTTTGGTAACTCCTCTTGCTTATGGCCTGGCTATCCTGATGGCCTTCCTCCTGTCTCTTCATGGATCTGCTCTACTTCCCCTTGGCTTCATATTGTCATCTAGTATCTAGAATATTTCCATATTGACATCAATGACAACCTAGGTCAACAATCTCCCCCTTTGTTATTGATGGCAATATTCTTCTTCTCTCCCCCTTTGACATCAATGGCAAAGGAGTGCTCTGGGACTCCCCCTATCAAACTGCTTTTTTCCTTCATGAATGGTAGATCTTCATGGATCTATGACTCCCCCTATCATAGTGCTCTTCTTATTTTTATTCAAGATAGAAGGATTGATGCTTTATCATTTATTAGCACATTATTCCCTCTTCTTGTCTCATAACTACTCTATCATGGCTTCAACAATTCTTAAAGATGCTCTACTTTAATTCTTTCATTCAGATTGTAAATGGCCACACACCAAGTGTCCAAGTCCAGGCTTTGATGATTCAATCCATATTGTTGTCTCCATAGGCAGAATTGAGAGACCTTCATAGTCCGAATCAAGAGAAACTTCCACTGAGATTGTCTTTCTTGCTATCTTTCTTTAGATCTGAGTTCATTTGTGTCTCTGTGCTTCTTCTTAAGTCACTGCCATCCTTTCCTTGTGTTCTTGTACATATCTTAGCTAGCTATTTCCTCTTAGCAGATTTAGATATCCAATCTGTGACTGTCTTCTAAATACAATTACTGATCTGCATATTCATGCAATGCTTCAGTTTTGATATAGGCTTCCAATTGCTCTTAACTCAAACTCTATTCCAGATGTATCTGTTTGTTTGAAGATTGCCTCTATTAGTGTCCAGATTTTATCTGTTCTCACATTAAGCCCCTGAGTCAAGAAATAAACTTCTGTGATTAAGTGAAAAGCATCTTTAACCACAGTCCAAAGAATGGTTACGAGATCTTGTTCTTTAATGGAGTACTCCTAATAAATGATCTTCATCAAAGAATGACTGTTAATATAGCTCAACAAGGATTTCATAAGGACCCTTTCACTAATAGTTTCTGCAATAATGATCAAGGATCACAGGCTCCCCCTAACTGTATGCATCATCTCTTTTGGGTAGCGTATTCCCATCTAATGCTTAGATTGTCAAAATTTAGGCCAATGACATATGTTGTTGGCTGGAGAGCTCAAGGAACTTTCGGATTGTATTTGCTTCCTTCTCCATACTTGTATAACTTTATTCTTTTTCATGGTTATAGCTTGTATAAGAGCCCAAGTTAAGTTATAGTCACACGCCATATGACCAATGTTATGACACTTGAGTCATTCTACATTGTTCATGAGTAAGAATCCATGATTTCTTCCTGAAAATTTGTTTCTTGGAGATTGTTGGGGACTATAATATCTATCTCTATGAGATGGTTGGGGACCATACCATCTATCTTTATGATATACTTTACATTATTTTTCCATGTGACCAAATTTTGTACAAGAATAACAATAACCAAAAAATGAACTTTGGTACCTAGGAGATGGAGGTTTCCTTGATGTACTTCTAAAGCCTTTCTGCCTTGAGATCCTTTGATGATAGCCATTGTCTCTTGCATCTTGGACATCATCTACATTTCTTCTTGGATCTGATTTTCTTCTTGGAGCAGGATTTCTTCCATTGTAGCCTTGATTTTTCTCCTTACCTTTGCTGGAACTGGGAGCATCACCATTTATTTCTGGCTTCTTCACATCTCTTTTGTTTAAAGCATTTTCCTTCTTGTTTGAGGATTCACCTGCATATCTGAGACCTGATTTATCATATGGACATATGTGATAGTTGAGCATGTCATCCAAGGCCTGAGATCTCTTCAATATTTTATTCATCCCTTCAACCTTTGTTCTGAGGAAGACAATCTCTTCTTCCAATATTTTACACTCACTATTCTTCTTAGCAAGTTGTTCCTCAATTTCTTCCTTGATACGAATAGCTTCATTTGCTTCTATTTTAAGGGAGATGACATCTAACTTCATTTTTAAGATTTCTTCATCCTTTTCTTGACTGCTCTCCATTTCTTCCTTAATCTTTTCAGCTCCTTGTGCTTGTTTCCTTGCTTCTTGTAGTTGAGACTTGAGAGAGGAGACCTCTACCTTGTAGTGACTAATCTCTTCTTAAAGTTTTTTCAAGCTCTTGTGCCTTTTTTCAAGTTGATTTGACAAGGTATCTTCTTGCTTCTTTGCTTTATTCAATTGATTTGTCATGGATATGACTTCTTCATGATGCTTTCTTTTGCTTTAATGAAATTTCTTCTTCATCTTGACAAGCTCTTCATCCCTTTCTTGTACTTGAAGCTTGATGAGATCAACTTTCTTCCTTCTTTGATCTTGGTCACCAACTAGTGCTATCTTCTTAAGTTACTCATTTTCCTTTTTCAAATTGTTAATCTCTTCCATGGCAATCATAAGTTGAGCGAGGAGTTCTTCTACAAAATATTTTTCATTCTCTTCATCTTCTATGATGGGTTTTGGATTTCCTTCTTGATTTCCATAATCTTCATGACTGATGGTCATGGTCAATGCTCCTTTTGAGTGAAGGTCATGAAGTTTGTCCCATATACCATTTGCTGAAGAACATTTTCCTAGACTGTTCTTTACAGAATCAGGTATCCCACTCAAGATTGCCCTCATTGCTTTTGCATTGTACTCCTTGGATTCCTCATCCATCCTACTATTAGCAATCACTGATTTCTAGATTTCAATGCCTTGAGTCTGTAGGAAATTCCTCATTCTTGCTTCCCATATATTAAAGTTCCCATTGATCCTTAGAGCCTCCTCAAATTGATTTTCTTCTATTTTCGTAGTAGAGGGAGACATATCCTTAGGAGGATTGGAGGATTTCTTCCTTGACCTCACCATTTGTGTTCTAAAGATCAACCTTCAATATGTTAAGCTTTGAATGGAGGTACTGACTCTGATACCAATTGTTGGAAATACTGAGAGGCGGGATGAATCAATATTTCTTTTTCTGACTATTTTTTTACGAGCTAACCAATTTATATTCAGAACACAAGATGAACAACAATAATAAATGCTTTTATTAATATAATATTTGTAGTAAAATAGATTCAATATATAATTGGTTGCAATCAGTTGCCAAGCTCCAACTCGAAATTTGGTGAGGTTCCAAACTCCAAAGCACTAGCTCTATTTTGCCAAGACACCAATCTTGGACTTACGAGCACCAACTCTCAAGGACTTCAATCCTTCCATTTCCTGAGACACCAGTCCCAAGGACACCTATCCTTCCTACTTCTAAGGCATCAACCCCAAGGAATTCAATCCTTCTTACTTATGACGCATCAGCCCCAAGGACTCCAATCCTTCTCACTTCTGAGGCACCAACCCCAAAGGCTCCAACCCAATATTGTAGGCATGTTTGATAGTAATATTTTTCTCTCAGAACTCTCCTCTACCGAGTTATGTCTGTTTACAACTTCACTGTAGTCTCCAAGCTACAACATTAATGACAACCAGTCTTCTTATGAAGTAGTCTTCCCAATTCTTCATACTACCCACACAGAGTGTCGAGTACCCTTCATGACTTCTGATAATGTCTTAACACAACTTTAGTCAATCTACTATTAGCTACACTAAGCTCTACATAAAGAACAACTTCCTGTTCAAGCTTATGTTCTTTTTTGGCTACTTCTCCCCTTCGACTGTCTGCTGTCCTATTGGCCCTTCAGCCCTCTTTCTGTTCTGCTAGATCCTCTCGTTGCCTTTGTCTCCTCCAACTTATTTTCCACAGTTTTCAACAACCTTCAATAACATTCAACTCCTCGTTGTTCTCTGATTTTTTTGTTTTATTTGTTCCCCATGCCTCTGTCTCCTGGTTTCCTCTCTTCACTGGCCCTTTGGATTCCTCAACGCTCACTTGTTTCTTCGGCTTCCTGGTTTTCAGTTTCCTCTATCTATTCGTGCTCACAGGAAAATTTAAGTCATGAGGGAGAACTGAATCATACATAGAGAACACATATACAAAACATTATAATAGCGCTCTCCTTTTTTAATGATGGTAGGCATACACAGAGTCGGCATAGTTTAACAGACAGCCATGTCCCAATCGCAATCAACTTGATTCAACCTCTTGAACTATAGTTCAAGCCTCTTGAACTATCAAGAGTGTTATTGTATTTGAATTTCTACCTCAAAGGCCCACGCACAACAAATATTAGAGAGATAATGGTCTTCCCCTTTCTGGAGCCCAAAACCCTTCAAAAGGTTAAAACTGTGATTTTCTACCTGTTACACAATTATATGGCTTTTACAGCAGATCTAGATCTGACCGATCGGACGGTCAGGATCCAATCGCAGTATTAGCAATCGGCATCACTAGGCTCTCAACTATCAGCGCTTTTCCTTTGGTCCGAAGCGATATCACTGGTCGCTATCAACAATCGCAATAGTCACTTCAATATATATATATATATATATATATATATATATATATATATATATATATATATATATATATATATATATATATATATATATCTATATATATATATATATATATATATATATATATATACATGTATATATATATATATATACATGTATATATATATATATATATACATATATATATATATGTATATCTATATATATATATATATATATATATTTGTGTATATATATATATATATATATGTATATATATATATATATATATATATATATATATATATATATATATATACATATATATATCCCACTCTGATATTCTGATGTGATACAAATCAGCGATCGCAAGTTGTAAGGGTTTGGGCCACTCCACTTAAGCGATGTGATAACATCGATGGACCCCATAGTACTCAACACTCCCTTTCAAAAACTTTCAAATCTACCCTTTTGAATCCGCTAAGTGTTTTAGTGTGATTCCCCTTGGAAATGACTCTCAGTGATGCAATGAGGACATACACACACGGCCAATGTGATTGGGGTCTACGGACCTGATGGCAATAAAACTCCACTCTATAACCACTTGAGGTCCAGATTCTTTGTTAAATGTTTTTTAGCCCGATACTTAGCGTATTTTGCGTATTTGCTCTACGGAAATAGAATGAATATTGCGGTCACCAGTCAATCCTTTTATGCGACAATTATCTTAAAGAAACATGAAATACACAGGCCTGCATTGATACTTCATGGATTTAAAAGGAAAACTAGACATTTGAAGCCTCCGTTTGCATTAAATGTATATATATATGGTTTTATCCTCTGATAATTTATTCTGTGCATACATATATACACTATGCCTTTTCCGCTCCGATAGTGTATTTGCATATATGTCTAATTTCATGCATATGACCATGTCTGCTCCCGTTAGCTCTGTCTGCTTCCTCTATGGCTCCGATAGCTCTATTTGTTGCCTCCCATGGCTCTGTTTTCTCCCTCCAATGGCTCTATTTATATATTGCTCCGTTGGCTTTGTTTGTTCCTTTGTTGCTACGATGGCTATTTGCATCCTCTGTTTGCTCCTGTAGCTCTGATAACTTTGTTTTGGCATATATATATATATATATATATATATATATATGTATATATATATATATATATATATGTATATATATATATATATATATATATATATATATATATATATGTATATATATATATATATATATTATATATATATATATATATATATATATATATATGTATATATATATATAGATATATATATATGTATATATATATGTATATATGTATATGTATATATGTATATGTATATATATATATATATATATATATATATATATATATATATATAGATATATATATATATGGCTCCTCCTGTATCTCCTCTTGGTTCTTCTTGGGTATGTATTACATGCAATGCTCCTTCAATATGGCAGTGTCTTTCAAAGACCTCCTTGCATATATGAATGTCTCTCTTGCTCTGATATCTTGTGATATGCTTTGATATGCCTCCTTTGGTAACTCATCTTTCTTGTGGTTTCGCTATCCTGATGGCCTTGCTCGTGTCTCTTCATGGATTTGCTCTGCTTCCCCTTGGCTTCATATCATCATCTAGTATCTAGAATATTCCCATATTGACATCAATGACAACCTAGGTTAACAATTATTTCCCTTACAGTTGGTCGTTTCATGTTCATGATCCATACACTTGATGGTCCAGTGATGCAGCAGATTATACCAATGATTCCAATATGTGTATGAGATGTTTCAAACCTCATGAGGGGGTAGTCCTTCAGGTAGCCCCCCACATGCCCAGATGTATACCTCCTATGATATACCCTCATATGTAGTTCCGTAGAGTTGATGGGATCGGTTTCTATTAATTGCAGTGTTCATAGCATGCACGTCTCCTTCAAATGATCCGTTCAGTTTTGAAAAGCCCTTCCCTATTTAGCAGGGCTTCTCTAGTTGTTCCACCCTCCCTCCCCCCCATTTATTGAGGGAAGGGGCTTTATATCTCATGTACTCAGATATTATTGTATTTAGTCCTGGCTCATGTTTTTACTAGGTGCATAATGTATATGGGACACATTGTATTATTTTCTGGCTCTATTATGCCAGCATGTCATGTACCATTTAGCATGTACTTCATTGCTCAGTTTCATGTTTATGGGTGAACCATTATTTTTTTACTAAGTAGTCTCGATGGTCATGGGTATGCCTCCCCCACCTCATTGAGGTCCTGTACCACAACATAAAAGGAGACTTACATTAGTCTCGCCCCCTTTGTCCCTATCCTTTTTCAATTCAACTTCATTCTCTCTCTCTCTCTCTCTCTCTCTCTCTCTCCCTCCCTCCTTGACTCCCCTCTGTTGTCTAAGTAATTGTGTCTTTATAATGTACTTCGGCCATATGCTTTTCTCCTAACACTCGTATGTTGGGGGGAAATCTGTTATCACCAAAAATTTATCATCTAGCCTAATTTACTAGATGGATCAAAGTACACCATGTAAAGCCAATTTTACCATAGTAAAATTGCTTTCACTGTGAGAAATTACTTAATAAACCACCTTTGTTAAGTACTTTATAGTTAAACCCATGAAGAATAATTAAATAAATATCTATTTATTTGATTTTCTTCTAGGAATAATTAATTAAACCATAGTTTTATTATTATTCCTTGTCAAATTTGACCCAATCATGAAAAATAAACAGATAAATCATTATTTTTCTTATTTTTCTACAAGAATAATTAATCAATCACTAATTAATTGTTATTCTTTGTTAAATTTGACTAAGTCCCTTTGGAATAATTAAATAAATCCTTATTTGTTTGTTATTTCTTAACTAATTTCCTGAGATAATAATTAAATCGTTTATTTATTTATTATTTCTAAATAAAAGTTTAAATACATTTTCCCTCCTAAACAAATATAATAAAATATTCCAAGTGGTTATTCCAAGAACGGGATCAATAATATTTTATTATTTCTCATTATTCAAGGATAACTCAATATTTTGTTATAAATAGAAGGGTTTTCTATTCATCATTCACTTTTGATTATTTTCATTGTTGCACTCATTGTTGTAACTCTGATTATTTTCAATCTCTCACACCATATTTCTGTTGGATTTTCACATTATAGAGGAGAGAGACTCTATACAAGCTAAAGACATTTGAGGATAGCCAAGAACCCATCCCATAGAGGGGGACTAGTAACATATATTTGTTCCATTCATAGGTGTTATAATAAAATTATTCTTTACATATATGGTTTCCATTGGATGATGGGAGTTATTACTCTTTCTTTTTGTTGTTTAACTATGATTGTGGCATAGATCCGGACTTTGGTAGGTTTTGTTGGTATCAGTTGCTGCAAATCTACAATGTTTAGCAGTCATTTATATTGTTGAGATTTTTTTTCATCCACAATCTTAAGTGGGTTATTTTCATACATCCTTGATAAGAGAACACTATAACAACTGCAGAGTCAAGGCAAAATATGGGTTACGTTTGAAAAGATTCCGGTCGGGATCAAAACAAGAAATCACAAGCATTGCATGAAAGATAATTCTTTAAGATAGCATGAATACTTGATGACAATGACTGATGAAATCAAGTGGACAGAAGGGAGGCCACAAAATATTAGCATGGGAAATTTTGGAGGGTGGTTGTAGAAACTACAACACTTGGTGACACACTAGTATAACTCCAACTCTCTGTATGGGTCTTAACTCATGGAAGCCAGGTCTACCTCTTCAGGAAGTATTTCTCATTTCATTTATCACCATGGCTTCTTTACTTAACTCGAGTTAGAGATATATCCCCTACCATTTTCTTCATGGGTGGCACACTAACAAAGACAAGTCAAACTCGGTTGTTTCAATTAGGGATGGGGAGTATATAGATACACAAGTGAAAAAGGATTATCAAATTTTTGGTTTTCATCTCTGGTGTTGCTCCGCTGCCAGCGAGCCTGGAAAATACCCTGATAGAGTCACTTCAGGGACATAAACATTGCTCTGCTACCATAAATCCTGGACAATACTCAGGTAGAGTTGCTTGCTTCACTTCCCTCGGTAGGAAGCCTTTCTATTCTTTCACTCTTTATTTAGTTTCTCATTTTATTCATAGAATTGTGCATCGACACTTATTAATTTCATGGGGTGGAAGAGGAATCCCAAATTATGGAGAGTAGAGGAGGCTTCCTCTTCAGAGAAGGATATTTATATACCTCTGAGATACAATTCACTTGTTAAAGTTTCCTCCCCTCCTTACTGTACTCGACATAGTTGACAAGGAAAAACCAACCAATCAATAAAACCGATCAGAGTAGCTCGCACTAGTTATATATTCAAGCATCGTGATTCCACTATGGTTAACTTTGAGAAATAATGTATTTTCCATCAGGGTATCATCTACTAAAAGGTTCAATATCAACGCAAACAGAGGGAATAAACAACTAACCAAGCATTAAGAGTAGCACAATTTCCTCTTCAACTTCACCATGCTTGCTTTGGAACTAAACACGGTCTCATGCAAAATTTATTTGAAATGGAAAGAAATAAAAGGGCGCAACATAAAGACAATCAAAACCAAAGAAAAATAAATAAATAAACAAAACTACCCCTACTCCTAAACTAACCAAGAAAAGACCAGGTTCACATAAAATTAAATTTCCAATGTAACCACCAAAGTGTTTACAGACCTGAGTGGGCGAGGGTATCAACAGTAAGATATAAATTCAAGAATAACGCCAGGAAAGAAAGATGAATCATGACATGTTGCAACATTTGAAGACTGCAAATGTTGGTAGAAAAATACATGAAGAAATCATATGCAAAACATTTTGTGGATACATGATGGTGTTTGTACACATTGCAACAAGATGACATGCAAAATCATTCTTCTGTACTTCCAAACTTGGAAAACACAAAGAAAGTGGAAAACTTATGTTTCACTAATGATCTTTCTAGGTATGACTCCTCTAATGATTAATCTATTGGATCATGCAAAACAAATGGAGGATGTGAACATTGTGAAATAGATTAATCTTCAATCTGTGCAATTAACTAATGGGGATTCTTGCGAAATTAATTATTATCCTGAACATGATTGGGAATAGAATTAAGACCATGATAACTTGATATAACCATCAATGTGGGTTGAATTTCCTCAAAAACTTGTAGTAGTTCAAAGACATCAGAGGGTAGATGATAAAAAACTAGTGACTTAGAAAAATAGACAGTAGAAAATATGGATTCATGAATAGATGAGTTGATGAATAGATCATGAAAACCATGATCATAAAATCCATTGTGAAGAAGAAAAGGATCCTCATTATTTGATGAATCATAGAGAGGGGGTGATTGAAAACAAGAAATTTCACTCTTTGTTTCTTCACAAAGATCAATTATGGATGGCAAAAATCAAGAAGAGAAGATTTTCCCTCTCCAAATTCATAGGTAAAACTAACATTCCACGAGTCCTTAGTGTAATCATAATTAACATCGCCAAAAACCAATTCTTTGAAAGATACAATAGGTATGACATAATCGTGGAAGATTCAAGATAATGAGGGAGAGGGGAAAAGGGAGAAGGATAGACTTGGATCGCAGATTCTCATTCAAAAATAGAATCCCATGCATAGTATTGTAAATATCGCAAATTTGTTGGTCAACACTAACTCCATACTAAAATTTATCCTCACAAACATCAAAAGAAACAATTGAAATAGGTGGATCGAACAACTCACAATAGGGAGGACCAAAAGAACCAACAAATGGAGGACAAGGAGAAAGAATATCACTAGAAACATCAGATCCGTAGTCCAAACTTGCATTTGAATTTTGAATATGTGGAGTGGGAGAAGACAACCGTAGATTGTGAATGGAATCTCAAGTTATCCAACATCACCCTGTGTAAATAGAGTTGTTTGATGAGAAGAAGATGATAATTCACTTGGAACAACAAATTCCTTCGTCACAGATTTAAGACCTCCATAGCCAGTATATGTTAGGAGATTTTCTAAAGATTCATATTCTATTGGATTCATCGAAATATGAACAAGAAATTCAAATCTATTTTTTTTTAAATTCCGATCATATCATCTTCATAAAATTCATAACAGAAATGAATGAATCGATCGTGAAAATAATTAAGATATTCATAAGGTACTTTTCTTAGATGCATGATTTTTCTATACACAGATTTGTAATCATACTTGTCAAAAGCACAATAGAGATCCTTGATAAGATGTTAAAAAGAGTGAATAGAAGTGGTTGGCAATGTGTAACACCATTCCTTAACGTGTTCTTGAACATGAGAACGAACAACTTGCAAGTAGTATCCTCATAGTGAATATTGTGATGTGAAATTTTCAATAAAGTGAGTGGTGTGCTCTAGAATGGTTGTTCCACCCTTGCCATTGAACATCAGATTTGACAAGTCATTAATTATCCCCTTGGGAACTTTTATATTTGTAGTTCTAGAAAAACATGTCAGGCTTAAGATATGGGAAGAAGCCATTTAAAGATAGGAAAATTCACAACAGACTTCATTGGCTCAACTTGTCATCTAGCACTCCTTCTAGCGGTAGAAATGTTGATCATATTGGACCCACCAACATTCCGGGGGTCTCCCTGATATGAATTCCCAATTAGACCTCACACTATTTGTAGTAGGAGCCCCATCCGAAGTATGACCCGGTTGCTAAAATAGTTGGATTTAGTGTTATGAGTTGGCTATGATAATGCATAGAATGATGTATTCATGACTTTTGTGAAACAAGTGTATCGCTTTGTGAAGGGTCAAGTGTAATGCGTGAAAGGTTATAAAATGACAAATGGAAAGTGAGTGAGCCCAATAGAAGCTTGTAATAGTACACAGCTTGAAAGGAACATGAGAGCATAAAAGGCATCACAAGTTAGCGTGAAAATTAGTTCACAAGTTAACCATGATGGAAATATACAACAACATGCATTCAAAAAGATTCATACTAATGCAAAAAAAAATAGTTCATAAGCATTAATGTAAATAAAATAACATATATTGCAAACATAACAAGAATAGTCCTCCTATATTCACAACATATGCATGAAAACGTGTCACCTCTGAGATTTTTTAGAATGAAAGTCCCAAGAATACATATACAATTGATGAACCACCAGTCGCAATAGTGGAACATCAAGCCAACACCTGCTCCTCCAAACAAATATACTCCCTCTATCCTATGAGGAAGCCAAGGCTCAAAAGTCCCAAGCTTCGGCTCCTAAGCCAAAATCCCTTTACATGACTAATGAGGATATATTTATAACAAAAAGGGTAACTATTCATCTCCCTTTGTGAATCTTTAACTTCCCTCATTATTGTTTGACTTCCTTCAACCATGACACTTGCACTTAATTTCAAAATTACTTCGCATTCCACAAATGACACCTATAATTTCACTTACAATTAACTACAAAGCAATATTACAATATCGCTCATACCCATGTAAGACAAAATTAGGTAGAGTCAACAGTATAGCCTAATAAGAAAAAACAAGTTATGCTTGAGTTTGGGGAAACTCTAGTTAAGCCACCTCAACTTGAAGCTCCTTGGTCACATCGCGGTGTCAAGCCTTGTAATGTGTGATGACATTCCCCAAACTATTCAATGGATTCCCCAAACTATGCGATGGGATTAGGCTGGAAGTGGACTCTAGCCTCCATTACATCCAGGTAGATTGATTTGGAACCAAGTTTAATTTCCTTCTTCATCATGAGAAACATGGTTTTGATCTGGACAGGGCCACCAATGTACTTCTACATATTGTTCTTTTTCAGCTCTAGATATTCCTTGGTGGCAATTTGCCTGAGCTAGTCCAAGTATCCTTCAACCTCCTTCTTGACTTAATTCCTGTGCTTGGCTTTAGTGGGTGAGCCAACTAAAGGGATCTTATGTGATTTCACCATGAAATACGTGTTATTGTATAATCATGCATACTAGGCCTGAATGTTGGCGATGATGAGGTGAATTATTTGTTTCTCCAGATGATCATCTGAACCTATGCTTTATCCAACTCTTCCTATTGCCTTGTTTTCTTTTCCAATTTAGATGGTGACCATTTTTGATTCATTGACCACTCATGCACAATAGTGATGGTTGTATGGACAACCTTGAGGGCTTTAACATTATCATTTCACTTCTATTGCATGTTGTTCAAGTATAATATTGCTTTATGCATGGCAACAAGATCCTCATAAAGGCTTTGCATGGTTTCTCCCAATTCCGATACTTCACCAATTATGCATGCCTTAGGTTCTTCCATATATACCTGTGTGGGAGCTACTTTCTAGAGCTCTTCTTGGAGTTGATGAATCTATTGACTTGTAGTGTGAAATTTCTTTTCCATTTTCCTATTCTCGGCCATGAGGTACTCCATGTTTGACTTGGCAGCACCTGCAAAGGCCAATTTGGATGCAACGATGGCTTATGGATTTATCCCACTGTCTGTTACAATAACCCTTTCTCTAATGAATGTAGGAGATGTAAGATCATCCGTAAAAAATTTCTTTCTCACTTGTACAATATTCTTATGAAGCTCATCATAATTTATATTATAGGTATCCATGATTGGACAATCATCAAGAGGAATAATTTCCTCTCCTTCAATTGGAGCTTGCTTTGTTGTCGGAGGAGGGGGAGACTGAACGGTGACCTACTGAGTGCTTGGCATAAGATCAACATCTTGGTTTAGCGACTTTGATTCCGCCTTCATGTCTTGAACCACAATCAGTTCCCCGATTTATTGAGTAGGTTCCTTATCTTGCAATTGTTTCTCTTCTCTTCTTGTAGTCGGTTATGTTATTTTTCTCCAGCTTTTTTTCGTGCTACTTCTTCTTCTTCTATTCTTCGCCTTTCTTCTTGTTGTTGTTTTTTCCTTTCTTCTTCCAATCCTTTCTACTCTTTCTCTTCCCTCTGCTACATATCTTCTTCCTACTTCCTTTGTTTCCTCCTCTTTTTTTGTTGTTATGGCCACTTTCAAGATGATTGGATCTTCTTTCATCTTGTAGATTTTCTCTTCCAATAGACTATGTGAAGCTTTCCTCTTTCCCCTTTCACCCACTGGGTTGTGCCTTTCTTTTGGTTTTTCCACTGGAATGACTTCTCTCTGATGAGTAACATGTGATGTGATTTTCTCTTCCAGTAGACTACGTGAAGCTTTCCTCTTTCTCCTTTCGCCCACCAAGTTGTGCCTTTCTTTTGGTTTTTCCACTGGAAAGAATTCTCTTTGATGAGTAACATGTGATGTTCTTGTGAAGCTAACTAGTTTGCGGGACTTGGAGGCATTGTAACAATTCTTTATCTATTCCTCCTTAAGCCTGTAAAATGTTCTGCTTGGCCATTGGAAGTGAATCCTCACATAACATTATCTGTAAGCATTCCTCAGATTGTACAGATTGAAGTCCAAGTGACGAAATGTAAATTTCACTATCTCCTTTCCTTTAGCATCTGTAACCTTCAAATTCTTGATCTCGTACAAACCAATTTTCAAAGGAAGAATGAGCCAAGGTGCCTTATTATTCATGTGAAAACTCCCGATAACCCTGTGGAGAGATGATAAGAAACTTCTTGCATGACTAACTTGTCGATGTCATACCTCCATATAAGATGTGGAGACTTCTGACTCCCAAAAACTATGAGGAAGTGTTATTTGGTGAGGTAAACCAATCTGCTAATTCTGAAACTACATCCATTGCCACATGGGACATGCAAGGTGGCTCTTCTTGAAAGATTAACCTGTAAAATCAAGTGAGGAAGTGATCAATCAACTTTTCCATTACTCCTTTGCAACTACACTCCAAAAGAATCTTGCAGTAAATGTGCATGGCAATTTCTCTTGGCGACTAGGTCGAACTCATGCTAGGAGAAGAGTTTTGAGCATAGATTGCATCTAGCAAGTAAGTAGACATGTAGAACCTAACTTTCTTACCCTTGCAACAACTTTTAGCATTATTTACAGGCATACTCAATTGTTGAGCCAACAAATCTGACCAATTTAATGGTTTTCGTTCATTTAGAACTTAATTAAGCAAGAATTCCCAACCTTCTAGAAAGGTCTCAACACTGCTTTGGCTGAAGATCCAACAACATAATACTATCAAGTACTAATAACCCTTCCTGATATATTGGTCTTGAAAGTTTTTGTAGGTGTTTGACGGAATTTGGAATGATCTTTCATCCAACTTTTGATGATATCCTTTGTGCTCAGGTAGCTACTGACTGCATAGAAGTGGGAATCCATGTAAGATTCTGATAGCGACAAATGATACATACTCTGAAAAATCATGTGCCATAAAAGATGCAAGCCTTTGTCCACTAGCACTGTTGAGAATCATGGTATTGTTATCTGTATGGGAAGGGATCCAACTCACAATTATTTCACATGGAAAAACTTACTACATGCATGAAATCTTGTGTAATCCTAACCTTTAGACATTGGTGTAAACTTGTCAGCCTTCAAGATATGCTTTGAATATTTTTACCGAGAATACCTCATTCACCTTCTACCATGTAATGTCTAACACTTTATCTATGAACAAGTAAGTATCTGAGAAAATTGGCAAAATCATTGGAGTACTCTCAACTACCTCCCTAGTGTTTCTCTCTGTAGTTTCATTTGAGATATATCTCTTGGGAGTCATAGTGATAGTAACTGATCAAGAGAAGTGCTAAAAAATTGCAGTACTTGTAGGAGAAAAATTCACTCATGGAAATCATAAATTAGCGCAAGAAAAATGAATCTGTTGTAGTGGTTGCAACCACCCTCCAAAAGTTTTCCTTAGCTTCATTTTGGAGCCTCCCCACTGACCATCCTTAGCAACATGTCTTGCACTATCAAGTACATCAGCTTCAGCTATTTCATAGAGTCTTGTTAGCTTGTGCATGCAATTTTGTTCCACCCGTTCACAGGTTTCTTTCCAGACTTAGTCCATATATAGCCGGAGCAGTTCCCTCAAGAAATTACGCAATTCTAGAGGGGAACCATCCTTCCCTACAGAAATTGCACAACCATGTCTGGAAACCAGCTAGGCTCCAGAATTGAGCAATCCTACCTATCAACCTTCACTGGAAAAATTGTGCAATCTATCCCAGCATGACTGCTCAGCCCAGAAAGTGTGCAATTTTGGGTAGTAGTCACCTGCTACTCCTAGAAATTGTGCAATTCCCCTAATACATCCAGCCCAACAACTAGTAGAAATTGCGCAAATCCTCCTAGGGCAGCTACTTAGCTCAAAAATTGCACAACACAGTCAGACAGGCTTCCTTGAGAAAATTGTGATGTATGACCAAGGATAATTACTCAGCTCAGAAATTGCGAGATGTAGTTAGATAGGCTTCCTTGAGAAAATTGTGAGGTTTGACCCAGGATAGCTACTCAACCTAGAAATTGTGTAATCCTGGGAGTCAGTGATCTATTCCTCCCATAAATTGCACAATCCCTCTAGGATAGACATCTCTTCTTAGCCCAGAAACTATGCAGATTTTCATCCCAAGCTCACAAACTGATGCATGTGCCTTCAGATTGACTGGTTCCCTCTGGGACCAGAAAAAATGATTTGCATGCCTGGACTATTTCTCCCAAGCCAACATGCAACTTCATCCCTTGATTCAGGGATCTATCTTTAGCAGTTGGAGGTTACATGCAAGGATCATTTCAAAAACCTCCTGCCAAGTGTCGCTTTTCCTAGATTTGTGGCATGTGCATCCCAACCTTGATTTTATCAAAACTCATCAAAGGGATGTTGCAGAGCTCATTCCTTGCATCGAACTTGTAGCTCTGACATCCCAAATTGCATCTAGGAGTCATCGGCACATTCGGCTCAATTGTTTCGGGTAAGCCCTCTTTTCATGTCTCGCACTGTGTTTTTGTCGCTTTTTTTGTTTCACTTTGTGTGAGTGTTGCCTGCTTGATTTCAGTGAGTGATTGTTGTCATTTTGATGTATGTTAGCTTGTAGAAGAACCGTTTCACTTTTCATTCACATATCACTGTTGTTGCATGCGTGACATTGTTTTTTGCATGAACGATCATCATTGCAGTGACTTGCTTCACACACATGCATGCTTTCTCATTTTTTGAATCATGCACTTGTTGTTTTCATGTACGATCATTCACTTTCGTATGCACTCTTCTCATCATGCATTCAGACTTCTCATGTTTTCAATCACCTGTTGGCCGGCCTGGGCTACCTTAGCCTGGACCGTGCCTTGCTCGGCTAGCACTACACATTTCTAGAAGCGAATTCTTTTCCTTCCCTCTATAAATTGCACAAGTCTAGCCCAACACTAACCTCTAGGCTTGCATTACACAATTCTTGGAGGTAGTGTCCTGTTGGCCCCAGAAAATGCGCAATGCAGTTTGCTGGTTGCATGTCAATGCTGACTGAAATTTTTAATTCCATAGTTTTAGTCCTTAGCGGGCCAAGTTGAACTGTGACTTGCACAGTTCCAGTAGTCAGTCAGCCTCCTAATAGCCCAAACTATGCCTTGCACAATTTCGGCAGTCAGTCTCCTGACCTCCCAGCAAAAATTTCCAACCTTCACGATCAATCACATAGGTATGTTGCAAGTCAGTCCTCAAGTTTGTTTTGGTTTTTGACTAACAGATTTCTTGCCATGAGTGTTGTTATGTCTCCAGGAATCAAAGGTGTTTATCTGTCTCTCAACAACACTAGTACAATGACCTTCAGGAGAGCAGAGTCAAAGGACATCGTTGAGAGCACAACGTGGGTTGCAGCCAAGAAAATGTCTACAAGCTTTCCTACCTATGGATACATCAAGTTGTTCGTAGACAAGGACATCAAGATAATGTGGAAGCAGCATCATAGCGAGCAGCACCATCAGCAGTAGCAGAAGGCAGCACACCTGCACACAATGAATGCAAGAGGAAGGTTGTTGACAACACAAAGGTGGAACAAAGTTCCAAGCTCAAGCAGATCCACTTGCGATGAAAGAAACTTTGGGGACTGAGGCTATGAGGCAATAGTGCGACACAAAGATCACGTAAAGGCAGAGAGAGAGACAGAGAAGAAGTTGCATGTGCTAGAGAGGAAACTCAAGGAAGAATAAGAGCTACACAGATGAGAGAATGAGCCGCAGTAGGAATAGGTACAGCAGGAAATGCAACATGCATAGATGGATGAAATTGTGCTCGTACAAGTTATAGATCCATCCCAGCAGCTGGCGCAGAGAAGACAAGGTGAGTAGTGTTGTTGGTAGTAGGAAAGGGAATTCAACAGCATGCATGTCATTATTGCACACATGCGATCCAACCCATTTGACACACTCACCGAGGCGAAGACAAGAAGAAATTCCAACTGGAACTGAACATGTAATTTGACAAGTTGATGTGCATCATCACTAGAATACACTTGGATATCAACACAGACACTATGCATCATAATTTTGTTGGTCTAGCCACACTTAAGACAATGATGTGAATGCTATCAAATGAGTCAAACAGAGGGGCCATATCAATGTACCCAGATGCAACAGAGGAAAGAGTTCGCTTTCAGTGGGATGTCACCATTGAGCGCACGGACACCATCATGGGTGACCAAGCTTGGCATCAGTACGCCACCATCTACCATCACAAGGATGTCAAAGAGTTGGTCTCACCACAATGGTCTGAGTGTTAGTGATGTCTTGCATGGCTTACTCAAGCCATCTTATCTCACATGGGTACATGTGCATTTTAATGTAATGTCATGTAAGTGAAAGTCCAAGTGTTGATAATTGGACGTAACATTCATGTAGTAGGTGAAGAGTCATGAGGGTAGATGAAGAGTCACAAAGGGGAATGTCAAGGGCCACCCCACCCTTTGCTATAAATAGAATCTCATAACCCATTGTATAGGCTTTTGGTCAGCCAAGCTTCCACTAGGAGTATCTTAGAGAAATCTTGGACAATATTGTAACAAGCCTTGGCTTCTCCATTGTGTAGAGCTAGTATATCTATTTGGAGGAGCAGGCGGTTGTGGCTGTAACATTCCACTATCGGAACTAGTGGTTGGACATGGATGTATTGTATGACTGGAACTTACACTTCTTAATATAACAAAGCCAACACGTTTCATGCATATGTTGTATTGTATTCCAGCTATCTTGTTTACTCTAAATGATATATGTATATGTTTTCTTACGCATGCATGTATGGACTATTCTTTATAAGTATGTATGAAACTTACTGAAATGTTCTAATTAGTTTAACCATCACTTTGGATTGATCATTATCTTTCTTTCTAGCTTGTGATGCATCTTTGCTCATGTGTTCCCTTCCAAGCCGCGTACTATTATAGGTTTCCAAGGGGCACACTCACCCCACTTTCCATGTGTTAGAACCATTCATGCACCTTCCTTGACTCGCCACATCTGTCGCACCCTTGCTACCAACAAGAACATCTTACTTTCCTCTATGAAAAACCGTGGTCAAGGAAATACCATACGAACCACTACTGGGACTCCTACACCAAACGATCTGAGGTCTAATTGGGACTTCTTACTGGGGAGAGCCCCTAACATGTTGGCGGGTCTAGCACTGTCAACAAAATCAAAAAGAAAGATCAAGGTAGAAACCATAAGACTGGGAGAGAAAATTTTGAAATTTCAGGTTTGAGGGAAGAGGGTGGCCTCATGAATTGCACATTACGTAATATTAACATTCAAGGAGAAGCTTAAGGCTTGAGACTATGCAATGTGCAATCTTAGCATGAGTAGACTGAAGGAGAGACTGTGCATTACACAGTCTCAGTGGCCAAGGATGAGGCTTAAGCCCTAGGACTGCGTAATGCACATTTGGGTAGGCTAGGAACTATGCATTATGTAATATCATAGGCCAAGCACGAGGCTTGAGCCTTGGAGTTGCAAAATGCCTAGTTGATCATGGAAACTACTGGCCAAGTAAAGGGAAAATATTCCCAGGAAGAGGATGGGAAAGTGGAAGATTTTAATGATGATGCAAGTAAGAGTGTTGCACTGATTAAGGGAAATCTATATCAGTGAAAATCAAGTGTAGAATATCAACATGCAAAAGGAAAAACAAGCATGCATAGGGAGCCACTGAAATGACGACCACTAATGGGAAAAAATAAGAAGTTGATGTGACACTTGTAAGAAGTGAACGACGAACTAAAAAAACACTTGTACAAGATAATATGAGATAAAATGCTAGCAACTATGAAGATAAATAATCAAAACAAAACTCACAGAAGTGAAACAACAAAAAGAAATGAAAAGTGACAAAAAGAATACTCACCCAGAAAAGCGTCGCAAACTTAACCAAAGGTTCCTTGATCTCCTTGGGAAAGCTAGAACTATAGGATCGAGTGCAAAAATGAGCTCTATGGGCATCTGTTATATATATCTAGGTTGGTTAGGGTTTCTGATGCATATACCTAAAACCAAGGAAAAAGTGCCACTTGTCTGAAAGTCATAATTAGCAGCTTAGTGGACTAAACTGGACATCAATTGGGAAACTCCTCCTTTTTAGGGATACCAACACTTGCTTTTCGAGAAACTAATTTTCCACACTGGAAAAGGAGATTGTGTAATTCCCATGTTCAAGGGATTAAGCAATTTCTTGCCTTAGTGAATTGCACAGCATATGAGGGGAAGGATAGCTCTGCACAATTTCTAAGCTCAAGCCTGGGTTCCCTCTCGAGATTACACAAATTCTAAGCTCAAGGTTGGTATACACCTCTTGATTACACAATTCAGATCCTCAAGGTTGGCCTACCTTCCAAGATTGCATAATTTCTAAAGGGAAGATTGACAAAGCTGCAAAGTCAAGGCAAAAGATGGCTTGTGTTTGAAAAGGTTCCGGTCGGGATCAAAACAAGACATCACAAGCACTGCATGAAATACATGTCTTCAAGATAGCATGAATACTTGATGGCAATGAACGATGAGCTCCTGTGGACAAAAGGGAGGCTCCAAAATCTAATCTTGGGCAAAATTTTGGAGGGTAGTTGTAGTAGCTACAAAGCCAAGATGGTCAATGATATTCCAAATTCATGGCATATCTCGGTGGTTGTGAATTGATGCAAATTGAAATAATGGAACATCAATTGTCAAACAACATGATCTCAAGTTTCCAACCAACTCAAGATTTTGATGTCTCACAATTTTGGTGTCGACTCACGGTTCTGGAGTTGCAACACTAGAGTCACAAGAGTGAGTTGCAACAATGAGTTGGGACACAAATGTTGTAGCAACGAGTTGTAGCAGTCAATTGTAGCACTAGAGTTGCAACAATGAGGTGTACCAACTAAGTAACATCAATTGTGACCATGATACACCCTGTGGTAACATTACAACCAGTAGAGAAACATTTTTGGCATGTACATTTACTCAAATATAAATACAAATATGATATTTTTCCAGTGTTATTCATAAATTCACGTAAAATACTAAGGAAATACAATGGAAAATAATTTAAGATTAAATCTCAAATATAACCATTAGAATGGACTAATGTCAGGTTATAGGAAACTAAAATGGAATTAAGAATAAGGAAAAGAGAATAAAAACATTTCAATTCTAAGGCCCATCATCTCCCTTGGTTGACAATATTGCATGACCTCATGCATCCTAGTACCTCTATATTAGCCATACTATAGAGACACTTCTTTTTTTCCACTGCATACATCTCGCTATTGTTAACATTTTTCAATTTCCTCAAATGCTTGTTCTAAAATGTCATAAAGTATCCTTCAGTCTTCAAAATTAGCATATTGAAAGAATTTTAATGAGCTCATAGAAAATCGGGTGGATTTGCAACAACCCTTTACAAGGTTTTGCAACAACAATTATGTTGTAGGAGTAGCAACATGCCTCTTTTAGCCATTATCTTCAAACTAATTTTCCATGAAGTTTTGAAAGCATACTTTTCCTATTTCATTCATTTTCCTCAAAAAACAATATTACTATCTAATGAAAATATTTCAAGATATAAACAAATCCTTTTCTATGCGTTAAACCTAGAGTAACAATAGTTGTGTTATAACAACAATAGAAACAACAAATAAGATGTTTTTATTTCCTACTACTCGTTTTTTTGTAGCAATGACAATATTTCTTTATGCCACTCTTGTTATTATACTTCCTTACTAAAACAAATGATGATAGTTATCAAACATATCCAAAAACTATTCATTTTGTAGTACAAGATATATTTATGTAGGAATGGATTCTATAATTGGTTCTTTCTATTGTAGGTTCTTGTGGAGCAACTTATTCCTCTCTAATTGACATTTTTTTCCATCCCCCAAACTAAAAATTGGTATTGATCTATTAGATATGATGTTTAAAAATGTGGACCTAAAGATGTCCATGGATTGAGCAAGAGAGATATGGCATTTGCAAATGTTGGTTATCTATTTCAAAAGCTTATTTTTCATTTTTTGGTTCTTGTGGAGCAACAACATCTTATTTTTATCTTGTATTGGTTATTGAGTGATAACAACAAGGTTTTCTATTTTTCTTATTATTGGTTCTTTTGTGACAACAATGAGGACTTTAAATTTTCTTATTGTTGGTTCTTGTGTGAAAATAGAAAGGCTTTATAGGGTATGTTGTAGTTCTTCTCATGCATGCATAATGGAGTGAAGTTGAATAACACCGGTGAGGAAAATTTATGGGAGAAAATGATAGTCACATTGTCCCCCAAAAAAAAATCAAAAGATGAAAAAGTGGGACAACGTTCTAAGTGATCTTCCAAATGAAATTCGACAACATTCAATGAGTATAGATTAAATTTAAAAAAGAAAAAAAACGTAATTACACCTACGCAAGAGGTGTTATAGAAAATAACTGATAGGTGTTGCAGCAATTGACTAGTAGATGTTGCAACAACTAATTGATAAGTGTCGCAAACACTATAATAACACCTATGAAAACACTTGTAGCAACACCAACTCTTGTAGCTGCATGTTTGGAACAATGTATTGTGAGATTCGCAACCTATGCATGATAGCTTGTGATGGTCCAAAATGAGGAAAACTTTTGCAAGGAATAACAATATGGATCTTCGATTCTTGGATCACCATGTGAGTTGTAAACTGAGATCTAGAAAAACCTTTTATGTGAGACTTGTGAATCGTTATTTAAAGAACAACTAAAACTTGAAGATGGAATTTTATTTCTATTTGCAAGATATTATATTGAAATAAGTTGGTTTTCAAACAAGATATTTCTAGCTATGCCCAAAGGGTTTTAACAGTTAGAATTATTATTATTATTATTATTATTATTATTATTATTTATTTTTATTTTTATTTTTATTTTTTATTTTTATTTTTTTTTCTTTCTGAGGAACCCTTGCTAGCAAGCTAGTTTTCAAACATTCTAAGGTCTAATGGTACCTAAGTTAGGCTTTAACCATCAATTTTATTAAGGAAAGAGATAGAAAAACAAGTTAATTCAATATTGTAAGTTACTTGAGCCACGTTATTACATCAGAAGGGATGGTATGAATAAGATGTGGGACTAAAAGATTAAGCTACAAGGGAAGCCACATAAACACGGGAGTTTCTTAACATTCAACATGAAATTATTTTGAACTAAAAAGGAGGAAATGCATGGGCATACCATAGTTTTGATTAATGAACAAGATGAGTAGAAGGTCTCATTGAAAGGCTTCACCTAAAGTAAGGGAATTTGAAATGTAGTGATAAGACTTGATTTCTAGAAAAATGTTATTTCACTTTAGCTTTACATCAATTCTTCATTTCACTTATTCTTTATGCATCTATAACTTCAATAAAAATTCGTCATGTATTTGATTTAGTTGAGAAACTATTGGGCCAAGCTTCTAGAATTTAGAGCTTAAAATCATGGTGCATGTAAGGACTCAAAATCACACTGTTTGAATGTCTATAGCATATGCCCCTTTGTGTGAAATTCTATCCTTGAGGGTTGCTTGTGTATGGATTGAAATTATTTTTCCTCTCAGGAACAACAAAAATTAGCACTTATTTGCAATAAAACATGAGAATTTATTCACCCATCACACATGAAAACATAGATTCACAAATAATAGTAATAAAATAGATCCAAATAAAGAAAAAAATTTGAGGTGTTGCAACATTGGTGTTGGGCATGCTGTAGCAATGAATTATGACATTGAGTTGCAAAAGTGACTTGTAGTATTGTGTTGTAGCAATGAGTCACAATAGTGAGTTGTAGTAGGAGTTACAACAACAATTTGCAAGCAGTGAGTTGTAGGAGCAAGTTACGATGAGTTGTGGCACTAGAGTTACTACATCATAATTGCATAAGTGAGTTACAACACCAAAGTTGAAGGAGTGAGTTTCAACACCATAGTTGTAGAAGCAAGTTGTGGAAATATATTTGCAATGAGTTGTGGCACCAAAGTTGTAGCAACGAGTTGCGAATAGAGTTATAGCAGCGATTTACAACACTAGAGTTGCAGTAATGAGTTGGACCAATCAAGTAACAACAACGGTGACCAAGATACACCATATGGTGACATTAAAACCTATAAAGCAACTTTTATGACACATTTTACTTGCACATTAACTCAAATATAAATACAAATTCACATAAATACTAAGGAAATGCAAAAAAACACTTTATGTCTAAATCCCACATATAAGCAATAGAATGGACTAATACAGGGTCATAGGCAAGTGAAAAGGAATTAAGAATAGGGAAAACAGGATGTAAAAGGATGTCAATTTTGAGGCTTGTTAAAACTATCCGAGGATTACAAATTTTGGTTGGGACTAGGGAATGCCATGGCAACCCCTGGCCCCTCGAATCACTAAAAAACATCATCTATAGCCCTAGAAGTTTGAGACCCCAAAAAAACATAGAAAATCTTAAAATAATATAGATAATCATTGATTTAGTGAAAGAGGTTGGGGGAAAATGATATCCACCTAGGTCAGGATATTTTCTGATGCATTTATTATAGTATGTTATGTGAATTTATTATTAAATATTAGAAAAATGATATATTTTTAGTTATCAGACACACAGTTAAGATTAGTACTATCAAGGTTAAGGGAAAATAAAACTCAAATAAGAAACATGTTTGGCAAGACACTTAAATTATATGTTTAGTCATTAAAATTAGAAATAAATTTTATTTATGTACAAATTAATTGATTTTTTACTATTTCATGTTACAAGAAAAAAGCCTAATATTAGTAGCTCTAATGGTGATGTATTTGCAAGTTATATTGAGAGCATACATGTTGCATGTTGGGAAAATGATAATATTTGTAACTCCATTCTTATGAATGAAAAATATCGATGGAAACATGGTCCATTATTAGTTTATGATGTTGTGACAAAAATGCAAATACGCAAAGGAAAAGATTTGAAAGGAAAGATAATTCAAATTTATCAAAAACCATAAACAATAATTAATTATCTTATAGATGGATTTTCAAGTGAAGGAGCTTGGCTTTTGTATGCATTCTTATGTTTGGATAAGATTTATGATTTAAAAGATCTAATATTTAATCTTGATTAATTTAGATGTGTTTACACTAATTTAATTTTTCAGACCAGTAGGTAACTCCACAATGCGATTTTATTTTGTATTAAGGTTGATCATGGATATATACATGGAGGGAGAGACTCCTGGGATTCACCTCCCAACGTATCTTCATGTTTCTATTCTCCTTATTTACCATTTACACTATTTTACATATATTCACCCAATCCCAATGATTAGGTGTCAACATTACCCCCCTTAATCTAAAGGGATGTTGGTGAGTCCAAGCATCATTCTGAATCTTTCAAACTTTTCTCTTCCAAGTGCTTTGGTGAAGATGTCTACAATCTTCTCATTTGCGGAACAATGGCATAGATGGATTTTCTTGGCCTCAACATTATATTGAATCATATGGTATTGATTTGTTTCATTTGATCATGAAACTTTGGGTTCATGGCCAAATTTATTGCAGAATTGTTGTCAATCATGAGTGGAGTTGAATGAACTTGTTTCACCTACAAATCTTCCATAATTTTCTTGAGCCACACAATTTCCTTTGTTGCTTCAGTTGTTGCTACACATTCTACCTCTGTTATGGAATTCGTTGGAACTCGTTGTTTGCATGACCTCTAGGAGACAACTCCTGATCCAAGACTCATAGTGTAACCTAAAGTAGATACCCCATTTTCTTTATCTCCATCAAAGTATGAATCAGAGTATCCAATCAATTTGAATTCACCCACTTGTGTATACTTGAGTCCAAATTCTTGATTTACCTTCAAGTATTTTATAGCTCTTTTTGTAGAAAACCAATGTCCCTCACAAGGTTTTTGCATAAACCTGGAGAGGATTCCAACAACAAATGAAATGTCTGGACTGGTAGTAGTTAGGTAGTTGAGACTTCCAACAAGTTGTCTATACTCTTTTTCATCCTAAAATTCTTTTCCTTTAATGGATGTGAGCTTTAAGTTCTGTTCCATTGGAGTGGTCAAAGGATTTCACTCAACCATGCCAAACATGTTCAACAGATCTCTAATGTACTTATTCAGGGAGAAGAATATAAAGTTCGAATGTTGAGTTACTTCAATACCACGATAGTAGTGAACATAGCCCAAGTCAATCATTTCAAAAACTTCCTTCAATTCCTTCTTTATGGATGCAATGTAGCTCCCATTGTTCCCTATCATCAAAAGATCATCTACATAAACCACAAGATATACAATTGATTTTCCAACTTTGTTGACAAACAAATTTGTATGATTAATATCATAATGTTTGAAGTTGAGTTTCAGAAGATGCTTAGTTAACTTTTCATACCAGGCTCGTGGTGCTTTCTTGAGTCCATACAAGGATTTCATAAGCTTTCATACTTTGTGTTCTTGGCTGTTTACAACAAATCCTTCTAGCTAGGACATAAAAGCATTATCTTTCAGATCTCCATTCAAGGAAGAAGTTTTTACATCCATTTGATGGATTTTCCAACCGTTCTGAGTTGTCAAGGCAAAAAGTGTCCAGATGGTATCCCATTTTTTTATGGGGGAAATCGTCTCCTCATAATTGACCCCTTATTTCGGTGCAAAAACCTTTGCCACAAGCCTGGATTTGTGCTTGTCAAGTGAGCCATCATCTTTATACTTGTTCTTGTAGACCCACTTGCAGCCAGTTGGTTTAGTTCCCAATGGAGGATCAACTAGCTTCCAAGTGCCATTCTTTATCAAGGCATTGTACTCCTTTTGCATTGCTTCTTTCCATTCTTCATGAGAAGTGACTTCTTTGAAGGAAGTTGGTTAAAAATATTTAGACAGATTCAATTTGCAATCATAAGAAACATCCATATTAACAAGTGAATTAGAATCATCTACGTCACCTCCATTTTTCTTGGTTGTACTTCGTGTTCCTGTCTTTCCAACCTCATCAGGATGAACACTTTTAAGTGTCTTTGTGAACCATTTTGGAGGACCTTTTTGAGATGGCCTAGGATGCTCAGTTGACAAAGTTGGGGCTAAGTCAAGATTTAGCCTCCCAATTCTGTCAATCACATCACTCAAATTATCATCAGTGGTTGGAGCTTCATGTGGGGGAGAGAGTGATTCAGAAGAAGATTCCACGGATTGATCTAGTATAGGAATCCCCCCTTCAAGATGTGGTATCTGATTATCATATTCTTGAAATGATTTTTCATGTTTGAATATATCCAAGCAATTAAGTTGTTTCTCAACAACATTGTCATCTTTGGAAGATTCACGAAATATTACATCTCTAGATACAACAAACTTCTTATCAACTTAATCATAGAGACAATATGATTTGGAGGTATTTGAATACCCCAAGAGGATACACTTATGACTCCTTGCACCGGGTTTGTTTCTTTGTTCCTTTAGTATCAAGGCATAACAGTTGAAACCAAAGACCCTGAGGAGTATTCTTTTTAATAGCATTAGATAGACATATATTCTTTACATACACAACACATATAACTGCATCATCCCAAAACATCAATTTTACATTCTTGAAAAACATCATGGATTGTACCATATTTAAGATTTTCTTGTTCATTCTTTCAACTACTCCGTTTTATTGGGGATTATAAGGCACAGTCGTTTTGATCCCATGTTGGTGAATATGGTTTTCTAATTCATTTGAAGTGTATTCTTTTCTAATATTGATGTGAATAAATCCGATATGAGATTGTGAATCATTTTCAATCCATTCATGAAATTTCTTGAATGTTTGAAAAGCATCAGATTTTTTCTTCAATAAATAAACCCAACACATTCTAGTGTAGTCATCAATAAATGTCATCATTTATTTATTTCCATTTGTAGAAGGAACAATAATTGAACCACATAAATCTGAATGAATGAATTCAATTTTTCTATGTTCCCTGGAATGTGAATCATGAAAAGATTGTTTGCTATGCTTTCCTAGAATACAAGCATAACATTGCTTAAGCTTCCCATGAATTGTAGGAAAACCAGTAACACCATTTTTCTTCAACATATGAAGGTTGTCATAGTTCAAGTGTCAAAATATATCATACCATAAAATACTTGATAGAAATGTACCTTCATCATAATGAGAATTGTCTGAGAAGTTTTGTGCATGAGCAAAGGTACCTTGCAACTTCAAAAGTCTTTCTTCTTCTATCCCTGTCATGACAAGTGAGTGACTTGATGATTTTATGACCTCAACCTTTCCATCAAACATATGAATGGAGTGTCCTTGATTGCATATGTGGACCAAGGACAACAAGTTTCTCCTCAACTCCAGGAGGTATAAAACATCTTGTGGAAGAAAGTCTGGAAGACTAGGCAATTTGAACATAGTTATACCAATCCCTAATGGCTTGAGTTTTGATTTGTCTGCAAAGTATATTGCTCCATCAACATTGTCAGTAAATTATTCAAAAAAAACTCTTCTAAATTTCATGTGGCAATTTTCCCCTGAATCAAGCAACCAATCATTTTTCCAAGAAGCAAGTGAAGAATTAAACAAGTCTTCAGTTACTCCAATATTGCAATGTGCCACAACATAGTGAGAGAATTCAGGTACTTTACCTTTCTCTTTGTCATGGGTTTTACCTTTGGCTTTATTTCTTTCCTGCTCAATTCTATCCCAAGGAAATTTACATTTGGATGCATCATTTCCATGTCTATTGAAATGTATGCAATGAATATCATACTTTTCTCCTTTGAAATGTCTACCCCCCTGCCTCTAAAATCTACTCTTACTCTTCCTCTTTGACCACCTCTTCCTCTAGAAGAATCTCGAGCATGATTCTTCTCTCTATGTGCAAGACACATAGCTTCTTCAGAAGACTGAGGATATGTCTTCTTCCCAAAATCCTTTTGTCTCTCTACAAACTTCTTCTCAAGGGAGTCAAAGGTAATATCCTCGAGGTTTCCACTTGCTTGCAATTACTTAAGATAATTTTAATAAGTGGGATATAGTGCCTTGAAATAAGCTATAAAAGGAATGTCTATTTGAACACCAATGGTTTTAATATCATGCATAATAAATCTTACTTCTGATGCTAAAGAAAGAGGGTCATCATTTTCCAATTAAAAACTGTACAATTTAATCATCAATTGGACAACTTTGAGTTCAGAGTGTGAGTCATAGATTTCCTTCAACTTCTGTAAGGCTTCAAAAGAATTTGAAAATGGTGAAATATGGTGACTCACATCTTCATTTACATATGCTGCAATCAAGGCATAGGCCTTGTTTTTCTTATTTTTCCAAATGGAAATCCCCTTATCTAAGGTGGGCTTTGCAGAGTCATCATCTCCTTCTCCTACACAAACTCCTTTCCACAACTCATTAAAAATGAGAGTGTGTTTAATCTTCCTTGACCATTTTGGATAGTTCTCTTTTCCATAGAGGATTACTCCAACAATAGATATGAATGAATGCACCTTAAATACTATCTACTGTATAAAAAATATACTCTGTTGCCAGTATATATAATTTTCACACCTAGTGGTAAAAAAAATAAGTTTTGGTGTAAAATAAAATAAAAAAAATACACTTTGATATAGGATAGAGGTAATACTTTGGGGAGTGGTTACTTGGGGAAGGTTGATGTGGGGAGGATATTATATGGGGTAGGGGATATATAGGGAGGGTAAAAAATAGTGGGGCACATATGACATTATTAACGTATGGGCCAATAGGGTATTAATGCTATTAGCATTGTATTAACGTTATTAACATACTCAACCAACTGTGAGTGGGTTGTTTATTGTAAGCCAGATATGGACACCGGTGAGGAGTGTTTGCAGCGTTTGCAGTGGACTATGTAACACGGAGTTTAACACAATTGACACCATCATTCAACATATACCAAGGAGGCAGTATTAAGGATTGGGGGGTATCCGGGTAGTAAGAGATGCGTGGGTGTACAGGAGAACCAGCCAAGGAGAGGGCCACAGGAAATCATAATGGGGGTATTGAATTGAAGGCGGATTGAATTAGGAGCACATTCAAGGGACCGAAAGGGTGTAACCGCTGATTGTGAGGGTTCCGAGGAATGGTGTCGAGGGATTGAACTATGCATGGGAGGATATGAAGAGGTTGGACTATGCTTGGGACATTGTTTCCTGTGCAGTGGGGAGGGACTGCAGTGGGGAGTCGACTGTGATAAAATCATAGTGGAGGCAGTGTACAATGTAATATAAATAAAAGATTGGGACTATATGGACTATGGAGTTAGTGCATAATTGGGGGAGATCCAAGAGGCTGAGGCTCGAGGGAGATGTATTAACATATATGGAGGAGGGACTATGTATTATAGCATTGAACGGAAGTAATTGCAACATAACAATGCATTGTTCTTCGCAAAGAGTTCCATATCATTCGAGAGTGATATTAATTCAGGAAAACAGAGTGGAATATGCATTCAATCCAAATACAGGACAAAGAATATGGAAGATTTTAGAAATGGGATAGACAGTAGAAATTGTAGAAGGGAGTTACAAAGAACAGGAAGGCTAAAAATTGAGTTGGCCCTAATACCATGTCAAGCAGGAGGTAACTCCACAACGAAAATTTTATTTTGCATTAAGATTCCTCATGGATATATACATGTAGGGAAAGACTCTTGGGCTTCAACTCCTAATGCCTCTTCATATTCCTATTCTCCTTATTTACTATTTACACTATTTTACATATATTCACCCAATTCCAGTGATTAGGTGTCAACATACTTAAATTATTTCTTCCATATTTGGTGGTTGGGTACAACATTAATATGTTGTGTACAAAAAGGAAGAAATTGCATAGCCATTGAAAATAATCCACTCCAATGCCATTTTTTTCAACAAAGAATTAATGATATTAAAGTTCTTCTATATGAAATGAAAGAAATTTGGTTTGAGGAAAGGAGATGTTAGTGAATCATGTGAGACAAAAATGTCAAATAAACCTCAACCATCATTATATAAATTGTTTTCACATGATCACATTAGGAGACACATGAACATCAAAGATCAAAATGACCCAATGGAAGCAAATAATAATGTGGAAGAAAATATGAAAAGCCTCTTGAGGATGATGAATTTATCATATATCAAGTTTTTGATTAGTTTTTAAGATGTTCTTAAAAACATGCTCAATTTTGCAAATTGTTAATAAGTTATAATTATAATGCTTTGAATATGAGATCTTTTATTATAAGAATAAATATCCATTTATTGTTTTTTTTATGATAAATATTTTTATTATGTTATTTGTACTTCAATTTTTATTTAAATCATTACATTAGAGAAAATAACATTAAATATTATATTTTAACATGAATGTATATACATGGTGTGTGTGTGTGTGTGTGTGCGTGTTTTTCCCTCTTTTTTAAGTCAATTTTTTTCGAAGAAAAATCGTACCTTTATTCAACCTATAAACAAGGAACAAATTACATTTTGTAGATGCCATTAGGAATTCGATCATGTCATCCTATTGGTTGATTACACAATAATAGAAAAAAATGAAGAAAAAATACATAATTTTGTTGGGGAAAATGTGACATTAATCAATTAACATCCCCTTTTTTCCTTTCTTTTTTCTGAACATTTCTCCAAACCCCATGATTGTGATCAGCGATTACGATTTCTAATTGATTTCCAACTTATTGCAAAGGGACTTATTTTTCTAAATATGAACTCTTGGATACATGGGTTCTCTTTATACCCCCTGATCTCTTTTAAACTATCCTTTCCTCTTTCTATTGTTCTGGTGATTTATTTTTTATCTAGGTGGATATTCGTGGCCACCTCCTTGTTCCACCTAGGCCTCCAGTTAGTTTTGTCCATTTCCTTGATTATTATAGCATTTACTATTTTTGGTAGCTTTTCACGTCTTAAACTTCCAGAGCTGTTTTGACCCCCTAAATGACATTTTTTTCAAGGTCCGCAATAGGCCTTCTACTTATGGGCCTGTGAAAAATCTTGTAGTACTAGGGGATATCTTTCCAAATAGGTAACGTACATGCCAAACGAAGGCTACATGGCCAATTTATGACCTCAGGAAGTTGGTTTCCCAACTAACCCTAACAGGGCCCACAAACTCTTGGTGTTTCATCTCCTAGGGTGGGCTTTGGTTGTTTAAAGTTTTCCTTTGTTGTTCAATAATAAAAAGGCCCTTGAGACTCATTGTAACAGTTCAGAGGAATGTAATCAGCACATCTCTTCTCAGAGATAAGCTACCATCGCTAGAGCTATTTTATTTCCATTATATATGTAAGCATATTTCATTTCTTTCATATTAATGAAATGAAGTTCTATTTCTGTTGCATCCCTCTGTTTATGTTTATATCTATATTTTTTTCATTCCTGCATAAGTCTGGATCAGTGGGATCAAAGTGGTCTTATTTTTCTCTGTTTTTCTTTGCATGTCCCCAATGAGGTCAGGGTATAGGGAGTTAGGGTTGGATCTAGTTCAACCTTTGCAATACTAGCATTGAAAACCCTGACGGCTTCCCATGGCGGAAGAAAATAAATACAAGGCAGCAAGAGATCCTTTCAAAATATTTCTCAAGGAAGCCCTCAAGCATTAGAGGCACACGGTGATGGATAACTTTTCCCAGATCCTTTTGCGGATACCCACAAATGACGCATCTTCATCCAACATCCACTCTGGAGGCGCCACTCCCTTTAAGGTACAAGTTAACTTTGACATTCCCATATTTGACGACCAAATAGATGTAGACATTGTAGATAGATGCTCAAATATGTTGGAAGGATATTTTCCAATTCATGACTTTTCGAATTAGGAAAATATCACTTTTTCACTCCTCAAAGCAGCCCCCCATGTCAAGGACTTGTGGGAACCTATTGTGAACAAAAGGACGAGAGGGAATCCTCACTGTTTTCAGCCACACCCATTTGGAATTATTTTTGAGATGCCTTCAAGGAACAATATTACCCTCTTGGGAGCTATGAAGAATACATAAAGTGGACCATGCAAAAATAGGGAAGGGAGCAAGATGTTCCTAAGTTCACAAATATTTTTCATACCCTTCACACGAAGATAGGTATCAAGGATTCTAAGTGACATTTGGTACTCAAGTACCACGACTGTCTACACAAATACATACAAGATGAGATGGAGTTCTTGAACATCTCCTCACTTAGCACCTCCTATCGATACATTGTCAAGATCGAGCAAAAATTTAAACAGAAGAAGAGAGACTTTGGATCAGTGAATCTGAAGCAAGGGAAAGGCGCCCCCAAACCCTAGAAAAAAGGAAAAGGCCAAGGTGGGGTGACCCAGGACAACCTGCCGAAGCTAAAAGCAAATAACAACACCATGAAGACAAAGAAGGACATAGGGAAATGCTGTGATTTCCATAAGAGCCCCACTCACAACACAAGTGAGTGTCAATACAAACAGTCACTGGTGGCCGAACTGAAGGATTTTGACTCATATGCATGTTTCGACTCTGAGTCGAAAACTGACAAGGGGAATGACAAAGGGAAGCATATTATTGATGCAAAGCCTATTGTCACCGTTTCCACCCCCAAGATCTAAAATATTGTGCCCAAAGATCTAAAGGAGGGGGAGCAACTCTTCCACTCACATATGTGGGTGAAGGGTACTCCATTTGTAATTCTTCGTCGATAGTGAAAGCCAAAAGAACCTCATTAACAGAGGTCGTGAAGTGCTTGGGCCTACTGACCACACCACACCCACAGTCATACACCATCGGATGGCTTCACCAAGGGGGAGATCTCCATGTCAGCCAACAATGTCTCCTTCCTTACAACATCAAGCCCTTCACAGATGAGGCACTATGTGACATTTCTCCTCTTGAAGTTTGAGATGTATTATTAGGCCAACCATAATTGTGGAAGTGACATGTTGTGTATGAGTCTAGGCCTTGCGCTATCATTATTTCTTTGCGTAATAAGTTATACGGGATACCAGAGGTAGTACCTCCTATCATCATCTCATTGATCTTTATGAAGAAATGTAGAAAGATCATTTCCGAGACCGGGAAATTTTTCTTCTTTATGATTTGCCCTTAGGGAAAGAAGAAGATTGTGGCCACATCTACAACCTCTAGACAGGGCTTCTCTACATGACAGTAGCAGATGGACAAGGCTATGGAAGAGTACAAGGACATCTTCACCTCACCCATAGAGGTACCCCTACACTGTTAGGTCAAGCACTCCATCAATCTGACCCTAGCCACATCGCTACCCAACAGACTGATCTACTGACACCCTATTCTAGAGAATAATGAAATTAAGAGGTAGATTCAGGAGTTGTTGCAGAAAACAAACATAATGCCAAGTTCAACACCTCGTGGGAGCCTGATCGTGTTGGTACATAATAAAGACAACACTTGGAGACTCTGTATTGACTATCGGATGTTGAATAAGATCATTGTCCAGAATAACTATCCAATCCCATGGATTCATGACCTTCTAGACTAGCTCAAGGCAACTAAAAATTTTAGCAAGATTGACTTGAAGTTCGGGTATCACCAAGTACAAATTGAACCTTCTGAAGTGTGGAAGATTGCCCTCAAATCCAAGGAGGGCCTTTTGAAATGGATGGTCATGCCTTTCAGGTTGACGAATACCCCCACAAACTTCATGTGGTTCATGGATGACATCTTGCAGTCCTTTACCAACTCGTTCATGGTAGTGTACCTGGATGACATCCTGATCTTTAGTTGGAGCTAGGAAGAGAACATACACCATATCGCATAGGTCCTCCAAACCCTACGACAACAAAAATTGTGCGCCAATTTGGAGAAATGCACTTTTGGTATGACCCGAGTTTAATATTCAAGGTACATCATTAATGAGAGGTGTGTGCATGTGGAGCCAACCAAGATACAAGTTATTTGAGATTGGCCAGCCCCAACCACTCTAACATAGATCCGCATCTTTCTAGGTCTTGCCAATTTCTATCATAGGTTCATGTTGGGATTCTCTCATATCACTTGGCCTTTGAGTCAAGTCACCAAGGGTGGAGTGAAAGAAAATTTCTTTTGGTATGAATCCCAAAATAAGTCATTTGTCGAATTGAAGCAACATCTCTGCTCTACACCAGTGCTCACATTATTGGACCTGCAACTATCATTTGAAATTGAGATAGACGACTTCAACTATGCTATTGGTGCAATTCTTACCCAATAGGGGCATCCGATGGCATATCATAGTGAGTCACTTTTAGATACCATCTAAAAGTATCCCACTTATGACAAGGAGATGTATGCTATTGTGTAGGCATGTCAACAATGGAAGCATTACATTTTGGGGAAGGAAACAGTCATCCACATAGACCACTGACCCCTACAGTTCATACAAACACAAGGGAAATTGCAAAATGATCGCCATCAGAAATGGTCCACATATCTACAACAGTTCCATTTGAAAATCAAGGACAAGAAGGGAAACACCAATAATGTTATAGATTGTCTCAGTCGACCACCAGTTATGGTGCTAACCATTGTGCTCGACTCTTGTGGACATGAGACTTCGAGGTGGCCACACCTTTACAAGAGAAATCCATAATTCATAAACACATACCAGATGCTCCTAGAAGGCAAGAAAATTCCATATTTTCACCTCTATGGTGCACTATTATGCCACATGGGACACCTACGTTTTCCTACAAGTGAGCATGCCAAGATGATTTGGGAGGTGTTGAGTAAATTAATTGCTTAATAAAAGAAACAACTAATCACCTAAACACTGATTATTAACCCGAGGAATATTTTTCTGTTTCAAGGCAACTTGCAAAATATATGCCAAGAACTTCCAACAGCTAACACTGGTTCTACATGATTGGGTTCTACATTATCAATCTCATTCCACAAGAAATAAAATGTAAGACTTGAAAAACAATACTAGATTTAAAAACCAGAAAGTAAATGACAGGAAAAGAATTATGCTAATCACATTGTTTGAATCAATACTAAATTAAACCACACATTGTTGAATTAGAAATTTAACCTATTGCACCCAACCAATTCAAATGCTAATCTAGGGAAGCAAATTAAATGAAATCTAGAAATTGCAGGAAACAACAAATCTAGAAAATGCAAGAGCAAACAAATTACTCTTAAAAAAAGGAAATTTACTTTAAGGGAATCCAATTGAAATTCAAACAAATAAGAACACAACTAAACTACTTTAGATGTTCAAGGCAGCATCTCATCCAAGGTAGTGGGCCCAACTACCCAAGAGTCAATTCTGCCTTAAAAAATAAATCAAATCAAATTACAAGTAGATAATTATGAAATTTCGTTGATAGCTCCTTTCATTAAAAATTAGAAATAGATACAATATAGCTCTTAGCTCTGCTTCTAATTCAATACTTGTCCATCTTCCCTCTTTGATCTCGGTTTTCATTTAAATACACAATGAGTAAAGGAAAGCTACAACTACATTGATTACATAATGATTTCCATTGCAATTGTAGATTGTCCACAACAAATTGATTAGCAATATTAGATATGAAATATATCTCCATCATGATTCAGCTGTAACAAGTTGAATATAGTATTGAAATTCGAAGAATTTGGAAATTGACCACAACAACAAATATGAGAAAATCACCTTTAGAAAACCTTGTGTTTCTCTCAATCCAGACCAACTTTTGGAAAACTGCTCATTGGAAAACTAATTTGTTTCGTTATGCACAAAACTCGTGACATCTCAGATTTTCAAGATTTATCTTCATTTGCCCAAAATGTCTAACACAAAACTGTCACTTTTTATCCCAGCGAATTTCTGAGTTGGAATATTTAATTATGAGTTGGAGATCAAATTTGCAATCTAGAAGGGATATTGGAGGTTAAAATGGTGAGTGGTGTTATAAGAAATTAATAAACCATCATTGGAAAAATCATGCATAATAATCAACAAGTTATTAAAAATAAAGGAGAACAAGTATTACTTATCCACAAGAGCATAAATAATTATGAAATGGAATTATATGATAAATTATGAAAAATAATGTGATAAAAGAATAGTATAATTGGATGAAATGGATGTTAAGAAGTGATAATAATAATGACAAATTAGTGACCCAACAGGACGCGCACTATAGTCAAGTCACTAGACATTTTGAAGTAGAGAAAACAGTGGCAATGTTGTAGAAGTATTTTTATTGGTTGAACCTTCGAAAGGATGTTGGGAAGTACATCAGATCCTACACATTGCCAAACCAACAATCAATAAGAAAGGCCTATATAATCCTCTATGTACTCCTATTTTGCCTTGGAAATCTATCTCCAAGGATTACATGTCGAGTCTTCCTTATACCAAGCTTGGAAATGACTGTGTGTTCATGTTCATCGATAGATTCTCTAAGATGGCCATTCTAGCAGCTTGTAAGAAGAGTATCATAACAGAAGCCACTATTAAGGTCTTCTTTGAACGAGTGTGAGTAATTTTTGGGATCCCACAGTCCATTATCTCAGATCAAGACAAAATGTTCCTAAGTACAATTTTGTCAAGCCTATGGTCGATGTTGGATACCAAGCTCACTAAGTCCACGACCTTCCACCCCCAAACTGATGGTCAAACAGAGGTCGTCAACACGATGATTGTGCACATTTTGCGCATGTACAACTAAAATATTCCAGGCACATGGAATGAAAGCCTCCCCTATGTCCAGCACTGCTACAACAAAGCTCTCCATAGCTTAACTCGCCATAGACCCTTTTAGGTGGCGTTGGGATTCTAGCCACTATGTCCCACTGATGCGGCCATACCATTTGCAACTACTCAAGAAAATTTGGCTCATGTCCAGTCCGATGTTGACCAGGATAACAACTTCATTGAGCCCATTCAGCACATCCTCCTGTAAGTCCATGACATATTGTACAAATCCAATGCTAAGTACAAGCAGCGTCATGACTAGCATTGAGTGCAACATAAGTTCCAGTTGTGATCCAGATCTTGGGGGGAGGCCCCCAAGATCTAAAACATTGAAATGACAAAAGAAAAAGAGGAGAATGCCCAATAAACAAAACCACAAAGAATTTTTTTATTAAAATAGAGAATTTGTTAAAGCTACATTATGGTGGACAACCTGTCCTTTTACAAAATGCGACTTGTTACTTATAGTATTTTTCGGTTACAATACCAGAGGTAAATTCCATGAGTGGATGTCAAAATACCATGTGAAAATACCATGGGTGAATGAATACCATGGGTGGATGTCACTTACAATACCATGGGTTAATAAATACCATGCGTGTATGCCACTTATAATACCATGGGTAAATTCCATGGTTGGATGAATAACATGTGAGGATGAATACCATGGGTTGATGCCATTTTCCATTCAGATCATTCCTCCCTCCTTAAGAAGCAATGGTCCCCATTGCATGAATTTCCCTCCTACGAAGCCTTTGTTGAATATGAAGAGCCACTAAAGAAAATGGTTTTATGTGGTTAACCCATAACCATGATGAACAAAGATCCGAGGATAGAGATACCCTACAATGATTGTGACCAATTATGATATTGATAGTGTGTGGCCTAGCAAATGGACTTCAATGAAGTGTGGGTTTGTGGACGACCCATAACCAGGATGAATGAAGATCCAAGGATAAAGATACCCTGTAATGCTTGTGACCAACTGTGATATTGATAATGTGTGGCCTAGAAAATGAACTTCGATGAAGTGTGGGTTTGTGGATGACCCATAACTATGACAAACAAAGATCTGAGGATAGAGATACCTTGTAATTCTTGTGACCAACTGTGATACTAACAGTGTGCATCCTAGCAAATGGACTTCGATGACAAGGATTTTGTGTGGTTGACCCATAACCATGATGTTGGTTGTTGATGAAGTAGCGGGTGCCTACATAACTTGGGGTAGAAGGGTACGTCTCCAAATAACCCAAGTCGAATGCTGCTATGCTGAAACTGATGAGTATGAAGAAGGTGCCTACTAATGCTACTCCAGAATTAAAATGGACATAACTCGGTCAATATAACTCAAAATATTTATTATAACCTATTTTTTGAAACAGAATGACCATTTTTCATCTTTCCATGTGCTGGAAATCTTTATCTGGACACTCTAGAATCTCATATTTGCACTGCAACTTTTCCACCATCACAAAAGTTCTGAAAAAATAGTTGATTTTAAATCAGCAATATCTCCCACATTTAACTTTGATTCGACCCTTTTTTTTGAAATTGAGCGATTTTTGAAGAGGATCTCAGATATGCAATCAAATTTCTGAAATTTTGCACCAAAATTTCAAAACAAAAATAGGAGAACCATCGTCCACAAATTGTCTTCAGAAACATTTATGTAACATAGCTGATTTTAAATTAGTGATATCTCCCTCATCTAGACTCCGATTCGGCCAATATTTTTTTTGAATTTGGGTATTTTTCGCAAGAAATCCAGATATGTTATTTTTTTTGTAAATTTTGCACCAAAAATTTCAAATATGATCTGCAAAATCACCTCCCAAAAACATTCCTGCAAAAAAATGAAAAAAGAAAAATTCTTCCCCCCTTGGCCCAAGAAAATGCTCTGTGGAGGACGTAGCACAAACCTGAAGTTTGTTGAATATTGCTGCAAAATTTGAAACTAAAATATGCTTCAAACCTTCATTCCCATGGAATCATAACCTGATCTGATACCAGTAATCCAGATCTTGGGGGGGGGGGGGGGGGGGTGGGCAAGATCTAAAATATTGAAATGACAGAAGAAAAAGAGGAGAATGCCCAATAAACAAAACCACAAAGAAAGTTGTTTATTAAAATAGAGAATAATTGTTAAATCTACATTGTGGTGGACAAACTATCCTTTTACAAAATGTGTCTTGTTAATTATAGTATTTTTCGGTTACAATACCACGGGTAAATTCCATCGGTGAATGAATACCATGGGTGGATGTCACAATACCATGGGCAAATACCATGGGTGAATGAAGACCATCGGCGGATGTCACTTACAATACCATGGGTGGATTCCAATTACAATACCATGGGTAAATTCCATGGGTGGATGAATAACATGTGTGGATGAATACCATGGGTTCATGCCATTTTCCATTCGAATTAAGGTGGGCGACAAAGTTTGGTTACATCTGCAGAAGGAATGCCTCGTTGGTTGCCACCTCAAGCTTCACCCACTACAATATGGGTTGAACACCATCACTAAGGGGAAAGTTCATTCAAGCTCAACATTCCACCATTCCTTGGTTCTCACCTAGTATTCAATGTGGGCTAGATGTGACCATACTTTCCTCCATTGTTGGACACATTCGACATTACTGAGCAGCTGACACAAATAGAGCTCAACCCAAGTTGCATTGATCATTCCACAAATGAAAGGATCATGGACACATAAATAAATAACACTTGCCAGCAAAGGATCCAACTATATCAAGTTGTCAAAGCAGGCCATCTCCTTCACCAAGGAAAGTGGCTCACAAGGGACCAGGTTCAACAAAACTTTTATCACCTCATGGGGCCTTTGCATGCAATGGGGACTATTGCTTCCTAAGGGGGTACGACTAATCCAAGTGGATATTGGTAGCCACCCTACTATTCCACCTAAACCTCCAGTTGGTTTCATCTATTTCCTTAATTATAACATCTTTTACTATTTTTGGCAGTTTTTTGGGTCCTAAACTTCTGGAGTTGTTTTGACCACCTAAACGGTGTTTTTTTGAGGTCTAAATCAGGCCCATAGTCATAGTATACAAGTATGGCCTACGAAAAATATTGTAGTATTCATAGATATCTTTCCAACGAGATATTGTACGTGTCAAACAAAGATCATATGACCAAGTTACAACCTTGGGAAGTTGGCTCCCCAACTAACCCAAATGGGACCCACAAAATCTTGCCATTTCATATTTTGGGTTTAGGGTTTTGGTTGTTTAGGTTTTTTCTATGTTATTCAATAATAAAACGTCTCTTGAGCCTCATTTTAATACATTTCAGAGGCATGTATTCACCACATATCTTCTCAGAGATAAGCTACCATCGCCCGAGCTATTTTATTTCCATTATGTATGTAGGAATATTTTAGTTCTTTGATATTGATGAAATGGAGTTCTATTTCTATTGCATCCCTATGTTTATGTTTATATATGTACTTTGATGCATTACTGCATAAGTCCAAATCGATTTTCTTCTAATTTTGTAACCTTTTGGATGTGAGACATGATCCCTGATTGGTCCCCAACTCCTTCATCTTCTTGGCTTCCATGTTGTGCTTGAACAACCATATTTGGAATATTTGGGCCTTCGTGTCTTCTTGTTCATCCTCATAACAATCTGGTATCTTCCATACCTTTGGCTTATGGGTTTTTCTTTTTTGGGATCTTTTTTTCTTGTTGGCATGTTTTCTATAGGTGCCCTATTTGAAAGCATATTCAACATCTAAATGTTGTATTCTCATAATCGAACACCTAGTTCCATTGAAATTTTTCATGTTTTAGATGGATATGAGTAGGTAGACATTTACTACGGTGTATCTCTACTCAAATTTTGGTTAATGTAAAGACACCTTTTTCAGTCTTGTTAGTGTATATTTATTTCAATTTTCCAAGAGTATTCCCAATATATTCCAAGACTTTATGATGCCAAAAAGGGAGAGTGAGATTGGGTAATTTCACCCATATCGGCATTGTAGTGACCACCATGCTTGTAGTATCAAATTATGGGAACCATGGGGTAATAAAAATCCCACAAAAAGACCAACTCTACCCCAAAACCATGGCCCATAATTTAGGACTTTCTCCCCATCTTTCTATGTGTCAAATTGAACTATGAAGAACCCCTTTGAACATAAACAAAGTTCACAATTAGGTGTCCAAGAAGAATATACCCACTTATGTAAATATTTAGTTCTCGGCCAAAAGCCATTAAATCTGCATATTAATGTCATAGATTGTTTATAAGCAAAAACCTATTTTACCTCTGGGGTTTGAAATCAATTGTTGGAGTTTTTTCCACTTGTTCAACTACATAAGGTCCTAGTGGATTTTGGATCTATTCAATAGGAGCCACAACCTTCCCTTTCACTTCATCCTTGAACGAGGCCAATCCATTAGGGTTTTTGACACCTGAAGCTCCACCTCGTAGCCTCATATTTAATATTATGGTAGAATTCTTTGTAATACCATAATCTTTCAACTGACAGATGTATTGTATCAATTTCCCCTCAAATAAAAATCTTCGTATAATTGTTGGTATACCCAAGATTTTCTCAATAGTTTTCTTCATATTTTCTACTAGATTTGAACCCCAAATCCAACAGATAAAGGTCTTCTCATTATTTTATTTTTTAAGTCTAAAAATTCTCTATCTTTGCTTATCTCTTGGTTATATCTAGGGAGAAAATGATGAAAGGGTTTAACAAGGGAGGCCAGATATGAAAGCTTCAATACTATGAGCCCCATATCCATTGCATGGTGTTTCTCCATCGACGTCTTCAGCCCTCATGGAATAGTGAATTTGGCCAGATCTAGAGACAAAAAGTTGAAAGGTGTCTCATGATCGTAAATATCAAAACATTTCTTTGGATCATAATCTAACGGGGTATCCTTGTGCACATAGATCTGTCCCACAATGAATTGAGAGCCCTCCTTGGCATTGTCCAGATCCTATAGTCCTTTTGCAAACCCAATAACCTTATTTTCACTCTTTTCATCCATAACTAAGGGAATAATGAATTCATCTTGAATCTTTGATGTATGCCAATGAGGATGCAACCAATTCTCCATGGAAAAAAATAATATCAAGACCATTTTTTCATGTGTTGATTATTGTTTCCAACTCCACTTGCCATGGGTTTTTGTCAACTATGACTAATTTATGATCGACAGTGACATCAGTGGAAGATACACAAGCACAATCCCTAACTCTCACCATCCTCAGTCTTTGAATTTGTTCGATTTTTTAGTTCCCAAGCCAGAGGTTATGTTATGTTATTCAAGTCTTTAAGTTAATTATCTCTATAGAAATGATTTATTTGACATGCCATTTCAAGAAAAAATCTTCTAAAATGTATATGTTATCTATGCTATATATACTTTTCTTCTAGTTTAAAAGTAGTGCTTTTCAACCATAACTATTTGTTGTATATAAAAGTAAAGAATTAAAAAAGTGTTAAAACTAATATTTTACACTATGTTTAAAAAATATGGCATGCTAAATTAATTAATGATATATAATTAGATGAATAATATTATCTTCAAAATACTAAATATGAATTTTATATTTTTTTAACATCGAGAAAATTGCCCCGGATGCGGGTGACATCAGGGACGAAGGAGGGGAGACACATGGAGGCCATGTGTGGCCTCATGCCTGAGACAGGCCTTTAATGCGTTCCGTCGTCGATGAGTTTAAGTGTGGGGACTGGGACGGCATTTCAATGCACAGTCCGGAGCTCAAGTGTGGTCTCAGAGCGCAGTTATGGCCTGCAGATTACGAGGAATTGCTGAAGAGATTAAAAACGATGAGGGGATGGATAGTTCTATGTTGTTTCGAGCTCAGAAATTGGAGCTTGGCTCACGGTTCAGGAAGAGCGCCCCTGTTGTGTTTATGGTTTGCGGAGCTGCTGCTCACGCCATTCCTCTGTCAACTAATTGTGGCCTCCAAGTGGAAAACGCGAAAGGTGAACGCTTCAATTCCTCCCTTGCGATTCTGTTCTTCCCTCCGGGTATCAGTGGGAATATGGTTCGGCCACGGCAACGTCTCCTCAGCCGGCGCGGCACTAGCCGAGGTGAGTCATCACGCCCCTCCGAGGCTTCAGCCCAATCAAGATGTTGTAGATGCCTCTGCCACAGAGTTGCAGAAGCACACCCCATTCAAGCGAGTCAATTCTTGGACTCGAGTAGCCCAGATTTGGACTCGGCACCTCTACCAGCGTTTGGCACGGCTGTCTTCTCTTTCAGCAGTTCTCAAGAGAATTCCCGCATCAACGCCCATGTCTCGGTCCTTTTCCTTGAGGAACCGAAGGACGAGAGCGAGAATCAACCCAGCAAGAAGAAGCACCAGGCAGGAAGCTCGAGGGATGCTGAGGGACCGCCAGAGGCTGCTCCAGAACAGGCTGCCAGTCCACCTCTGTCTCAGGCAGTGCCTTCTCCAGCGGAAGATAAGAAAGAACAGGACCCTCTCCCTGAGGACTATGGATGGTATCCAATTGTCGAGGAGGAACCGGAAGATTAGCCATCCTCTTGCTCAGAATCGTTGTTCAGGTTCTCCCATGTTATGTTATGTCTGCTTAAGTCTTCTGTTTGTTTTTGTTGTTTACGTTTGGGTCGAAAGTAGTTTTTTTAAATGGTTTTTGAAGCCCCTGCGCGGGTTCCTAATGAAGGTCTCCCTTTTCCTTTTTGATCCCCTGCGCGGGTTGTCAAGTCTGGTTCAGAAAACACTTCCATGGTTTAGAACCCCTGCGTGGGTGGTTTGTTTCAGTTGTGGTGCCCCTGCGTGGGCTGCTTTTGTTGTTAAACTCCAGTCCACAGTGCCATCCATGGCCTTGGACAGTATGACTCAACGACTGTAATTGTTCTCCTGTTTTGTATATAATAGAATAGCATAGTATTAACGATAAAAAAAAAACATCGAGAAAATTGAAAAATTAATTAAAAATACAATTTATATTATGAAAAAATAGACAAAATTGAAAAACACAAACATTTGAAAAATAATGTTGATACTTTATAGATAAGATGAATTAAAATGTAAGCCGCGATGGTTAGTTCAATTGGTTGAGTTCCTATCATTAAAGCACCTTGTTATTGAGGGATCATGGGGTCAATTCTCCTCGACCCTCTCAGGGTTAGGCTTCATTAATGAGTTGACATGAAGTCATCCCTTTATGTGGATACAACCAAAATAATATTTTTGTGGATGAGCAGTGATTGATCTCCGGAATCCATGGATCACATCAAAAAAAAGAAGAATCAAAATTCAAAAATGCCCCTCCTTCCCCCCCCCCCCCCACCTCAACAAAAAAAATAAAAATAAAACAAACTAACAAATAGAGTGCTACCATTAGCACCACTTATCAAAACAAGGGTAAAAATGTCACTAAATGTGGCCTTTAAGAAAATGAAAGCTATGTAGTGTTTCCATTAAATTGGTAACTATGCTTTCCATATAGGGCACTTTGGGGGCCACTTTACAACTCGCATTGCTACACACAAAATATTGAGTGTAGATTACCATTGGCTAACATTAGTCACTGAGTTCATCGTTATGTTAGATCTTGTCAGTTTTGCCATTTTTCTTAGGGAAACAACATTTTCCCATTTTGTCTTTGAAACCAATTGTTGTAGAAGCATGTGGTTTGGATTTATTTAAGTGAATTTAAAGATAATTCTACAAATGAATATCGATGTATTTTATGTAACATAGACTATTTCACTAGGTGGGTAGAAGTTATGCCTAGAAAGAAGGAAAGTAAAGAAGTTGTAACAAATTTCCTTGATGATAGAATAATCACAAGATTTTGGGCCCTAAATAAAATTACTATTGATATATTAGCTTTAGTCATTTTTTGCTTCAAATATGGAATAGTCATATCCCATTATTCTAATTACTACCTGCAAGGAAATGGATTGGCCAAATTTACTAATAAGAATTTCATAACTATCATTAATAAAACCATGGCTAAATATTAGCAGTAATAATAATAATTGAGAAGGTAAAAAAAAATATGCACTATGGACAAATTGTATCACAACTAAGAAATCTACTACGAAAATACCTTTAGAGACAGTTTATGGAATGGAAACAATGTTAGTTATCAGCCTTAAGATTTATGTGTATCATCTTATGCAACAATTCATAACAAATTAAGAACCATTTAAGCAAGAGTTAAACAACTTAAAGGGTTAGATGAATCAAGATGAAAGGCTTTTATCGAATGATGAGAAACTAAGGAAAAAATAAAGGAACACATCAAAAACCTTTCATAGAAGGGGATCCTGTGCTCATGTGGGATAATAAAAGGAAAATCCAAGTATTCAAAATAAGTTTGATCACATTTAGTTCTTAAAAAATCAAGATATTAGATGGAATTGATCCTTTCTACCTTACTATTTTGGATAGAAAGAGGTTTCCTTTTCTAGTTAATGGATAACTTCTCATAGTTTACTTCACAATCGACACTTAGTTTTAAAAGTAATAGAAAGCAGGATTAATAAGCTTGTAAATTAAAGTAGTACAATAATTTTCCTTCTCCGTGAATATTGCTTGTATTTCCTTGATTTAAAGTATTTCTTGACATCATGCACAATAAAGTGGTTTCATTTTATGTTTCATCTCTTGAAAGGAGAGAAAAAAGTAAAGAAGAGTCTTCTTTTTTTAATTATTTTCCCCAAATTTGGATGAACAAAAATGTGTCAATGGAGGTTGGGAGGGGCGCATACCACCCTACCATCTCCCATGGTAATTAAGAGGGGGGGGGTGTCTCCTACCCCTCCCATGCACCAAGCATGTGAAGAATTACTTCATATCTCAAGATGGTTCATCTCCTGCAGGAGCTCGGTCTTATTATGTTTTAGGAATATATTTGGCATTTATGCCCTATTCAGACTCCTTTCCTACTTCTAGTTAGGTTAACTTTTTGTTTTCTCTATGTAGAGGAATCTAAATTCAAAGTTTCCTATAATATGGAGTGATTTGTAGGCTTATATAGGATAGGTATCACATTTCTATGGAATTGCAATGGAAGTTACCCATGTATGCTGTTATGAAACTAGCTCAAGAAAAGATAGAAAAGATAGATCAATGCCTTAGAATTCAGCCTCTTCGAGGGGGCAACCTCCTTTACATTACATAAATGAACAATTATTTTATGATACAAATGACAAAACCTCCTTTCTATATATAGGAGTCTAAGGAGTCACAATATAATCCAGCCGACCTAACAATAATAATATAAAGCCACAAAAATAACAATAGAGGGATTCTATGGGGCACGGAAATAACAACATGGGGGTAATAGGGGCACAACAATATAAATAAGGGGTATAACTACAATAGTAATGGGGTAATCACTAGTATTATAGGGACCCAACATGCCCCTATCCTTCAAAAAAGTGTTGTCCTCAACGTTTGAGTAGTTTTGGATACTTCTGCATAAAATTCTCATCCTCCCATGTGGAATCTTCAGCGGATAAGTTCTTCCACTTGATAAGATACTCTGAAATTGATCGATTTCGTAGCTGTCGAGTTCTTGTTTCTGTGACTGCTTCTGGTTCCAATATAATTTTTCCTTCCTCATCAAGTTCTGGAAATATTGTTTGCACTGGGAGCTTGTCGCCTATAACCTTCTTTAAACATGAAACATGGAAAACTGGGTGCAATCGAGAAGCTGCAGGAAGCTCCAATTTGTATGCCATAGTACCAATCTTTTGCAACACCTTGTACGAACCATAATACTTTGGTGATAATTTATTATCCTTCTTAGCTTGCTTAGGGACATTTGCTTATATGGTTGTAGCCGTAGGAATACCCAATCACCTACATCAAAACTTCTTTCACTACGATGTTGATCTGCTTTCTTTTTCATTCTATTTTTTGCCAACACGAGGTTATCCTTTAAGAGTTGGAGGACTTGTTGTTGATGTTCGATGTGATGTTCCACTTCCTGAACATTAGAATTTTCTCTTAAATATGATGTGATGGATGGTGGTTGATACCCATAAAGTGCCATAAATGGGGTCATTTTTGTTGTTGTATGGAAGGAAGTGTTATACCACCATTTAGCCAAAGGCAACCATTTGACCCATTGTGTATATTTATTAGATACAAAGCAACGAAGATATCCTTCCAAACATTTGTTTACTATCTCAGTTTGCCCATCAGATTGAGGATGATAAGATGAGCTATGAGCTAACTGAGTACCAAGACAAGAAAATAATTCTGTCCAAAAATTTCCAGTGAAAATGGGATCTCTGTCACTTACAATAATCTTTGGGTTTCCATGTAGCTTTTGAATTGTTTCCATAAATGCAGTAGAAACTGTACTGGCTTTAAATGGATGTGATAATGCACAAAAATGTGCATACTTGGTAAGTCTGTCAACTACCACCATGATGACACTCTTTCCCTCAGACTTGGGTAAACCTGTGATAAAATCCATTGAAACCTCCTCCCAACATTGGCTTGGAATGGATAAAGGTTGTAATAGACCCGGTGTCTTAATTGTTTCAACTTTATTTTGTTGGCAAACCAAACATTCTGCCACAAACTTTTGAATATCTGATTTAAGGCCATCCCAAAAAAATTCCTTTTTAACCCTGTGGTAAGTTTTTAAAAATCCCGAGTGCCCTCCTAAGGGAGAAGTGTGCAATTCCATAAGAATCTTTTGTTTTAGCTGGGAATTCTTACAGAGGTATAAGCGATCTTTGTACCATAATGAATCATTTTGCCAGCTAAATGTATCAGACGTACTGGAATCTTGTTGTAGCTTTCGAATAAGTGCCCAAACTTCTTTATCATTCTTCCATTCCTCCCTTGCTTCGTTTATCCAATCTGGTTGGATAATAGAAATGGCACACAACAATGCTTCCACATCCTCATCCTTTCTTGAGAGTGCATCCGCCACCACATTTTGCTTCCCTTTTTTGTAGATGATTTCAAAGTCATAACCCAACATCTTTGTGACCCACTTTTGTTGCTCTTCAGAGGATAATCTTTGTTCTAAAAAGTATTTAAGGCTATCATGATCCGTTTTTACCTTGAAGTGTCTTCCCATTAGGTAGGGTCGCCATTTCTTAAGTGCATGGAGTATTGCCAACATTTCCTTCTTATAAATAGCTTTGCTTAAAAACTTTCCCTTGATTGGACGACTTTTAAAAGCAATGGGTCTTTCATCTTGCATTAGAACAACACCAATTCCATTTCCTGAAGCATCACATTCCACAATAAAGGTTTTTGTGAAGTCTAGTGTAGCTAAGACCGGTGCTTGGCACATTGCCTCTTTAAGATGTTCAAAGGCCTTTGTTGCTTCCGGAGTCCATGAAAATGCATCTTTCTTCAATAATGTTGTTAGAGGTGCTGCTATTCTCCCATAATTCTTAACAAACTTGCGATAATACCCTGTCAACCCAAGAAATCCTCGCAGATGCTTTATGGATGTGGGGATTTTCCATTCCTTAATGGCTTTAATTTTGCTAGGGTTTACCTTAACTCCTTCATGAGATACAATATGACCCAAATATTCCACCTCCTGGACTCCAAAGAAACATTTGGATCTTTTTGCATATAATTGTTTCTCCTCCAATAGTTGTAGCACCCTGTCAACATGTTCAACATGATCCTTCCAAGACTTGTTGTAGATTAGTATATCATCAAAAAATACTAACACAAATTTTCTAAGGAATGGTTTGAAAATTGAATTCATCAAACCTTGAAATGTTGAAGGTGCATTAGTAAGGCCAAAAGGCATGACCAAAAATTCATAATGACCCTCATGAGTTCTAAATGTCGTTTTCAGAATGTCTTCAATCTTCATTCTGATTTGATGATATCCCGAACGAAGATCCAACTTGGTGAAGTAAATTGATCCATGAAATTCATCCAGTAATTCATCAATGACAAGAATGGGGAACTTATCTTTAATAGTGAGCTTGTTGAGCTCCCTATAATCTGGACACATGCGCCATGATCCATCCTTCTTGTGCACCAATACTACTAGAGTAGAGAAAGAACTTTGACTTGGTTGAATTATACCAGCCTCTAGCATTTCTGCAACCATACGTTCATTTTCACTTTTTTGGACATAGGGATATCTGTACGGCCTGATGTTTGGAGGAACACTTCCTGGAATCAGATGAATAGCATGATCATGATCACGCATAGGTGGGAGACCTTTGGGAGTCTCAAATACCTTGGAATGATTGTCCAGGACTTTTTGGAGATCTGGAGAAATAGATGATTCCGATGTGGAAACATCTAGCGAACATAATTGTGCAATTACACCTCTTTTCTCCTTTTTTAGAAGCTTTGTCATACCATTAGAGCTAATTATCTTTCTTGGTTTCCCTGCAATACCCCTTAATTCAACTTCCTTTCCTTCCATAGAAAATTTGATGAAAATTTCTTGAAAATTAAAAGCTATTGTACCCAAGGATTGTAGCCATTGGACTCCTAGTACAACATCAACACCTCCCATTGGAATGGAAAGCATTGGGCTAGTCAATACATATTCTCCCATGGATAGCTTGATATTATGGCACCTTCCAGAGCAATTTATTGTTCCTCCATTTGCAATCATCACTTGAAACACTGGTGCTGGATATAGGAACCAATTCAATTCTTTTGCTACCCTACAATGAATAAAATTGTGGGTGCATCCTGAATCAATCAACACTATTACCTTTTTCTTCTTGATTTGTCCTTCTATCTTGATGGTTTGAGGAGTGGTAATTCCCGCCAATGCATTACAAGATATGGTCGGATTTATTTGTTCTTCATCTAGGCTTTGTTCCTGGAGTATATCTTCTTCTTTTGACCTTTCTTGCTCCTTTTCTTCTTCCTCTTCACAATCTATGTAGAATAATTTCTTCTCAGCACACTTATGACCTTTAGTGTATTTGCTATCACAACTGTAACAAAGCCCTTTTGCTCTTTTTTCTTCCAATTGTTGTGGTGTCAACCTTATAGGTTGTGGAAGACTAGGGGCAACAACACTTCCGTCTTTATAGTTGTGAGTGGTATGCTTCCTGGTTGCCATAATTTTGCTTTCCATTTTTCTTGCTAACCTGAATGCCTTCTCTAATGAATCAGGTTCCCAAAGGCGAACATCATGTTGGATATTATCCTTTAAAGACCCTATGAACACATCAATCCTATGCTCCTCTGGAATATCTTTTACCCTTATGTTCAATTTTTGGAACTCCTCAATTTGCTTCATTACTGAACCCTTTTGTTTGAGACTTATCAATTGGCTAAAAAAAGTGTTGCTTTTTGTATCTTCATAATGTGCTATCATTTCTTCCGTAAAAATTGCCCAAGTGATAAATTTTTTACAAGAGCAAAGCCATTGATACCATACAAACTGATTTGGTTCCAAATATACAGTTGCCATATCTACCTTTTGTGTGTTTTGCACATTATTGAGATCGAAGAACTGCTCCATCTGTAATATCCATGTGGCGGGATCCTTGCCATCAAAATTCCTCATATCAATTTTTGGAATATGGTGGGTCTTCGATCCAACATTAGCGTCTATGGAATCATGATTAACATTACTTTTTTTCACATCATGAGTTTCCTTTACAACCTTTTCACCATTAGTAAGTATTTCTTGTAGAAAATTTGTCAAATCTGTCTTCAAATCTTCCATGTCTGTCTTCAAATCTGTCTTCAAATCTACCATGTCTCTCTTCAAATCTGTCTTCGAATCATCCATCTTAGCTTCCATACCCTTTATCTTAGATTCCATGCCATTATCTTAGATTCCACGCCACTTATCTTAGCTTCTGTTAGCTTTTGTGAGCGTGACATTTGTTGCACTTGTTCTTGTAATTTTGATATATCATGTAGCATTTCTTCCTCTTCTTCATGAGTCATGCTAGAGCTTTTAGGTTCCTTACTAGGTGTTTGCATTTTCTTTCCTCGGGGCATCAGTTACTGATAATAATGCTTTACTATGCCCTTTGAATTCTGTTAAACCAAGCTTACACAAAAATTTAAAAAAAACTACTCACCTTTTTTCACTTTATAGAAGCCTGATATTGAATTTGATGTATCTCTGTAATTTCAGATCATCCAGTTCTAAAATTGCGACCTGTAGTAGCCTTCTGCGTCCTCTTTCCAATGCCACAAGTCTGACGCAAATTGGATTCTCCAAGGAAGGGTTATGTGAAATCTCCCACAGTGACTTGCTTTTAGACTAGTTCAGTAGAGCGAACTTGTACGACGTGCCACGAGTCACTGTTTCAACCTTTGAATCTGAAACATTACAAGAAACTACAGTCTGTCCTCTTTCTATACCTTCTTAGGAAATTTCAATCCGATCCCCAGAGAGAAAGTTATGACGATTTTCCCCAGGTCAACTGTTTTGAATGTAATTCAGGAGTCTGCAAAAAGACCAACTTCCTCAGATCATATCTCCGCAAATATAGCGCGAAAAGCTCTAAAATTCAGACCCAAGGTTCAGCGCGATTTTCTTCTCAAATGGGTTTTTTTTGCGACTTCTGAAACGTCACAAAAAAAAAGTTATAGCGAAAATGCCACGATGACCTGTTTGGAGCAGTGAAACCCTAGAGTCCAGAGCTCTGATACCAAATGTTATGAAACCAGCTCAAGAAAAGATAGAAAAGATAGATCAACGCCTTAGAATTCAGCCTCTTCGAGGGGGAAACCTCCTTTACATTACATAAATGAACAATTCTTTTATGATACAAATGACAAAACCTCCTTTCTATATATAGGAGTCTAAGGAGTCACAATATAATCCAGCCGACCTAACAATAATAATATAAAGCCACAAAAATAACAATAGAGGGATTCTATGGGGCACAGAAATAACAACATGGGGGTAATAGGGGCACAACAATATAAATAAGGGGTATAACTACAATAGTAATGGGGTAATCACTAGTATTATAGGGACCCAACATATGCATGTCAGATAAACCCCCTTCTAGACTTGGTTTCTCCTTCTCACTGATTAGGATACTGGGTGGAGATTTAAAACCAAGAACTGGAGATTTTGTGTTTTGGCACTCTATGAATTCATTTATATTTCATAAATTGAAGAAGGAGGAGGCCAACATTGCTACTCAATGGTCTGAGGGAGAGTTTTATTAGCTTCAACAAATTGGGGAAGCAGCCTTAGGGTAGTAGTTCCTCTTCTAACCTCTGACCCTAGTTATCTTTTTTGTGTTCGTGTGGAGCTTAATTATGGTCATCATATTATATTGTTTGAGGAAGTGTTAAATGCAATTTGAGTCTCAAGTATTCCTAGCTTTTGGTGGCTCCTATGTCTCTCTTTCTCTTAGTATTTTTCCCATATCCATCTGAGTTGGTTCATCCTAAGCTTGTTATTTCTCTTTTTAATGGTTTTTCCATTTCTTGCTTCTTCCGTCCTATGGCTCTCTAGATTTTTTGGGCAGTCAGTTGGCAATGATCCTTTGAGTTTGAGGTGTATTGGTCCATTTACCTGAGGTGGTTCAGGTGGGTCTGTTGGTCGTATAATGGATGGGACTCAGACAATTTTGGTTGAGCTTATCTGAGTTGTCTCTAGGTGAGTTGGTTAGGGCTCTACTTTCTCATATGTTTTCTATTTGAATGGTATTCAATGCCACATCAAAGGATATGTAGCCACAGGGGCAAGGGAGGACGTGGTTAACAAGGTCGATCATGAGTCTAGGCCTAGGCACAAGAATCGACTATTATTTTTCACTCAATGACTTCTCCAAGACTTTAGGAGGAGATTCATCAACTAGAATATTATGGAATTCATGATTGAAAGGAATACTCATATTCTAAAATTCTCGAGGATGTTTCTAACTCGGTTCCTAACCCTCATCACACTAGGGGAAGACAAAACTAATACCTACATTCTATTATCCTAAACTAGCAGATGAACACTCTTTTGGGTAGAGTCCTAAAAGAGAAGCTTCATAAGGATTAGAATGACATTATTTCTTCCTTGAATGATATCCAGAGGGTGAAACGTTACCAGTGTTCCTATTTGGAGAAATTGGATGCTCGCTTAGAAGACCTGGAAACCTATCTCCAATGTGAGCTTAAGCCCCCTACTACAACTAGTACAAGTTCACAAAAATGTAGGCCAGTCTCTCATTAGGGAGACTGGACCATATCTAAAAATAGACTCTCCTTAAGGATCCTTAAGGAAGAGAGGGATAGTTGTGTACTAAAAGACACAAAATTAACTAAACTAGAACTGAAACACTAGCCTAGCCCAAGTGGTCTTGTACATAACAAAATAGTAAATAAAAGGTCAAAAACCATAAAAATTCCACAATTATGCCGAGGTATCTGAATCTGAGACTACAACCTTGATGGGTACTTTTGCGTCATCTGATGTTCTTTCTGCCACTAGAGGAATGCTTAGATTTACTTCAATGTTCTCCATTCTCCAATATATATCCCTGAAGTTTCGATGTAAGTGCTCAAGGGAAGTAAAAACTTCATTTTCCAGTAAATATCCACAGTCTACATGTATTGGTTGAATTGCCCCCTCATATGCCTAGTGTCTAGGATCCAATAAACCCATTCCATAAGAACCTTTGTATCTTAGAGGAGAGTCCTTTAAGAGTAAGCTTCCCCCTCCACTTGGGTGATTTATTCATGTATGTGAGCTGGCGCGAGATCTCGATATCATGAGGAAAAATCCTCTACATGATGGTGCATGTGGGTATGACCCTGATTGTTCCACTCTTGATAGTTAAGCGACCACCCTTCTAACACATGCCCGTTGACGCAACATGGAGGATGTTATTTCCAAATGCCCCAAGGAAGGAAACTATGTGAGAGAATATAGATGCGGTTGATAACCATATTGAAAAATGTTTGAGAATGTCAACTAATTATAATATTTGAAATAATTGAGGGATCTCTATTTGATCTCAAGAAAAAATCATATAATCTATTTTTTGGGTAATTTAATTGACTGTTAAATTACTTGTCATTACTTGTCAAATTTGGGATTCCGTGAATTTGCGAAGCATACTTTCATTATATATGTTAGGGATCAACCTTCAACTTTTAAAAGTGATTTAATCTATTTCAAAATGATGACAATAAAATGCAGCTTATTTTTGAAGATCACTAAAATGAGTATGCACATGTTCTTTCCCAAAAGCTAGAGAAATAAATAAATTCAAAACAAACTAAGATAATGTTCAAGATTTATTCTATGAGACAAAAAAAAAAAAGATATTTTTTTATTCTATGGAACTTTGAAAGACAAAACCAATAGCTACATTCTATTATCCTACACTAGCAGATGAACACTCTTTTGGGTAGAGTCCTAAAAGAGAAGCTTCATAAGGATTAGAATGACATTATTTCTTCCTTGAACGATATCCAGAGGGTAAAACGTTACTAGTGTTCCTATTTGGAGAAATTGGATGCTCGCCTAGAAGACCTGGAAACCTATCTCCAATGTGAGCTTAAGTCCCCTACTACAACTGGTACAAGTTCACAAGATACGTTTCCTATGACTTCTTCTAATTCTTGATTTTAGACTACATTGCTTTGCAATTATTTTGTTTTATCATGCAATCTAGTGGTGGATAGGTATTGTTATGATTGGCTACAATTATTCTATTTTGATATTGCTTTTTTCAATCACCAACCAACAAATCTGGTTTCCCTCGTGGCAGATTTAGGCCAATAATATTTTGGACTATGTGATTATCATTGATGTACTTTGAATTTTGAAGGTAATATCAAACTTAACTCACAAAAAAATCTGTAATAAATTTGTTTTTTAAAACCAAGATGTTTATCTCACCCTAGCTTGTTGAACTAGTTTGTTTTCATGAGAATTAATAGGAGTTGATGATTGATGCACAATGGAGATTTTAAAGTTCTAGAGATTTCTACGATTTTTGTGCACTCTATTTTGAGCACCTCTTCAGGTTGGAGCTAGTTGTTAGCTCCTCACATGTTAAAATAACAAGAGCATTTTTTTTGCTTGTGATTTTTTCACAATCAATAGTTCCATGATTGATATCTATCGTTATTCATAGAGATTTTCTAGAGATGATCCTTACATTTTCTCAACTAACTCTCATACTGATATTTTGATGGTGATTGAACCATGCATTGCTATATCTCATGTTTTGATTATATTTGATGATGTTTCTTTCTATGTTTGTCATGAATGTGATGATCATTAGTGTAATATGATAATGATTCATCATTCTCTAAATTTATGTCTCCTATTAGGTTGTATTGTGGTGTATTCATAGTTTTGTAATAAATAGACACTAAAGTAAATTTGGAATCCAAAATTGGTCTCTTAAAATTGCAAAAACATTTGTTATGTCATACTGAAGTATCAGTGTTATCTATCCACATTATTTCTTAATGATAATTTATAATTCCCACATTATTTATTAATGATAATTTCTAATTCAATTGAGTTAGAATAGAATTATAAAATGAGAATTAAAACTAATAATGAAAAGTTAGTTAAGTTATTTTTTACATTTAAATTAGTTATATAATACTATTATATATATATATATATATATATATATATATATATATATATATATATAGATATATATATATAATTCATTAGCTATATATGATATTTAAATATATTTTTGTGCACATAAAATAAAATAAATGATATAATACTATGTAATATTATTATATTAATTTATATATAAAAAATTATTTATATAATATTATTATATTTAAATTATCTATATAATAATATTATATTCGTAATTATAATTATAATTATTATATTATTAGAATATTTTTTACTATAAATTATATATGTTTTATGTAATATCTATTTGTTAATTAAATGATATATAATTTAGTCACATAATATTTCACAAAATAATTATACTATAATATAATATATATTGGTTAAGTAATATATAAGTTGGTTAATATTTTTTTTTAATATACTTGTTAATATTATTTATATATGATATCTTTTGTTATTATTATTATGTGTGTGAGAGAGAATTGTATTATTTTAAAAAATGGGATTTACAAAGTGGGCTACAAAAATGCAGGCCAGTCTCTCATTAGGGAGACTGGACCATATCTAAAAATAGACTCTCCTTAAGGATCCTTAAGGAAGAGAGGGACAGTTGTGTACTAAAAGACACAAAATTGACTAAACTAGAACTGAAACACTAGCCTAGCCCAAGTGGTCTTGTACATAACAAAATAGTAAATAAAAGGTCAAAAACCATAAACATTCCACAATTATGTCGAGGGATCTGAATCTGAGACTACAACCTTGATGGGTACTTTTGCGTCATCTGATGTTCTTTCTGCCACTAGAGGAATGCTTAGATTTAATTCAATGTTCTCCATTCTCCAATATATATATCCCTCAAGTTTTGATGTAAGCGCTCAAGGGAAGTAAAAACTTCATTTTCCAATAAATATCCACAGCTTGCATGTATTGGTTGAATTTTCCCCTCATATGCCCAGTGTCTAGGATCCAATCAACCCATTCCATAAGAACATTTGTATCTGAGAGGAGAGTCCTTTAAGAGTAAGCTTCCCCCTCCACCTAGGTGATTTCTTCATGTATGTGAGCTGGTGCGAGATTTCAATATCATGAGGCAAAATCCTCTACATGATGGTGCATGTGGGTATGACCCCGATTGTTCCACTCTTGATAGTAAGCGACCACCCTTCTAACACATGCTCATTGATGCAACATGGGGGATAGAGCAACTAAACGCTTAGGTTCTAGCAAATTCCAAGGAAAATATAGGGGTGAATTGGAGCAGGGGGGTGCCACATTATACATAAGCCAAGAAAAGAAAATTTATGAACATAGGGGGCATCCAGGAAAGGATCTGACACAACTAGACGCCTGACGCCAACAAAGAGCTTATAGAGATACCAAAAAGAGAACCAGACTTGCAAAATAGTAAATCCAAGAGAGAGGGAAAGAACCAAAGTCATTAGTAGGAGTTTAAAGGCATAATCATTAGCTACAAAAAGGTTCCATAACTAAGAGCAAGAGCCACCTAGCAAGAAAAGGGGAAGACCTGCCAATAGTACCAAAGAGTTGAGAACTAGATAGAAAACAACTCAGAACTATGTCCCCACCTAAACACCTTGCTAACTTCCCTACAAATTAACCAAAATAACTGATTTAAACTATGTCCAAGAAAAAACACATTATTACCCATTTCTAAATCGAACCACAAAGTTGGGAGGGAAGTGACACCCTTGATGGAAAATGTTTTGATGGCTACTCCATGCATGCATCTTCTCAATCCCAGTCACTGGAACTTTAGTAATTTCCACCACTAATCACTGCTTACTCCATGGCACAGAATTATATCGATGCATGTCTACAAATTTAATGCCCTGAGAAGAGTAATATCGTTCACACTCATCACACAAATGTTCCACTCGATCAAATCACTATCTACTCACTATCGTCACCTCTCCATCTTATTTCTTCGCAAATTATGATACCACTATGCTACATTTAAAAGTGTCAGGGGCATGTTTCCATGTTTCCCAATTCATTTTCTAGGTGGGATGGTGGCAACCCAGCCCTACCCCATTCAGGACTGAGAATTCTATCTAAGCCAAATACTGACCTGCAACCTTTAGAGGAAAATATACCAAGATATTGCAAGTGGATGACAATGGTGGAGAGGAGTCTAAACACTTATAGCTCACAAGTAATTAGAAATTTTGTTACTGATTCATCGAGCATGCATACGAATAAGAGTTGGAATACAAGACATAAGGGAGGAAACATGTTCCTGGAGGGATTCTAGTCTCCTAATCAATGAGACATTATAGATGTGGGTGACATTTTAAACCTTTCAGAGCATGTTTATGATGATTTTTTATTCTCCTTCCACTAGGAGCTTTGTGAAGCCTTGGGAATGAGCAAAATCCATCCCCATATGAAGACCAATAAGTTCAGTAACATTATTACTACTAGTATTAACCATTCTATAATAAATAAAGATTGGAAAGTCTATTTGATCTTGAAATATTCCCCCATATCCCATTGGCCCTAGGTTACCTTTGGAAGCTCCATCAAAATTCACTTTTAGTAAAGAGGGCGAGTGAGGGATCTAATTAACATGACTAGAAGTGGGGGGGTGGGAGGGATGAGAAGGAGAAGAAGGCAACTCTAGGGGGGAACCACCCAAGCAGAGGTTTAGCTTCACTCCTTAGATCCTACTAGTCCTATGGAGACCAAGAGAGGGTGAATATTGATTCCTTAACCTAGATTACAATAGAATTTTGGGTGGAGTCTGATGGGATAGACCATCCTTTAAATTTCTTTGATTATGTTCTTTCCAAATTCCCCAAGGAAGGAAAATATGTGAGAGAATATAGATGCGGTTTATAACCATATTGAAAAATGTTTGAGAATGTCAACTAACTATAATATTTGAAATAATTGAGGGATCTCTATTTGATCTCAAGAAAAAATCATATAATCTATTTTTGGGTAATTTAATTGATTGTTATATTACTTGTCATTAATTGTCAAATCTGGGGTTCCGTGAACTTGCGAAGCATACTTGCATTATATATGTTAGGGATCAACCTTCAAATTTTAAAAGTGATTTAATCTATTTCAAAATGATGACAAGAAAATGAAACTTATTTTTTAAGATCACTAAAATGAGTATGCACATGTTCTTTCCCAAAAGCTAGAGAAATAAATAAATTCAAAACAAACTAAGATAATGTTCAAGATTTATCTATGAGACCAAAAAATGATATTTTTTTATTCTATGGAACTTTGAAAGACAAAACTATTCTAATATGATTAAAAAGGAAACCTACATTAAAGAAGCTTCTCTTGTGAAATCTTGAAGCAAATATATGCTGAATCTATTCTAAGAATTATTCAAATAAATTTGATCTATGAGTTTTAAAACAAAATCAAAATATGTCTACTTGTGAATGCAAATCTATTCTATAGACTCAAAATTCCTCTAAAGAGAAGTCCTAAAATAGAAATGAATAGAGCATAAGATTATTAATGTGCATATTCAAAACTAGAGCTGAGACTAAACATAAAATAAATGTTTTTAGTTTTTTTTTTTGGTTTTGTTGTTAAGCGCTCAACCTATGATGAAACAAAGAAGAATAAACAAACATCTTATTCAAAATAAAATATCAGAGCTTCTAAATGGAATGAAATTCAATTAGCAATGAAAATCATAAATAAATTAATTCATAATGAAAGACATCTAACTATTCTCGCACGTCTTCAGGGGGGCCTCTTGATGAGTGTGAGTTATTGGAAACTCAAATCACATGAAGAAGATTTCCAATAAAAATTACGGGAATGCAATAACATATATGTGTATTAAGTGGAGTGTGAAAAGAAAATTTTCTTCAGTATAATAATTATTAGAAATAACATCAAAATTTGAACTATGTTTTGCTTCCAAATGAAGCGTTTATATAGAGTTTAAATTGTAACCACATTGAGAATCTTATCGTTGAGAATCAGAATTGAAATGACACCTCATTTCCATGAATTTACTGAAGCCTAATTCATTCCAACTCATTTTTTCTTGACTGGGTATTAATTGACACATTGTCGCATTGTTTTCTCACGCAATATGGAAAATATGGGTCCAAAGAACCTTGAAAATCTCCCAAACGGTAACGAATTTTAGGAAAATGCGCCTATCGGAACCTGATCGGGCTCGTGTTGAAAAAAACCCACGTTTTCATTTTCAAAATTAGTTTTCATTTTCTCAAGAACAACATTTGCAGTTGACTAGTCAAAAATGTTGTGGTTTTCCTTTGATCTCTTTTTGGAGGTCCACATGTGCGAGCTAGTTGGAGTTTTACCAATACAAATCCATATTGGAGCTTCTAGAAACTAAGTCCAATTGTCACATTTCCTCTAGAGTGGTGCTGCTACCTTAACCATGGAGATAGCTATAGAAATTGACTTGAGCTGCAAAATCTTGAACTAGTCAAACTGTCATTAGTAAAACCAAGCAAAGTTCTTCTTAATTCATTAAAAATAATGGAAATAATAATAATAAACCATGTAAACATGTATGCACAAATTTGGTGCGTTTATGAAGAAATATGGTTAAAAATGATGACAATGGGTGAATGGGATGATGTGAAAATGGATGGTTTCATCAATAAAACCATGACAAGTTGTAGGCCCAACATTCTCCCACACTGGATATTTTGCATGTCCTCATGAAAATAAAGCTTTTTTCATAATCCAATAGGTTCCTAGTGTTCCTTTATTTTGGTATTTCAATTGAATCCTTGACTAAAGCTCCAAGAGATTAATATTGACCATCTATCTCAATAAGATGCACTTTTCTCTCTTTGTTTTCAAGATTACACATCTGGTAGCATAAATCTCTATTTCTACACTTGCTTGTTGAGTCATTAAAGTAAGAAAGAAGAGTTATCCATTCTCCTTTGAAATTCAAACAAGTTGAAGTATTAACTTACTAGGCTTCTCATGAATGTTATAAAGGTAGAAGTAATGCCCATTTATTTATTCTTTTCTTAATTAAAAAAACCCTTCATTATTTATTATATGCAACTGGTGTGAAAGGCAAGGGTGCCCACATAGTAGAATATCCAAGTATTTTTCACCATTTTTAAATCCTTTGCACATATAACTCTTTCAAAAACTTGGAAACAACTTACAAGGGTTCTTGTCACTACTTAATTGTGCTCAAATTGTTCAATCCTTGGTAGAATACCATATTGTGAAGAACACATCAAGAATTTTACTCCATTTATAGAATGTGCTTTCCATCCTTGTGAAGTTCATCCCATTAGCATGGTTGGAAATGATCATAGATTGCAACCCATAATGCTTGTCTTCTTATCATCCATTCATAGAAATATTTTTCATAACAACCAATCCTACTTCAACAATGTTGTCAAATAGTTTCTTCAAGAACTCACCAACTAATGAATGATATTCATGTGAAACATGAGTGTTTTCTTGTTAATGCAAGTAGACTTCCCATTTTGAAGCTTTAACAAGATGAGTTACACAACACAAAATAAGAGTTGTACATAAGGTTTGTACAATTTATCAAGGAGAAAATATACTTCCAAGTGATTTCAAGAGTGTGTGAACAAAGCCTTGTTGCAACCTTCTTCTTCTTGTGGTTCTGTACTCATCATTTCTTAGCTTCCATTAAAAATATGAAGATGAAAAATATGACACATAATTTAAGTGCTCCATGTACTTTTTTATCATGTGTTACAAACATGTACTATGATGGTTCATTAAGAAAAGCATCTCCATATTTTGAATTAGTATCATATGAAGGCAAAAAGGTTAAATTGTTCATGAAGGAAGTATGAATCAATTTGTATTGCAGCAAGAAGAGAAAGTTAAAGAAGAGAGTGGTGGGAGACAACATTATTACTAGGAAAACATAAGGCATTATGAAGGAAAAGATTATGCAATCATGGTATGGGGTTCAACCATAACAAGGTTTGTAGAGTATCTAATAAGGGGTGAGATATGGAAACATTTATGTGGGATTGATTATGCATGCAAAGAGGAATAGGAATGAAGGGTTGAGAAATGGTTTGAAGAATGTGGATATGATTGGGTGAAATACATAGATCTTGTTTTTTACAATAGCTTTCTTATTACAATTTCTAAAAATTTTAACAAATTAAAAATCTTGAAGCTAGTTATACATCAAGTTTTCCTTTTGGAATTGGAGAAGAGAACATGATTTGATGGTTAATTTGGCTCAGGTACCCTGATCCATGATGCGTTGACCACCACTTTGATTTTGCTCCACAAAATGTTTCTTTTTCATGTAACAGACTTGTTTTTCCAATTTCTCTCAAATGGTAAATCAAATTCTCCTGAAATTTTTTGAGGTTGTTACCATTAATGTTATGCATCTTCCCACAAAACATCTAGGCCAATGGATGCACATATATTAATAAAAATGAGAAATGGTTATAGATGACGGCGATCAATTCCTTGAATAATACACATTGGAATTTCTTGAAATTTTGTTTATTGTTTTACCCTATCATGATGCATTTACCCTAAAAATTTCAGGACCAACATATTCACAGTTTGCAAGTTATGATCAAATCAATTTCTTTCATGTTTCAACCATCACACTATCCAATTTTACAACAAAAACATATGCCACGAACTCATTTTAAGGCCAAATTGAGTGCTTCAAAAGGAAAACGATGTATTTTTACCTTTTTTACCACCACATGCCTTTAGAATCCCATTTTGATGAAGAAAATATGCTACTGTGAAAAAATACTAAATTATGTCTTGATGTATGCACAATGGTGAAAAATGAAAATATGTCGTAAAAACCCCACTGAAATCTCCTGGAAATTTGTTTTCTTTTCCTTTTAATTATTCTTGTGTCTTTCTCAATTTAACATACCTTGAGAAAACCTAGTGTCTCATAATTTTTTATTTATGCTCCAATCTCTTGCGATATTTGTGCCAAAACTACCCTGGAACAAGCTCCTTCAACAAACAAACAAAATAGACTGCTACAACAATGGCTACAGAAAATGCAACTTTCTGTAAGTGTTGCAGACACTGTCAATTTCCACAGCTATCTTTGTTTTTCTTTTTAAATTTGTTTTCTCTGAGTTTGAATTGTTGACTTGGATTGTGTATTACACGCTAAAGTAGAGACCATGAAATATGATGCATGTTGACTAAAATAGACCCAATTTTGTTGATTTTCTTGAAAAGGAAATGAATGAAGAAGAGTTGCAGTGGTGTCATCATGCTATTGTTGAATGACAGAAAGATGAACATGCTGCTACAAGAAACTAATAAAATATATTGCTTCAAGTCGTTTTTGATTCCACAAAACCATATATTCTTCATCAAAACCAAAATTCACAGTACAATTCTTACCATGTGAATAAATGTGTGGAAGTCAAGCATGGAAAGAAATCATTGGATTGTTAATCAACTATCAAAATCGTTAACTAATGTGAGAAAAGTCATCGATAATGTAAATGAGTGTCAATGTACTTGAGTGCATCTTGTCAGGGATGAATGAATGTATTGAAATCAAGTCACCTACAATATCTGACAATCAAGAGACATTGTTGTATTCCCATTATTTTTAGCGAGGAGGCTTGCTATTGATGTATGCAAGTTCCAAGGCCCTCAAAGACAAATCTTTGATTTTGATCCCAGATAAGGTGTTGAAGTCGATGGGACAAGATTTGTTGGAAGGCGGGCCTTATGGAATCCCACATCATCCAACTTGAGCATAGAACTAAAAGTGATTTGAAGAACCAGAATAAAATATTGAAACTATCATGAAATTGCAGAAATTATTGTGAATGTTTCTCGCCAATTTCTTGGTTTTTCAAGCAAAGATCATGTCCAATTGTGCCAACAAGCTAGTTTTCACAATAGGACTTATTTTTCTCTTTATTTTTATTTCCTTTTTTATATGTCCTACTCTACTTGAAAAAGAAATTGTGTTCAAGTAAATGAATACTTCCAATGGAACCATGTGCATAACAAGATGATAGATAAATTCATATACATGTTTGAAAGATATTCTTAAAAAAAAAAAACTAGTATATGAGAGACTAGCTTCCTTGATTGAGATGATGTCAACAAATATTGAAGAATTGATCACTGGGATCCAATAACTGCCTTGAACCAATATTTAATTTAATATTGTCTTCCTTAGTTTCATGCTATCATGCCATGCAAGTCTTCAGAGATGTGATCCCCATTCATAGAATCTAGTGATAGACATGCAAGAAACCCTTCAATTGCAGGTTCTAAAGGCTGCTTTCCATCAGATGTGATCTGTGATTCTTTAGTCTTCTCTAGATCTTGTTTTGGATGTTGTTCTTTAATGATAACTGGACGTTCATTTTGCAATACCTTGACATTGTAAGTGGGTGGAGGTATTTTATTATTGGTGATTCGAAATAGTTGTGAAGCTAGTTGTGTGGGAATGGATATTTCGAGTGCTTGTGTTGGTGGTAATGGGAAAGGTTGAAATGAAGTCAACTAAGGGTGAAACTGATGTTGTGGTGGAGGTGAATGGTATGGATAGCATTGAGATTTGTATTGAGGATAGTGAGGAAAATATTGAGGATACGGTGGAATTTTTCTATAAGGCCCTTGCCAACTTTGTTTCCAAGATTGGTTTTGAGGTTGGGATTGAGATAGCCAAGGTTGCCAAGGCAAAAACGTTTTACAATTACTTTGAGATTGTTGTCCATAACCCTAAAATTGTGAGTTAATATCTTGCATCATATCGGGTTGATGAGGTTGTCATGGTCTTCTTGGAGATACATAATAGGATTGTTCCAATGTTTGATTTTCTCCCTAGTAAACTTCCTTTAACCTTGGTAATGATGGGAAAAAATTTAGTAGTATGTGATCCTGCACAAATTTCAAAAATTTTAATGTTATCAAGTGGGCATTCATGAAAAGCATGTTTCTTTCTACATTTAGGGAAAATTATAAATGAAGCAACAATCTCAACTTTTTTCTTATTTTACATTCGTAGCATATCAATTTGTTCATTTAAATTACTAATAATTTCTAGCAAATTGTTAAATTCAGTTTGACTTACCAATCATGCTGTGAACTTACTTACTCTTGCCATAAATGGATCTTGAGGAGATCTTCCATATTTTTCTTTTCCTCCTTATATGTTCTTGCAAAGTTCACAAATATCTTGAAAGTACAATTGAGAGACATCTCCTTTGTCGATCAGGTTAAGAAGATAAATCCATTCATCCCTTATAGCATTTACTAGGAGAGTTTTTAATGTGTCTAATCCTAAATTATTCAATTTATACCTTTTGATATTATAAGTAAATTTCTCCATTAAATCTTCTAGGCTTTCATCCTCTTTTTGATTCATCTTAAAGGCTTCACTGCTAAGGTCATGGGGTATGTAATAATCTTTATATGTTCCCAAAAATACTCTTTTCATATCATTCCATGTCCTTATAGAAATTGTTCCTAAATTCACGAACCATCTAAGAGCTCTATCCTTCAATGCTGTTGGAAACAAATTCAATTTTTGAATGTGTAATGAGTATCCATAAGATCTACAAAGTATTTTAAATTCAAAAAGAAAGGTTTATGGGTCTTCTAATCACATACCTTTGAAGTTAGAAAGTACATATGGAGGAATGTTCTTCATATGAATGTTGAGATTACTTTCTTGAATGGGAAATCCAATAGGATCTTCCTCATTGTCATCATCTCCATCCATTTCTTCGACCTCCTTTTTTTCACCTCTTCTTCGACCTTCAAAAATATGAATTCATGATGTGAAAGATGATGTGGTTCTTATTGCACCACGTGATTTAGTAGGGGTGGTAGGTGATTGAAGTCCCTTTTTTTAATGAATTTACCTCTAGGATGTACTAAAATGAAATTAACCTTATGAAACTAAATGGATTCAAATAAGAATGAGATGAAATTGAAAGCTAACAACTATGTATACTTCCCCGACAATGACGCCAAAATGTCAAGTAATTTAATTGATTGTTAAATTACTTGTCATTAATTTTCAAACCCGGGGTTTTGTGAACTTGTGAAGCATACTTGCACTACATATGCAAGGGACCAAATTTCAACTTTTAAAAAGTGATTTAATCTATTTCAAAATGATGACAATAAAATCAAAGTTATTTATGAACATCACTAAGATGCATATGCACATGTTCTTTCCCAAAAGATAGAGAATTAAATAAATTCAAAACAAACTAAGATAATGTTCAAGATTTATTCTACGAAACAAGAAAAAATGAATTTTTTTATTCTATGGAACTTTGAAAGATAAAACTATTCTAAGATGCTTAAAAAGGAAACATACACTAAAGAAGCTTCTTTTATGAAATCTTGAAGCAAATATATGTTGAATCTATTCTAAAAATTATTGAAATAAATTTGATCTATGATTCTTAAAACAAAATCAAAATTTTCCTACTTCTGAAGGCAAAGATTCTATAGACTCGAAATTACTCTAAAGATAATTCTTAAAAGAGCAATGAATAGAGCATAAGATTATTGATGCGCGTCATAAAAATTAGAGCTCAATCTAAGCATAAAATAAATGTTTTTAGTTTTTCCTTTAGTTATCTTGTTAAGTGCTCAACCTATGATGAAACATGCTTTCCGTGGAAGCATGTTCTTTCTTTGGACTTTTGTAAGAAAAGCGAGAATTTTTTATTTTGAGTCAGAGAGTCAACACAAGACCAAGTCGACCTATGTGGCAACTATTTGACTCTCCTAGAAAGCTATATATACGAGTCAACTTGACCTCTTGGGAGATCATTAATACAGACTACACATCACATCGATTTTTGTGCAAAACAAGAACATAAATCAGTTGAAGTCAAAGGAGAGAGAAGAAAGTCAAAGGAGAGATAAAAGTTGAGTTTTATGCCTAGTTATGCTCACATGTGCAAAATGTTTTGTGGTTTTATGAGGTTGTTACATGGAAAAAAATCGATCTCTATTGCAGGGTTGAAATTTTCTCTTGTTTGAACAAAATTCAAAGATTTTGACCGACATTGACTTTGTTTTGATTGGAGGAGACTTGGAGGAGGGTTGACTTGGATCTTTGTGGTGGTATTTGGTATTGGTCTTGGGTCTTGGATACCTCATTTGATCTGATTCTATAGGAAAGGGATTGTTGGGTTTTCCCCCTTTTAGGTTTTTGGATTGGCTTGGAACCTAATTTCTAATGTTCTTTGTCTCTTTGTGATCTTTATGCTTTGAATTTTTTGTATAATTGCTTAATGAAAAGAACATAAAAATAATAAGAAGACAACTAGAATTCATAAGTAATTATTAGGAAAGAGGAATAAAGCATCAAACTATAGCACTTGGTTTCTCAACATGGTATCAGAGCTAAGGTGAAGGAAGGAAGCTTGAAGATCACAGTTTGTTGTTTGAATACATATTTGCAGTAACTATATCTTATCTCTCTTTTCAATGGTAGGGTACATGGTGGAAGGTCTCAAGGCTCTAAGGAGTCTCTTTTGAATCCATCAAAGGATACATCATCAACTTCATCTATAATCTGTCTAAGAAAATTAAGGATGGAAGTATCTACTCTGCACTTATAAGTTCATTTCAAGATGAAAGCACATGGGTAATTGATTGCGGAGCTTCACGGCATATGACAGGTGAACATGGACATCTCAATACCCTATCTAGAGGAAGATTTTCTCATAAAGTCTAACTTGGAGACAAAAATATCTATTTGGTCAAAAGGATTGGAGCTACCTCTATAAAGTTGGAACCCAGTGAGCACATTCGTATCAACAACATCGTCTATGTCCCAAGCTTGAAAAAGGATTTTCTTTCTATTTCTTGTTTAGAAGATAAAGGAGACATGGTAGCATTTATTGATGGAAAATTAATTGTTTTGGAAAAGGGATCTAGCATAGAAAGTGTAAGGACTATTGGAATTCGCGAGGGGAGGTCATATAGACTAATAAGTCCTCCTCCTCAAGATTTAGTACGTTTAGACATCAACCCTTCTGAGTTGTGACGCAAAAGTTATGGCCATCTCCATTACAAACTATTTCCATCCTTGAGTCAAATGGTTATTGGTATGCCTCAATTAAAGGAAGAACATGAAGGAGTTTGAAAAGGGTGCGCCTTTGGGAAAAATGTGAAAAATCCATTCCCTAGAAGCGAATCTAGATCTAAGGAAATCTTGGATCTAATATACTCTGATGTTTGTGGGCCCATGTCAAAAAAATCACTTGGTGGTCATCAATACTATGTAATATTTATTGATGATCATTACAAAAAGACTTGGATATATTTCTTGAAAAGGTCTAAGATTTTAAGGAAGAATTTGAGAATATGACAAAAAAGAATATCAATACTCTAAGATTAGATAATGGAGAAGAATATACATCCAAAGAACTTGTGGCTTTTTGCAAAGAAGTTGGGATTAAGAAGGAGTTGATGACCCCCTATAATCCTGAATAGAATAGTGTAGCTGAAAGGAAGAATTGATTTATTGAATATTGTGTAAGAGCCATGCTACATTACCAAGACCTTCCTAAGTTCTTATGCAGAGAAGCCTCTATGACAACAGTCTACATTCAAAATAGAAGTCCTCACAAAATTTGTGAAAACATGACCCCAGAAGAAGCATTTACTGGAAAGAAGCCTAGGGTTGGTCACCTCATAATTTTTGGATGTCCTGTCTACATTCATATTCCCAAGGACAAGAGGAAGAAATTGGACCCTGTAGGTATGAAAGAATCCTCGTTGGTTGTAGCACCTCATCAAAATCATATAGAATATAAATCAATGAAGAATGTTGTATTGAATTAAGAAGAGATGACATGTTTGATGAAAGCATTGCATATAAGAAGTCCATGGATATCCCCATTGACTCTGATGAAGAAGGGCTTATCCAGTTCCTAATGAAGAGATTCCAAGGTAAGAAAATCCTCCAAAACCTACAAGTGTTCATCATGAAGATCCAAAAGGACCAAGCGAACATATACAACTTGTCATCATTCCAGAAACTTGAAAGGACTAGCTTGGTTAAGATAAACTCTATAAGAAGTTGAAGGACATGCAACAACAAAAGGGACATTCAAAGAAAGCAAGATACCCAAGAGATATTTAGGTTATGTGGAATATATGAACAAAGTCATTGAAGTATAATCTACCTCTTACAAAAATGCAGTTGAACATCAAGTATGGAAGAATGAAATGTTAGAAGAATACCAATCAATAATGAAGAATGAAGATTGGGAAACCAAACCAAAATACAAGTCAATTGTGACCTCCAAGTGGGTGTACAAAATCAAGCATGCAATTGATGGTAGTATTGACAAATACAAGGCAACATTTGTGGCTATAGGATTCTCTCCACAAAAAGGAATTGAATATGATGAAAACTTTCCTCCTATATCCAGATACACAACTATTAGATATCTCATCTCTATTGCAGCCTCCATGGGATGGGATATACATCAAATGGATATAAAGACAACTTTTCTAAATGGCACAATTGATGAAGAAGTCTACATTGAGCAACCTCAATGAATTGAAGTGCATGGAAAAGAAACTCATGTATGCATATTAAAGAAGGATATATATAGCTTAAAACATGCCTTATAGCATGGTATGCCAGAATGGATGTTTATCTAATAAGACTTTGTTTCATTAAAAGTACTGCAGATCTGAACCTACACATCAAGGTAGTAAAAGATGAGCATGTGATCATATTACTTTATGTGGGTGACTTACTAATAGCAGGTGTGGAACATCGAATTTATCAATGCAAGGAGGAACTAGCAATTGAATTTGACATGAAAGATCTTGGAATAATGCACTCTTACCTGGGGCTCAAAGTATGGAAGAAACCTAGTGAAGTTTATCTTGGTCAAGGAAATATGTGATTAAGATTCTATAGAAATTTGGAATGATGGATAGTAAGCCCATGAAAACACCCATGATCACCAATTTAAAGAATATAAGGAGTTCATACTTAAGTTTTGTTGATCCAACATCTTATCAACAACTAATTGGTTCTCTGATGTATCTTACTAACAACTGACTAGATATATGTCTTGTACTAAATACTCTTAGCCAATTTCAGATGGAGCCTAGACAAGGCCATTAGATAGTGGCAAAGCACATCTTAGGATATGTTTATGGAATGATAGATCATTGTTTAAGAGAAATTGTAGGGAATGAGATTCAATTATTGGGCTATACATATTTTGATTGGGTAGGCAGTGATGCAGATGAAAAAGTACTATAGGTGGTTGCTTTTGTTTGGAATTCGCTATGGTTTCATGGATGAGTAGAAAATGAGACTCGATTATGTTGAGTGATACTAAAGTTGAATATATGGCATCCAGTGAAGTTAGTCGTGACACAGTTTGACTCTGTAAGTTTCTTGGGCTCTTTAAGTTGCTTGTTGATTTGTTTGAAGGACCTTTCGATTCGACCATCATATGTTGTGACAATCAAAGTTGTATAAAGATGACAAAAAATATAATTTTTCATGAAAGGAAGAAGCATATAGATATCAAGTATCACTACATCTGAAGCATGTTTCAGGATGGAGTCGTGAAGGTATAATACATCTCCACTAACGAATAGGTAGCAGATATATTGATGAAGTCCCTTCCTAACAAGAAGCTTGAGTATTTGCAAGAGAAGCTTGGGCTTGTGGATATTCCCTCCCTGATTGAGAGGGAGTGAGAGTAGACACCGTGTTCTCGATGTGTCATGTACTATAGCTAGGACTAACATTCGCAAGCCTAGTTCATGAACACTATTAGGGAGAATGGTAGATTTGATAAGCATCTGGGACCAATATTTTTTGAAGATCTTCACTATGACCAGGACTAACCACCATAAGTCAAGTACATTGATATAAGATAAGAATAGTCTTGAGGATTGACATTTCTTAGTGTCAAGTATTGTGACAATGGATTAGGAAATGGTCCTATGAGGACATACCTTAGTGAACACCTAGGTGGGGTATGTGCCTCAAAGGGGTGGTGGTGTCCAAATTTATACCTCCCAACATTGTGCTTTGATCTAGTGAAGAGATAGAGCTTACATGTCAAGGTCTTGGTAGTTTGACAATGTTTCCTATGATGATATAATAATCATTGATGCTTATCAATTTGGATCCTTTCTTATATGAATATTTCAACTTGAGAGTATCTTGGTGTGTCATTATGAATACCTCCCTAGTTAAGAAGGAGTATTGAAAATGTAAATAGTGTTGGTCTTCATAATGTAATAAAATGTATTTTTTATGATTGACATATTTAGTATATTCATTATTATTATTTTATTTTTTGGCCAAAGCACTTTATTCATGCTTATAGAGTCAAAAATAAATGTATTTGAGTCAAGTACCATTTGGACTTTTGTAAGAAAAGAAAAAGAATTTTTATTTTGAGTCAAAGAGTCAACACAAGACCAAGTCGTCCCTCCTTGGAAAAGTCATCCTATGTGGCTACAATTCTACCCTCCTAGAAAACTATATATAAAGTCAACTCAGCCTCTTGGGAGATCATTCATACACACTATACATCACATCAATTTTTGTGTAAAACAAGAAGATAAATCGGTCGAAGTCAAAGGAGAGAGAAAAGATGAGTTTTTTTCCCTATTTCTTCTCACACATGTGAAGTTTTCTTCAATTTTTCTAGGTTGTTACAGGGTTGAAATCTAACCTCTATTACAAGACTAGAATTTTCTGTGTTGTGTCCAAATTTAAGAGATTTTGACTAGTGTTGAATTTTGTTGACTTTGACTTGATTGGAGGAGACTTGGAGGAGGGTTGACTTGGATAATTGTGGCAGTGTTTGGTCTTGGTCTTGGGTATTGGATATATCATTTTTATATGATTCTATAAGAGAAGGATTGTTGGGTTTTCCCCCTTGTGGGGCTTTTCCCTAGTTTGGAGCCTAATTTCTAGTGTTCTTTGTCTCTTTGTGATCTTTATGCTTTGAAGTTTTGTACAATTGCTTGATGAAAAGGACATAAAAATAATAAGAAGACAACTAACATTCGCAGGTAATTATCAAGAAAGAGGAATCAAGCATTAAATTATCTAGCACTTGGTTTCTCAACGACCTATTCTAGTTTCATATATTGATGCCCCACTTCTAATTGATATGCTTCATTGACAGAAAAAGTAGCTTTGGATTTATACCCCCATTGTAATTTATCCTATTCATTAGAGAAAGTGATCTATCTATTTTGCAAATTTCTCCAGAAGTTCTACCATACTACATTTTGTTGGGTCCCTATAATACTAGTGATTGCCCCATTAATATTGTAGTTGCATCCCTTATTAATATTTTTGTGCCCCTATTATCCCCATATTGTTATTACTGTGCCCCATAGAATCCCTCTATTGTTATTTTTTTGGCTATATATTATTATTGTTAGGTCGGCTGAGTTATATTGTGACTCCTTAGACTCCTATATATAGAAAGGAGGTTTTGTCATTTGAATCATCCAAGAATTGTTCATTTATGTAATTTAAAGGAGGTTTCCCCTCGAAGAGGCTGAATCCTAAGGTGTTGATCTATCTTCTCTATCTTTTCTTGAGCTGGTTTCATAACATTTGGTATCAGAGGTTTGGATTCTAGGGTTTCGCTGCTCCAAACAAGTCATCGTGGCATTTTCGCTATAACTTTTTTCTGCGATGTTTCAGAAGCTTAAAAAAAACCCATTTGAGAAGAAATCGTGCTAAATCTTAAGTCCGAATTTCAGAGATTTTCGCACTATATTTGTGGAGATATGATCTGAGGAAGTTGGTCTTTTTGTAGACTCCTGAATTACATTCCAAATAGGTGACCTGGAGAAAATCGTCATAACTTTCTCTCTAAGCATCAGATTGAAATTTCATAAGAAGGTATAGAAAAAGGACGGACTGTAGTTTCTTATATATATATATTTAGAGCCAAAGGTCGAAACAGTGACTCGTGGCACGTCGTACAAGTTCGCTCTACTGAACTAGTCTATAATCAGGTCTTTGTGGGAGATTTTTCATAACTTTTCCTTAGAGAATCCAATTTGGATAACACTGGTGGCATTGGAAAGAGGACATAGAGGGCTACTACATTTTTCAATTCTAGAACTAGATGATCCGAAAGTACAAAGATACATCAGAGGCAATATCGAGCTCCTACAAAGTGAAAAAAGGTGTGTAGATTCTTTTAAATTTTTGCTTAAGATTGGTTTGAAAATTTATTTTGAAGGAATTCAAAGGGCATAGTAGAGCATTATTATCAGTAATTGATGCCCTGAGGAAAGAAAATGCAAACACCTAGTAAGAAACCTGAAAGCTCTAGCATGACTCATGAAGAAGAGAAAGAAATGCTACATGATATATCAAAATTACAGGAACAAGTGCAACAAATGTCACACTCACAAAAGCTAACAGAAGCTAAAATAAATGGCATGGAATCTAAGATAAAGGGCATGGAAGCTAAGATGGATGATTTGAAGATAGATTTGAAGACAGATTTGAAGAGATACATGGCAGATTTAAAGACAGACTTGAAGACAGACATGGCAGGTTTGAAGACAGATTTGACAAATTTTCTACAAGAAATACTTACTAATAGTGAAAAGGCTGTAAAGGAAACTCATGATGCGAACAAAAGAAATGTTAATCATGATTTCATAGACTCTAATGTGGGATTGAAGACCCACCATATTCCAAAAATCGATATGAGGAAGTTTGATGGCAAGGATCTCGCAACATGGATATTACAGATGGAGCAATTTTTCGATCTCAATAATGTGCAAAACACACAAAAGGTACATATTGCAACTTTATATTTGGAACCAAATCAATTTGTATGGTATCAATGGCTTTTCTCTCGTAAACAAATTATCACTTGGGCAATTTTTACGAAAGAATTAACAACACATTATGAGGATACAAAAAGAAACACTTTTTTTAGCCAATTGATAAGTCTCAAACAAAAGGGTTCAATAATGGAGCACATTGAGGAGTTCCAAAAATTGAAAATAAGGGTAAAAAATATTCCAAAGGAGCATAGGATTGATGTGTTCATAGGGTCTTTAAAGGATAATATCCAACATGATGTTCGCCTTTGGGAACCTGATTCATTAGACAAGGCATTCAGGTTAGCAAGAGAAATGGAAAGCAAAATTATGGAAACTGGGAAGCATACCACTCACAACTATAAAGATGGAAGTGTTGTTGCCCCTAGTCTTCCACAACCTATAAGGTTGACACCACAACAATTGGAAGAAAAAAGAGCAAAAGGGCTTTGTTACAGTTGTGATAGAAAATACACTAAAGGTCATTAGTGTGCTGAGAAGAAATTATTCTACATAGATTGTGAAGAGGAAGACGAAAAGGAGCAAGAAAGGTCAAAATAAGAGGATATACTCCAGGAACAAAGCCTAGATAAAGAAGAAATGAGTCTGACCATATCTTGTAATGCATTGGCTAGAATTACCACTCCCCAAACCATCAAGATAGAAGGACAAATCAAGAAGAAAAAGGTAATAGTGTTGATTGATTTAGGAAGTACCCACAATTTTATTGATTATAAGGTAGCAAAAGAATTGAATTGCTTCTTATATCCAGCACCAGAGTGTCAAGTGATGGTTGCAAATGGAGGAACAATAAATTTCTCTGGAAAGTGGCATCATATCAAGCTATCGATGGGAGAATATGTATTAACTAGCCCAATGCTTTCCATTCCAATGGGAGGTGTTGATGTTGTACTAGGAGTCCAATGGCTACAATCCTTGGGTACAATAGCTTTTAATTTTCAAGAATTTTTCATGAAATTTTCTATGGAAGGAAAGGAAGTTGAATTAATGGGTATTGCAAGGAAACCGGGAAAGATAATCAGCTCTAACGGTATGACAAAGCTTCTAAAAAAGGAAAAAAGGGGTGTAATTGCACAATTATGTTCTCTAGATGTTTCCACATTGGAATCATCTATTTCTCCAGATCTCCAAAAAGTCTTGAACAATCATTCCAAGGAATTTGAGACTCCCAAAGGTCTCCCACCTATTGGTGATCATGATCATGCTATTCATATGATTCCAGGAAGTGTTCCTCCAAACATCAGGCCATACAGATATCCCTATGCCCAAAAGAGTGAAATTGAATGTATAGTTGCAGAAATGGTAGAGGCTAGTATAATTCAACTGAGTCAAAGTTCTTTCTCTGCTCCAGTAGTATTAGTGCACAAGAAGGATGGATCATGGAGCATGTTTCCAGATTATAGGGAGCTCAACAAGCTAACTATTATAGATAAGTTTCCCATTCCTGTCATTGATGAATTACTGGATGAATTGCATGGACCAATTTACTTCACCAAGTTGGATCTTCGTTCAAGATATCATCAAATCAGAATGAAGACTGAAGACATTCCAAAACAACATTTAGAACTCATGAGGGTCATTATAATTTTTGGTCATGCCTTTTGGCCTTACCAATGCACCTTCAACATTTCAAGGTTTGATGAATTCCATTTTCAAACCATTCCTTAGAAAATTTGTGTTAGTATTTTTTGATGATATACTAATCTACAACAAGTCTTGGAAGGATCATGTTGAACATGTTGACAGGGTGCTACAACTATTGGAGGAGAAACAATTATATGCAAAAAGATCCAAATGTTTCTTTGGAGTACAAGAGGTGGAATATCTGAGTCATATTGTATCTCCTGAAGGAGTTAAGGTAGACCCTAGAAAAATTAAATCCATTAAGGAATGGAAAATCCCCACATCCATAAAGCATCTGCGAGGATTTATCGGGTTGACAGGGTATTATCGCAAGTTTGTTAAGAATTATGGGAGAATAGTAGCACCTCTAACAACATTATTGAAGAAAGATGCATTTTCATGGACTCCAAATGCAACAAAGGCCTTCGAACATCTTAAAGAGGCAATGTGCCAAGCACCAGTCTTAGCTACACTGGACTTCACAAAAACCTTTATTGTGGAATGTTATGCTTCAGGAAATGGAATTGGTGTTGTTTTAATGCAAGATGAAAGACCCATTTCTTTTGAAAGTCATCCAATCAAGGGAAAGTTTTTACACAAAGCTATTTATGAGAAGGAAATGTTGGCAATACTCCATGCACTTAAGAAATGGCGACCCTACCTAATGGGAAGACACTTCAAGGTAAAAACAGATCATGATAGCCTTAAATACTTTTTAGAACAAATATTATCCTCTGAAGAGCAACAAAAGTGGGTCACAAAGATGTTGGGTTATGACTTTGAAATCATCTACAAAAACGGGAAGCAAAATGTGGTGGCAGGTGCACTCTCAAAAAAGGATGAGGCTATGGAAGCATTGTTGTGCGCCATTTCTATTATCCAACCAGATTGGATAAACGAAGCAAGGGAGGAATGGAAGAATGACGAAGAAGTGTGGGCACTTATTCAAAAGTTACAACAAGATTCTAGTACGTCTGGTACATTTAGCTGGAAAAATGATTCTTTATGGTACAAAGATCGCTTATACCTATGTAAGAATTCCCAACTAAAACAAAAGATTCTTATGGAATTGCACACTTCTCCCTTAGGTGGGCACTTAGGATTTTTAAAAACTTACCACAGGGTTAAGAAGGAATTTTTTTGGGATGGCCTTAAATTGGATATTCAAAAATTTGTGGCGGAATGTTTGGTTTGCCAACAAAATAAAGTTGAAACAATTAAGACACCGGGTCTATTACAACCTTTATCCATTCCAAGCCAATGTTGGAAGGAGGTTTCAATGGATTTTATCACAGGCTTACCCAAGTCTGAGGGAAAGAGTGTCATCATGGTGGTAGTTGACAGACTTACTAAGTATGCACACTTTTGTGCATTATCACATCCATTTAAAGCCAGTACAGTATCTACTGCATTTATGGAAACAATTCAAAAGCTACATGGAAACCCAAAGATTATTGTAAGTGACAGAGATCCCATTTTCATTGGAAATTTTTGGACAGAATTATTTTCTTGTCTTGGTACTCAGTTAGCTCATAGCTCATCTTATCATCCTCAATTTGATGGGCAAACTGAGATAGTAAACAAATGATTGGAAGGATATCTTTGTTGCTTTGTATCTGATAAACAGACACAATGGGTCAAATAGTTGCCTCTCGCTAAATGGTGGTATAACACTTCCTTCCATACAACAACAAAAATGACCCCATTTATGGCACTTTATGGATATTAGCCACCATCCATCACATCATATTTCAAAGAAAATTCTAAGGTTCAAGCAGTGGAACATCACATCGAACATCAACAACAGGTCCTACAACTCTTAAATGATAACCTTGTGTTGGCACAACATAGAATGAAACAACAGGCAAATCAACATTGCAGTGAAAGAAGTTTTGATGTAGATGATTGCATATTCCGACGGCTACAACCATATAAGCAAATGTCCCTCAAGCAAGCTAAGAAGGATAATAAATTATCACCAAAGTATTATGGTCCGTACAAGGTGTTGCAAAAGATTGGTACTATGGCATACAAATTAGGGCTTCCTGCAGCTTCTCCATTGCACCCAGTTTTCCATGTTTCATGTTTAAAGAAGGTTATAGGCGACAAGCTCCCAGTTCAAACAATATTTCCAGAACTTGATGAGAAAGGAAAAATTATATTGGAACCGGAAGCAGTGACAGAAACAAGAACTCGATGGCTATGAAATCGATCAATTTCAAAGTATCTTATCAAGTGGAAGAACTTATCCACTGAAGATTCCACATGGGAGGATGAGAATTTTATACAGAAGCATCCAGAACTACTCAAGCGTTGAGGACAGCACTTTTTTGAAGGAGAGGGGCATGTTGGGTCCCTATAATACTAGTGATTACCCCATTAATATTGTAGTTGCATCCCTTATTAATATTGTTGTGCCCCTATTATCCCCATATTGTTATTACTATGCCCCATAGAATCCCTCTATTGTTATTTTTGTGGCTTTATATTATTATTGTTAGGTCGGCTGAGTTATATTGTGACTCCTTAGACTCCTATATATAGAAAGGAGGTTTTGTCATTTGAATCATCCAAGAATTGTTCATTTATGTAATGTAAAGGAGGTTGCCCCCTTGAAGAGGTTGAATTCTAAGGCGTTGATCTATCTTCTTTATCTTTTCTTGAGCTGGTTTCATAACACATTGTCTAGCTTAGGGTGTCAAGTCTATGGTGGGGTCCATTAACACCATCATTGGCATGATTCCTTCTTGTCTAGTAATCCATAATTTTGATTCTACCTCATGCTAACATCTATTGGTTTAAACTTTTTAACTCAATTTGGTCCCCAAATTTGGGTAGTAGCTACCAAGAGTCATCCCATAAAAAGCATGTGTGACCATTTTTAATCTACCAAAGAAATGTTTTTGAATCAGACTCCTACCTTTTTTCCCAGTATCCACACTGATGATCTAAGGGTTGAGGTGTTCGATATAATCAAGTTTTGTTGAGATTTTTGAGGTGCATATTTGCATTTCCATATTATTTTCTAGAAATCCATACCTCCTTGGAGCCATCTCCACCAAATCTTCACATCCAATACCATTTCTATGATGGAAGGATCATGCAATCCTAGTCTTCCCTTGAGCTTTGCTCTACATACTTTGTCCCAAACCATTAAGGGCCATTGATTTTCTAACCATGAGGCACCCCGGAGGAAATATCTTTGAATTTTGTGAAATTCTTGGATAATGGATGATGGTTCCATCATAGTTAAACAAAGGTATAGAAGTAGAGCTTGAAGGATTGCCTTGAGGACTATTAATCATCTGACCAATGAGAGATTAAAAAGCCTATCTTGCCAATTTGTTATGAAATTTACTAAGAATTTACTCCCAAAAACTCCATTTGAGAGAGCTTTTCACTAAGGGAGAGCCTAGGTACTTTGACAATATTTTGCTAATTTGGATCCCCAAGATTTGTGCTACATGAGTACGAATAATCACAATGTGTTAAAGAAAAATTCCTAAATTTATTTCTATTAATATCCATACTCCAATCCATGGAAAACTAATCCAAGATGTTATTGAAAGAACAAGCTTCCCACATTGTTGTGGTTCCCAACCCCATGGTATCATCTACAAACTATTGGTCGGTAAGTGGGAGATCCTCCCCATACAATCAAATACCTTTTAACCTTTTCTCATATATTGTTGCTTTGAAGGAATTCCCAAATCCTTCCACTATTAAGATGAAAAGGAATGGAGGTAGTGGATCTCCTTGTTGGTTCCATCAAGAAGAAGAGAAAGGAGAGGATGGAAATCCATTAACCAAGATCGAGAATGTGGCTAAGGATATGAGATTGTAAATCCATTCAATCCATTCACTTACAAAACCAAAGGTGCTCATGATACTACATAGAAATTTGCAATTCAATTTGTCATCGGCTTTAGATAGATCCAGTTTAATCATCATTCTAGGTTTTGTTATGATTTTCAAAGTATGAATAGCTTTATGTGCAACCATGATGCCATTGAGAATTTGTATTCCCTCTACAAATTATGTTTACTCTAGAGAGATTATCTTGGGAAGGAAAGGTTTAAGTCTATTAACTATTATCTTGGTGATAAATTTGTAAATTACATTCCAGAGGGAAATAGGTTTGTAGCCATTAGATTCCTCCACTTTTTTATTCTTGGGCACCAAGGTTAAGAAAGTGATGTCCATATCTCTAAAAATAGATCGAGAATGCATAGATTCCTCAACTTCTTGCTAGAATTCATTCACAATGATTGGCCAACATGATTGAAAAATTTAATTGTGAAACCATTGACTCTACAACTTTATTATGGGGCATTACTTTGATTGTAGTTTCAACTTCCTCATAGGATATATTTCTAAGCAAGCCCTCATTTTATTTAGCTATTATAATCTATGGAATATAATGAGTTATTTGTTGGATTTCCCTCATTCTATCAATTATGGGCTTAGAGAGAATATTATGGAAAATTCATACCAACTCTTGTGAGATCTCCTGATGCATTTCCATTTTTCTCCCTTTGAAATAATTTAGTGAAGATATCATGTTATAGTTTCAATGCTAGAGCCTTGATTTAAGAAAGAAATCTATGTTTTTTCACCTTCCTTGGCCACTGGATGCAATATTCTTTCTGCCACGGGATCTCTTATTTATTTATTCTTTCCTCCAACTCTTGAAAAGTTTATTCCTCTTCCTTGATTAAGTTCTTAGACCTACCATATAACATTAACTTTTGTTCGATTTCTACCATTTTTTGTTATATTTTTTTCTTCTTCTAGAATGTTTCCAAAATTCCCCTTCTTCCAATATTTTAGTTTCCACTTGATGTGTTTAAGACTTTTATAAAGTATAAATATTGGCAATCCCTTTACACACCATAACTCACCCCACCATTGTTGAATATTTAATTGAGTTATAAGACTTAATGCATTCTAGAAATAGATCTTTTTGGTATTTTTTTTTATGATCGCTTTGCTAACAAAACATCTTAGAAAATAAATGAAATATATCTATCTGTTTTAATGGAGAGAAAACTATGTGAAATTGTGATGAAAACTATCTATGAGAAATTACAATGTAAATGAAAACTATCTACCCTTACAACTCTCTAGGGGGACCTCCCATGAGTGTACGATTGCCATTGATCAATCGATTGCTCAACTACGCTTTGAAAAACTAAGTATTATATTAATCCAAAGAAGTCTCTTGAAAAAATATTGCAAATACTTTATTAATCAACAACTAACTGTCTTTTTGGTTTTTTCCTCATGACTTTTATACATTTATTTATCGGACAGATCTAAGAGTCATGTGTCGATAGGAAATTTAACTAGTCATAACCTAAGAAGTAATATTAAATTGAAATTATATTTCCTCATGATTTGCTACTAGAAGAGCAAACACAAGGGATTCATCTCGAACATATCTTCTTGCCATCGAACAAATCATCTCCACACTCACTTGATATCATCACGATCTCCCGTCGAAACTTGCTTGACTGTTGAAACGTCATAGCCAGAGTTGACTTTTGGTTTGACTTCTAGATCTTTCGATCTTTGTATCTTTCCAAATCATGACTATAGGTGGACATCCATGTGTGGAACAATTGTCATTTACAAGTACCTTTCATTCCTTCTTTGGTGCATTGAAAATTGTCTAACCATGGAGATGGTTGCAAAATTCTACATTAGCTGCGGAATGAGCAAGATTTTGTAACTGTAGAGATGTTTTAATTATATTTCATAAATAAACAATAGATTCTAAAAAATGTATGATTAATACCTTTTATATGCTTGAGTAAGTATGTGATGACCTTAATTAGGTTGAAACTGCAACAAGATGGTCACAAAAAGATAAAGGAGAAGAAAAAGGGTAGTAAAAAATAAACAATTTCAGACTTCAACATTCCCCCACACCAAAGGTTTTGCATGTCCTCATGCATCAAAAATTCAAAATTGCTTTCTTCTTCTTCTTCAATGTACAATCTCAAAATCTTGTGCAAGCATATCTAGACTAGTACTCCTTCTTCTCTTTCTAATGTTGAAGATTGTCCTTGGTTTCTTTACTAGGATTTTACTCTACAATCCCCTGAATATGCTTTTGAGAAATCTATTAGTTGCATTGAATTTCTTGTTTTTCTTGTACCAATGGCATAGATGAAATAGTATGTTATCATTATGAGTCCTTAATATTTCATTTTGTGCCTTTGCTGCTTCTCGTTCCTGTGTAAGATGTTTATTAAGAACTTCTAACTCATATATATCTTGCTTCAGAGCATCCTCAATTCTATACTCTTCAGTCGTATGATCTAGTACAGGGGTTTCATCAAATGTATTCTCTTTATTATGAGAGGTGGAGTTTACCTTTTGTTGCATTCTTTGTTCCAGAGACTCCATATAACCATAGATTTCTTATTGTATTGAATCAATATCTGGTGTTTTCCTTGTCAAACTCAATGCTTGAGGAGGTGTCCTATAACATATTTCTTCGAGATTAACCATTTACAAAGATTGTAGATTTGAGAGTTTGGAAATTCTCTTGCTCCTTCTTAGTTTTATTTATGATTCTTCAATGTTCTGTCTATTCTTCCTTTTTGTTGGTTTGTTCCTGTTTCTTCTTTTCTGTTTCTTCATTCTCTTCTGGCAGTTTATTACTTGAACTAGCTTTTCTTCTTCTAACATTTTGTTTTCCATTTTTCTATTTATATTTTTCAAAATATTGAGAAAGAGGATTGTCATCTTCAAGTGGGTCTTCTAGTTCCTTTGTTTAAGTTTGCCCCGAATTTTCCTTTTCATTTTATTCTTTAGGGTTAGGGTTTGGAAGTGAACTGCATTGACTTATTCTAAACCTTTTACTAGTTCCTTCCTCCTGAGCTTCTACAAAGTGATTGCAGACTAGAAAATCTTGTCAATTATCTCCTTTAACTTCTAAATGTGCTTCTATGAGGATTTTAATAAGTCCATGATGATAGAGGGTATTATCAAGGGAATGTGGTTCTCGTTGCACATTAGAGACCATATTTCTAAGCATATCGACAAAGAAATATGGAAAATTGATTTCATTTCCATCAATACAATGCATCAAAAGTCGAGCATGATATAAGAACATGGTTCTGAATCTTCCTTCACAGGTAAAAAAGTTATGAATAATTAACAATAAATTCCTCCATTTTCCTTCAATGTTATGACTAGAATATCCTTTTCAAAGATAAAAATGTCCATACCTGGATCTCTGAGGAAGTTTACCCAGTCTCTCTCTTTGATTCTTTTATTCTTAAACCAACTCTCACCATTTTGGGGTAATTTCGTAGCTTCTTCCATGATGAAATCTGTCAGTATAAGTTTAATGTCACCAATTTCTGCCTTGACCCCATCAAAATCTTGAGCAAAAATTTTGGTCAACCTTGTCTCATGCCCATCAATTTTTTCAAAGAACTTGAGCCAACCTACTTGCTACAAGTATCCTCTGACTCATGGGTATTCCTAAATGAACTTGACTACATTAGGTTTTGATCATACGATGATTCCCATGGTGGAGAGAAGTATCGGTCCTGCATTGTTTCTTCTTGACATAGGTGATGGAAGATTGACAAGAAGGAGGTAAACAAATTGAATGGTGAGGGGTATGGAATGATAATAGACCGGAACGATAATGGAATGATATTGGAATGGGGTGCTTGCGGGGTATTTGACTTACGATAGGAATAAACCTTTTCGCAGTTCCCATGATTTTTAGATCTGATTTCATAGGAACGATAATGTTTATGTGATTTCAAGTAGGTTTTATGTGAGAGGTTAATTTATGATGATGGAATGAAGTTGTAATGGCTATGGTAGTGGGGCATAATTTTTAGGCATTTAATAACGTCTTTTCATAACACAAGATATTTAATAAAATCATCCAACAAATTAAAATCTAGTACTCTTATATGAAAATAATTTAACATTCTACATATCTCATTAGGATATTCCTTGGTTGTAGATTCTTTGAATGTGAAGTGTTTTATCTTGTCTTGACTGTAGAAATTGGATTCAGTTGCGTAATTGAAGGTTAGCTGTGGAATGGCATTAATTATGTTGTTGTTTATTCCTTGAGATTTGTTGCTCAATCAGAAGAAAATTCCTTATTGTTGTTGCTTCTTTGATGATCATTGAATAAGTTTGGTCTTCAGAATTGTTTATTACTACTAATAAATAGTGAAAAAATAAGGGAATTGTGAAAATGTAAACTACCAAGAACTCTTGGATTTCAGTTAATATTTTCTATATAAGCATGCCGACATTGTTGGTTTTCATGCTTACACCTTTATATATATATATATATATATATATAAGATTACATTGGAGTTGGAGAATGGGGGGGAAATCTCCTTTCTTGTCCAACTTGAATTCAAAGTTTTCTTGAAAATATTTGACACATTCTTGCAAATATTTCACAAAGTAACTTGTTCATCATCAATAGTTTTGATTTTGAATGCTCCATTATCAAAATAGTATCAATCTCATAAGGACCAAGCTAATGAGTTTGAAATTTCGCTTGAAAGTCTTTGAATTTGGAATAAAAAAGAAGAGCCCAGTCATTTCGCTTGAACCTTTTAGCTTTGATAAATTTGGCATGCCATCTTGATCTTTGTTGCTGAACTATATTGGTTCTTTGGATAGCATCTTGTCGAATATCATCTAGCTCGTTCAATTGTGTTAGTTTATATTTTCAAGCTTTAGATAGATCAAGGCCAAATTTATTTTTTGTCCTAAAGGACACCACTTGGAACTCAATTGAAGAAAAACTTGCTTCCCATAGACAAGCTCACAAGGAGTATTCCCAAATGTGTTTCTCCATGTGGTTCGATATGCCCATAACACCTCTGGAAGCTTTTCTACCCAATCTCTTCTATTCAGATGCACAGTTTTGGTTAGAATTGCTTCAAGTACTTTACTGGTGGACTCTACTTGTCCATTGGCTTGTGGATGATATGGAGTAGACTTTCAATGATTGATTTTATATTTCTCCATTATCGTTTGCACCAATTTGGATGTGAATTGAGTACCTTGATCTGTTACAATTTCTCTTGGAACACCAAAACGAGTAAATATATCCTCAAAAGCAAATGTAACTACAACATTTTCAGTTGCAAATAAAAGAGGTTTCTGCTTCTACCTATTCTATAACCTAGTATGTACAAACAAGTATATACCTCTTTTATTTAGATGGAGGATTTATTTGCCCAACAAAATCTAGAGTCCATTTTTTCGAAAGGTTCTACAAGTACTTGTGGTTGTAGAGGCATCTCATCTTATGGAATATGCTTCCCTGTTCTTTGACAAGTATCACATCTTTTGACATATTCTTTGGCATCTTTAAAAATAGATGCCAATAATATCCCAAAAGAAGCATTTTGTAAGAAGTTCTTTTGTCAGCAAAGTGTCCTCCACATGGCTCGTCATGGCAAGCTTTCAGGATTTCTGGTACCTCATCTTCTTGAGCACATCTTCGGATGATCAAATCAAGTCCATTTTTGTATAATTCTTCATCTATCCAAGAATAAGGTGCACTCGTTTTGATAATGTTTTGTTTTTCCCTCGCTGGTAGTTATGGAGGTAATTTCCCTATAGCTAAGTAATTGGTAATATTTGCAAACCAAGGTGTTTCAGTATATGCTACTAAAAGATATTCATCAAAAAGTTGTCTTTTACAGTAACAACATCATTATTATTCTACATTCTAGAAAGAAAATCAGCAATTGTGTTTTCTTTTCCTAGTCTATCAAGAATAGTAATGATGAATTCTTGTAATAATAACCATCTTGTAATTTTTTCATAAGTAATTGGTTTGTTCATCAAATATTTAATAGTAGAATGGTTTTTATGAATGAAAGTTTCATAACCAGTGATATAATGATGAAACTTATTGATGGCATGCACAACAACTAAAAACTCATTTTATGTTACAATGTAATTTCACTCTACTAGAGTCAAATTTTTCTTGTATAATAAATAGCATAAGGAGTTAACTATTTTTGTCCCCACACAGCTCCTAAAGATGTATCTAAAGCATCAATAGAAATGTGAAAAGGAAGAGACCAATTAGATCCTCTTAAAATTGGTGCTTTAGTTATCTTTTGTTTCAATGTCTCAAATGATTTTTGACTGTCAGAATTCCAAATAAATTCACAATCTTTCGTAAGAAGTTTGAAAAGTGGAGTGGCTATTTTTGTGAAATTTTTTTATGAATCTTCTTTAATATCCAATAAATCCAAGAAAACTTGTAACAACTCTTTTACACAAAAGAACTGAAATTTTAGAAATTACTTCTACTTTAGATGTACCCACTTTAATTCCATCACTTGAAATGTGGTGGCCTAAAACAGTCCCTTCATTGAACATCATAAAACACTTCCCATGGCTTAATGAAAGGTTTGTTTCTTTACATCTAATAAGAACTTTTTCCAAAATTTCAATAGCTCCTTCAAAAGTTTCTCCATATGCAGTAAATTCATCCATGTAAACTTCCACACAATTGTGAATTAGATCAAAAAATATACCCAAAACCATTCTCTGAATTGTTGCAAGTGCATTACATAATCCAAAGGAAAGTACCCTATAGGCATATGTTCCGCATGGACATGTAAAAGTAGTTTTATCTTGATCTTCTAGTGCTAGTTGGATTTGATTGTATCCACTAAAACCATCAAGAAATGAAAATTATTTCTTCCTTACCAAGGTATCTAATACTTTATCTATAAAAGGTAATGGAAAATGATCTTTCAAAGTCTCTTTGTTAAATTCTTTGTAATCAATACATACTCTCCATTTTCCATTTTTCTTTGGAACAATTACCAAAGGTGACACCCATTGACTATCTAATATCAAATAGATGAAATTCACATTAAGTAACTTTTGTAATTCCTCCTTAACAATTTTTCTCAAATTAGGATTCATCCTTCTCTGAGATTGTCTAGCCGGTTTGACATTTTCCTGGATATAAATATGATGCATACAAGTTTTAGGATCAATCCCTTTCATATTAGTATATTCCCATGCATAAGCAGAGGAATGTTTTTGCAACATCTTTATCAATTTCCTCTTTTGAAATTCTTCCAAGTTATCATTAATATTTAATGTTTTTCTTGGAAAGATTTCTACTTGAGAATTGCCAAAAATTTTGATAGAATGTAAATCCAAGTGATGAGATGATAAATATTCAATATTGCACTATTCCTGAAAACTTTGATCTTGCTCAAAGTATTAAGAATAATCATTATTATTCATTAAGTTTACCAATTGATATTCTTCATATATTTGTGAAAGAGTAAACATTGGTTGAATATCTTCAAAGTCTTCATTATCATCATCTATCCAAATTTCACTTTCTACTTCAGTTATTTTTTTTGCAGGTGGATATAATGTGAATTTCTTAGTGGAGTTTCCATAAAAAATATACATGTCACCATATCTACAACTTATAAATGCATCAGTTGTAGCTAGCCAAGGTCTACCAAGGATCAATGGATGGCCTCCTAAATTATTCTTGGGAGTTAAGATCATAAAATCAACAGGATATTCCCAAGAATCTAAAGAAACAGACACATCTTCCAATATACCATCTAGTTTGATAACATATCTATCTGCTAATTGTAACAATGTAGGAGTATATTGAAGATTAGGAAGCTTTAATTGATCCATAGTTTGTTTACTCATGATATTGATAGTTGCTCCTAAATCAATCAAAGTGTTTGGAATCTCGATACCATTGATGTGAATTTTTACAATGGGGCTACCTAGATCTAGATATTTTTGAACAATTGTTTTCCCCATCATAATATCAACAATTTTCCCTACCAGTTGGATCTTTTTGACATCTTTTCTTTTTCTTCTTGGTTTTCTAATGCATAGCTCCTTAATAGTTTTTCTAAATATTGGTATTTCCTTTATAGCTTGAAGAAAATGAATTTTGATGCAAATATTCTTAAGTTCATCTAGCATATCGTAATCTAGTAAAATAATTTACATTTCTATTCCTTTATCAAATTTGAGCCTTTCAGGAAAAGGTGGATCCTATAATGAAACAAAAGGTTGTTTTACTAGATGAATTGTAGGATCTTGTTTTATTTTCTCATCCTTTGATTACATAGGAACATATTCCTTTAGAGGAGTATTTTCTTAATCAAGATTTTCATCTCTTTCATGAACTTTATCCTCTTTATATTTTTGGATGGAAATTGTTTTTGAATTCTTTTGAAGAACCATATCAAATAAAAGTTTAACATAATTTAGACCTAATGGGTTTATCATACTAGCTTGAAAATTTTGACCTTCAATATTATAGGCAACTTGTTGGTTTTTATTATTTGGAATTGGGAGTGGTTGAGTAAGTAGTTGATTTCAGTTTTGAGGGAAAGATAATGGAAGTTGTTGATTTGGATTTTGGAATTGAGGGGATTGGTTTGGTTGAGGAGGATATTATTATGGTGAAAAAGAAGAATAAGATTGTTTAAATTGAGGATATTGTGGATTTCTACCATAAGGATTTTTCCAACCTTGTGTCGAGAATGGATTTTGAGGTTGTGGGGGCCAAGGTTGCCAAGGCAGAGGTGTAGTCCTGTTATTATGTGGTTGTGCAAATGACTAATATTGAGTATTGAAACCTTGAGTCATATTCGTTTGTTTATTTTTCCATGTTCTTTTAACAATAAAACAAAGTGATTCAACCTGACTTGTTCCCGCCTCATCTTGAAAAATAACTTTAAGACTATGTATTGAAGAACATTCCCTTGTATCATGATTTTCAACACATGACACAAATTTCTATACTATCAAGAGGACATTCTCTCAAGGCATGTTTATTTCTACATTTGGGACAAAAATAGACAATGCAACATTCTCATCTTTTTTCTTGTTTTGTATCTTGAGAGTATCTAGCTATTCACTAAGATTCCCAAGAATATATTTTTTGAAGTTATCAAAGCAAATTACCTATTTCAGCTCTAATAATTGTTCTAGTTGCAGATTTACTAATTCTTGACATGACAGGGTCTCTTGAATTTTTACTAGTTCTAGCCTTGCCCCTTGAAATATGTTTACACAAATAACATATTTCACTGAATGAAAGTTGAGAAACATCTCCTTTTCCCATTAAGTTTAGAAGGTCAATCCATTCATCTCTTATGGATTTCAACAAAAGAGATTTTAATTTCTCATCATCTAGTTCATGCATCCTATCCCTTTTAACATTATAAGCAAATATTTTGACTAGGTCTTCAAGGCTTTCATCCTCTTTTTGCATCATCTTAAAGACTTCATCCTTAAGGTTATGGGGCATACAATAATCCTTATATTTTTCAAATAACATTGTTTTCATTTCTTCCCATGTTCAAATAGTATGTGTTCCTAATCCCATAAATCATTTACGTGCTCCATCTTTAAGAGTAGTTGGAAATAGTTTCAAATTCTAAGTATCAAGCAAGTAGTCATAAGATCTACACAAAACTTCAAACTCAAAAAGAAATGTTTCTAGATCCTCACTTCTTAAACCATGGAAATTGGGAAGAATAGAAGGTGAGATGTTTTTCATTGTGGTTGTGGTATCTTCATCAAAGTTAGGAAATCCATAAGGATCTGGTTCTTCCCTATTGCCTCTTCCACCTCCAATCCTAAGTTCACCATTTACATTGTATAATTCTCTTTCTCCTTCCCCTGTCATTGTAGATTCTTCAGAGCTAATGTAAGGTTCAATGATGGGATTATCTATCTCTTCTTATGATTCCTCTACTAATGGTATATCATAATAAACTTCCTCTTCTTCACTAGGTACCTCTAGTTCTTGTCCTAAGAGTTGTTCTCTTGTTGAAGAGAGAAATATTACTCCTTCTGTTGGGGATGCAGGTTCATCAACTACAACTTCAATAGAAGAACTTGGTGAATTTCTAGGTTGGATTTCAGATCTATGCACCTCAGGGAGTTTATGTCTACCTGCAAATGATGGAATGCGAGTGTCAATGGATGGTGTGGCACTATGAGGTTTAGCGGGAGTGAGTGGTGATGTTGGAATTCAAATTATTCCTCTACTTAAAAATCTACCGCTAAAATCTCTCTCTATGCATAAATGATTTTTATCATGCTTTAATTATGCATCTACAAAGTTAAATGCACTTGAAATGATATGCAAACAAAGAATAGAATCCTATCTACACTTCCCTGAAAACGATGCCAAAATGTTGTGTAATTTAATTGATCTTAAATTACTTCATTAATTGTCAACCACGGTTCGCGTACTTATGAAGTGCATGTGCACCATATATGTTAATTGCATAAAACAGATCCTAATATTAATTGCAGAATTGAAATCTTAACACTACTTTGCAAAAGGAAATCTTAACTCTATTTGTAGAAAAGAAATTCTAACACTAATTTGCAGAAAGAAATACTAATGTTATTTTCTTGTAGAAGAAAAGTAAATCGAATGAAATTGTAGCTTCAAGTGATTACTGATGTGTGCTAATAAGCTCTGAAAACCATCTATTCATTATCCATGAAATTTAACTGAGTTATAAGACTAAATGCATTCTGGAAATAAATCTTTTTGATATTTCCTTTTTTTGAGTGCTCTACTGACAAAACATCTTAGAAAATAAACAAAATGTAACCATCTGTGTTAATAGGGAGAAAACTATGTGAAATTGGGATTCAAATGAAAACTATCTATGAGAAATTACAATGTAATGAAAACTATCTACCCTTACAACTCTCGAGGGGGGCCTCCCATGAGTGTAAGTTCCTCATTGATCAATCGATTGCTCAACCACGCATTGAAAAACAGAGTAATATATTAATCCATAGAAGTCTCTTGAACAAAGCTTGCAAATACTAAAAAATCAACAACTAATTGTCTTTTTGGTTTTGCCTCATGACTTTTATACATTTCTTTATCGATTTGATCTAAAAACCTTCTGTCGATAGGAAATTAACTAGTCTGCCATCTAAGAAGTAATATTAAATTGAAATTTTATCTCCTCATGATTTTCTATTAGAAGAGAAAATCATGAGGGATTATTCTCAAACATATATTCTCATGATTGAACAAATCATCTCCACGCTCGCTTCATCTCGTCATGATCCCCTGTCGAAACTTGGCTAACTGCTAAAAGGTCATAGTCAGAGTTGACTTTTGGTTTGACTTCTAGATATTTCGATCTTTGTATCTTTCCAGATCATGAATATAGGTGGACATCCATGTGTGGAACAATTGTCATCTATAGGTACCTTTCATTCCTTCTTTGGTGCATTGAAACCTATCTAACCATGGAGATGGCTACAAAATTCTACATTAGTTGCAGAATGAGCAAGATTTTGTAATTGTAGAGATGTTTTAATTATATTTCACAAAGAAACAATAGATTCTAAAACATGGATGATTAATACCTTTTATATTCTTGAGTAAGTTTATGATGACCTTAATTAGGTTGAAACTGCAACAAGATGGTCACAAAAAGATAAAAGAGAAGAAAAAGGGTAGTAAAAAAGAAACAATTTCAGGGTTCAACATTCCCCTCCACCAAAGGTTTTGCATGTCCTCATGCATCAAAAATTCAAAATTGATTTATTCTTCTTATTTAGTGTACAATCTCATAAGTTTGTGCAAGCATATCCAGACTAGTACTCTTCCTTCTCTTTTTGATGTTGAAGATTGCCCTTGGTTTCTTCATTAGGATTTTACTCTACAATCCCCTGATTCTATTTTTGAGAAATCTATTAGTTGCTTTGAGTTTCTTGTTTTTCTTGTACCAATGGCATAGATGCAACAATATATATCATTTTGGGTCCTTAATATTTCGTTTTGTACCTTTGTCACTTCTCGTTCTTGTGTAAGCTGTTTATTAATAACTTCTAACTCATATATATCTTTCTTCAAAGCATCCTCAATTTTATACTCTTCAGGAGTATGATCTGATAGAGGGATTTCATCAAATGTATTCTTATGATTCTGAGAGGATGAGTTTACCTTTTGTTGCGCTCTTTGTTCCAAAGACTCCACATAATCATAGATTTATTATTGTATTGGATCAATCTCTGGCGTTTTCCTTGTTGGACTCAATGCTTAAGGAGGTTTCCTGTAATCTTCTTTGAGATCAACCATTTCCGAAGATTGTACATTTGAGAGTTTGGGAATTCTCTTGCTCCTTCTTATAGTTTTATTTATGATTCTTCAATGTTCAGGCTATTCTTGCTTTTGTTGGTTTTTTCATGTTTCTTCTTTTCTGTTTCCTCATTTTCTTTAGGAAGTTTGGTACTTGAACTGGCTTTCTTTCTTCTAACATTTTGTTTTCCATTTTTTTGTTTATATTTTTCCAAATATTGAGAAAGAGGAGTGTCATCTTCAAGTGGGTATTCTAGTGCCTCTATTTCATTTTGCCCCAAATTTTCCTTTTCATTTTCTTCTTCAGGGTTAGGGTTTGGAAGTGACCTGTGTCGACTTCTTTTAACCCTTTTACTAGTTTCTTCCTCCTAACCTTCTACAAAGTGATTGTGGACTAGAAAATCTTGTTAATTAACTCCTTTAGCTTCTAAATGTGCTTCTATGAGGATTTTAATAAGTCCATGATGATAGAGGGCATTATCAAGGAATTTCGATTCTCGTTGCACACTAGAGGCCATCTTTCTAAGACTAAAGAGGAAAAAATATGGAAAATTGATCTCATTTCCCTCAATAAAATGCAACAGAAGTCGAGCATAATAGAATAAAATGGTTTCGAACCTTCCTTCACAGGTTAAATTTTTTTGAGTAATTAACAGTAAATTCCTCCATTTTCCTTTCAATGTTGTGACTGGAATTCCCTTTTTAAAGATAGAAATTTCCATACCTGGATCTCTAAGGAAGTTTACCCAGTCTCTCTCTTTGATTTTCCTATTCTTAAACCAACTCTCTCCATTTCTAGGTAATTCCATAGCTTCTGCCATGATGGAGTCTATTAGTATAAGTTTAGCGTGACCAATTTCTACCTCAACATCATAAAAGTCTCAAGCAAAAGCTTTGGTCATCTTTATCACATGTTAATCAAGTTTTTCAAAGAACTTGAGCCAGCCTACTTGCTGCAATTGTTCTTTGACTCGTGCGTATGCCTTAAGGAAATTGACTCCATTAGGTTATGATCAGATGATGATACCCACGGTGGAGAGAAGTCTCAGTCCTACACTGTTTCTTCTTGACAAAGGCGATGGAGGATTGACAAGAAGGAGGTAAACAAACTGAATGGCGAGGGGTATGGAATGATAATGGAATGAAGTGCTTGTGGGGTATTTGACATATGATAGGACTAAACCTTTTCGCTTGATTTCTTACAATTTTTAGATTTGAATTCATAGGATCAATAAGATTTATGAAAATTCAAATGGATTTGATGCGACGGTTAAGTTATGAGGATGGAATGAGGTTGTAAAGATTATGGTAGTGAGACATAATTTTTAGGTAGTTAATAAGGTATTTTGATAATCGAAGATTTTTAATAAAATCATCCAATGAATTAAAATATAATGCTCTTATATGAAAATAATTTAACATTCTGCATACCTCATTATGATATTCCTTTTTTGTAGATTCTCTGAATGTGAAGTGTTTTATCTTGTCTTAACTATAGAAATTGGATTCAGCTACGGAATTGAAGGTTTGCTGCAGAATGACATTAATTTTGTTGTTGTTTATTCCTTGAGATTTGTTGCTCGATCAGAAGAAAATTCCTTATTGTTGTTGCTTCTTTGATGATCATTGAAGAAGGTTGGTCTTCAGAAGTGTTGCTTACCACCTGTAAACTTATTAGAAAAAGAGGGATAAAAAGAAATAGGGAAAAGATAAGGGAATTATGAAAATCTAAACTACCAAGAACTCTTGGTTTTCAGTTAAGATTTTCTGTATAAGCATGCCAACATTGTTGGTTTTCATGCTTATATATATATATATATATATATATATATATATATATATATATATGCAGTTGGAGACTGGAGAAAAAAATCTCCTTTCTTGACCAACTTGAATTCAGATTTTTCTTGCAAATATTTGATAAATTATTCATTTGTTAGTGGTTTATGATATAATCTTAATCTATGACCATTAACAAGGAAAGTAACTTGTTCATCATCAATAGTTTTGATTTTGACTGCTCCATTATCAAAAATAGTATCAATCTCATAAGGACCAAGCCAATGAGTTTGAAATTTCCCTTGAAAATCTTTGAATTTGGAATAAAAAAGAAGAGCCTAGTCACCTTGCTTGAACTTTTTAGCTTTGATAAATTTTTCATGCCATCTTGATCTTTTTTGCTGAATTATGTTGGTTCTTTGCATAGCATCTTGTCGGATCTCATCTAGCTCATTCAATTGTGCTAGTCTTTGTTTTTTAGCTTCAGATAGATCAAGGCCCAATTTAGTTGTTGTCCTAAAGGTCTCCACTTGGAACTCAATTGGAAGAAAAACTTGCTTCCCATAGACAAGCTCATAAGGAGTATGCCCAGTTGTGTTTCTCCATGTGGTTCGATATGCCCATAGCGCCTCTAGAAGATTTTCTGCCCAATCTCTTCTATGCAGATGCACAGTTTTGGTTAGAATTGCTTCAAGTACCTTATTGGTGGACTCCACTTGTCCATTGGCTTGTGGATGATATGGAGTAGAATTTCAATGTTTGATTTTATATTTCTCCATGATCTTTTGCACCAATTTGGATGTGAATTGAGTACCTTGATCTGTTACAATTTCTCTTGGAACACCAAAACAAGTAAAGATATCCTCAAAAAGAAATGTAACTACAACATTTTCAGTTGCAAATAAAAGAGTTTTAGATTCTACCCATTTCGTAACATAATATGTACAACAAATATATACCTATTTTGTTTAGATGGAGGATTTATTGGCCCAACAAAATCTAGAGCCGATTTTTCAAAGGGTTCTACAAGTACCGTTGGTTGTAGAGGCATCTCGTCTGATGGAATGGGATTCCCCATTCTTTGACAACTATCACATCTTTTGACATATTCTTTGGCATCTTTAAAAATAGATGGCCAATAATATCCCAAAATAAGGATTTTGTAAGTAGGTCCTTTGACATCAGCAAAGTTTCCTCCACATGGCTCATCATGGAAAGCTTTTAGGATTTCTAGTACCTCATCTTCTCAAACACACCTTTGGATGATCAAATCAGGTTCAGCTTTGTATAATTCTCCATCTATCCAAGAATAAGGTGCAATGGTTTTGATAACTTTTTGCTTTTCCCTGGTTGATAGTTGTGGAGGTAATTTTCCTCTAGCTAAGTAATTGGAAATATTTGCAAACCAAGGTGTTTTAGTAGATACTGAAAAAAACATATTCATCAGGAAAATTGTCTTTTATAGGACATCACCATTATTATTCTTCATTCTAGAAGGAAAATCAGTGACTGTTGTTTTCTTTTCCTGATCTATCAATAATAATAATGTTAAATTCTTGTAATAACAAGAATTGTTAAATTCTATAGCTAAGTAATTGTTCTGTTCATCAAATATCTAATAACAGAATGGTTTGTATGAATGAAAGTTTTGATAACCAATGATATAATGATGAAACTTAGGGATGGCATGCACAACAGCTAAAAACACATTTTCTATTACAATGTAATTTAACTCCATCAGGGTCAAATTTTTCCTTGTATAATAAATAACATAAGGCGTTAAATCTTTTTATCTCAACACAACTCCTAAAGTTTTTTGAAGCATCAGTAGAAATGTGAAAAGGAAGAGACAATTAGATCCTCTTAAAATTGGTGCTTTAGTTATCTTTTGTTTCAATGTCTCAAATGTTTTTTGACAACGATAATTCCAAATATATACACAATCTTTTGTAAGAAGATTGAAAAGTGGATAAACTATTTTTGTGAAATTTTCTATGAATCTTCTATAATAACCAATAAATCTGAGAAAACTTTTAACATCTCTTTGACAAACAAGAATTGAAATTTTAGAAATTACTTCTACTTTAGATGTATCTACTTTAATTTCATCACTTTAAATATGGTGGCCTAAAACAATCCCTTCATTGAACATCATAAAACACTTCTCATGGCTTAATGAAATGTTTGCTTCTTTACATTTAATAAGAACTTTTTCCAAACATTCAATTGCTTCTTCAAAATTATCTCCGTATATAGTAAGTCATCCATGTAAAATTCCACACAATCATGAACTAGATCAGAAAAGATACCCAAAACGTCTCTCTAAAATGTTGCAGGTGCGTTACATAATCCAAAGGGAAGTACCCTATAGGCATATCTTCCGCATGGAAATGAAAAAGTAGTTTTATCTTGATCTTCTAGTGCTAGATGGATTTGGTTGTATCCACTAAAACCATCAAGAAATGAAAAATATACCAAGGTATCTAATACTTGATACCAAGGTATCTAATACTTGATCTATAAAACGTAATGGAAAATGATCTTTCAAAGTAGCTTTGTTCAATTCTTTGCAATCAATACATACTCTCTGTTTTCCATTTTTCTTTTGAATAATTACCAAAGGTGACACCCATTGACTATCTGATATCAAATAGATGAAATTCACATTATGTGTTCCCAAAAGGGTAATTACGTAGTTTCTTCCATGATGGAGTATGTCTGTATAAGTTTAATGTCACCAATTTCTGCCTCGACCCCATCAAAATCCTAAGAAAAATCGTTGGTCACCTTTGTCTCATGCCCATCAAATTTTTCAAAGAACCTAAGTGAGCCTACTCTCTACAAATGTTCTCTAACTCATGCATATGATTGAAGGAACTTGACTCCATTAGGTTCTGATTAGACAATGATACTCATGGTGGAGAGAAGTCTCGGTCCTGCATTGTTTCTTCTTGACAAAGGAAATGGAGGGTTGACAAGGAGGAGGTAAACAAACTTAATGGTGAGGGGTATGGAATGATAATGGAATGGGGTGCTTGCGGGGTATTTCATATATGATAGGACTAAACCTTTTTGCATGATTTCCCATGATTTTTAGATCTGATTTCATAGGATCGCTAAGATTTATTGAATTCAAATGGATTTGATGTCACAGGTTAAGTTATGATGATTGAATGAGGTTGTAACGATTATGGTAGTGGGATGTAACTTTTAGGTAGTTAATAAGGTCCTTTGATAATCGAAGATTTTTAATAAAACCATCCAATGAATTAAAATCTAATGCTCTTATAAGAAAATAATTTAACATTCTACATACCTCATTATCATATTCCCTTGTTGTATATTCTCTGAATGTGAAGTGTTTTATCTTGTCTTGACTTTAGAAATTGGATTCGGCTGCGGAATTGAAGGCTTGTTGTAGAATGACATAAATTCTCTTGTTGCTTAATCCTTGAGATTTGTTGCTTGATCAGGTCGAAGTAGTGACCATAGATCTTGAGGTCGTAAGTAGAGACCTAGAGATCGAGTCTCTCTAGAGAAAGCCAAGAAATACCTAGAGACCGAGATTCTCTAGGGAAAGCTTAAGAGAAGCAGTAAGAATAGAGATCGAGTTCTCTAGAAGGAGCCAAGGGAAGCAGTGTCAGAAAGGCAGAGCAAAGGAAGAGGAAGAGTATTTAGGTTTGTAACAAGGTTTTTGGAAGGATACAAGATTCAAGGGTTTGTGCCATGGTCTTGGTAATTATCAATTGAAGATCTAAGAAGAAGAATTTTGATTGGGTTTTCCTCTTAAGAGGTGAGAGGTTTTGGACCTGGCTAGAGAAGCCTATATTATGTGTCACTTGTCTCTTTTATGATTTCATGGTGGCAATTGTCTTGATGAAGGAACACATTAATAAGCTAACAAAGAATTGAATATAAGACTCAAAAGAAAAAGAGCATCAAAAGAAATTATCAAGAAGAGAAATTGTCATTTATTGAATTCCCTAGATTTCTCAACATGGTATCATAGATTAGGTGTTGAAGACAAGAAAGGGCAGTCAAGGCAAGTGAGCACACAAGAGACAATATTCAAAGAAGGATCAAAGAAATTCAAAGTATTCCAAGCAAGAAATCTAGATCTTCATCAATCTGAAACCCTAGATCTACATCTACTATATTGAAGTCATCCTCAAGAAGGAAAACAAGAAGAAAGATCGAAAAACCCTAGAAGCACTTCAGAGATCATCACTTATACATCATCAAAGAAGTAGAAGCTCTTCAAGAAAGAAGGAAGACTAGAACATTCAAGAAATATCGTGAATCAAGCTCTCCCTCATCAATCACTCAAGAAGAAGATCCTCTATCAACATCGAGATTAAAGAGGAAGCAAGCAACAATCACTCAAGTAAGTCTATGACTATATCTGATAATATCAAAATGTCTTTTTGCAAGGAAAGCAACAAATTGGTTGGGTCTGTAAATTACCTTGCATGGAAGAAAAGGACAAACCTAAATCTTATTGAAAATGAGGTCATGGATCACATCAAGGGATCGGTAACCCAACTTCCGAAGGAAGATACTCAAGCACATGCTAGATACATGAAGGGAGAAGTGAGAGCCCAAAGGATTCTTATAGAATCTATAAAAGACTCTCTAATCCCATATGTATCAAAGTTGGAAACTGCAAAAGCTATATATGACAAATTGGTAGAGTTGTTTTCTGTAAGTATTGAAGGAGAAGTAATCTCATTAAGGCAAGAAATCTACAAACTGAAGATATCCAAGGAAGATGGAATAGCCTCATACTTCATGAGGATATCAGAAATTCAAGATCAACTACAAGAACTAGGAGAAGCCATGTCTGATAGGGAGATGACCACAGTGGTACTAAATGCACTACCGGAAGAATGGGGTAACTTCACTTCAAGCTTATATGGGAAGAAAGAGACTACTCCATTTCAAGATCTATGGTCACTCTGTAAGATCAAAGAAACCAGACTGAAGGCAAAGGTTGATGTTGGACCAAATGAGCAGAATCAAGCATATGCTGCTATGACAAGAAGAAAAGGGAAATTTGGAAAGTTCAGTCCTCAAAAGAAAAAGAGGAACATGGATAAAGTAAGATGCTATGGATGTCAAGAACTTGGGCACTATAGAAGAGATTGTCCTAAACGAAGTAAGGACAAGAGGAATAGGGAAGAAGCCCACATTACTGAAGAAGTGAAAGAGCTTGAGTCAAAGAAATGTAAGAATGAAGAAGTAAAAGATCTCTACTATGACTGAGATGATCTTCTTCATTGAAAGGTACTTTTCACTTGTAAATTTATAGATAGAAAACAATGTATATAAGATAGGATGCATCTAATTAGAAAGTAGCATCATGATAGAAGCATTAGAAGTAAGAGCTCACGACATGGGAAGCAGAAAGTATGTCTGGTACAAATTCTACTGATTACAAAGAATAGGAAGCTCTTAGGAAACCTCATTAGGGAAGCAAAGGTCATCATTGACTAGGATCATCATGGTCAATAAGGAAACATTTGTCGGGTGAGGATATGAAAGATCCTCAAATCTCTCTAATGGAATCCTCATTAAAGGATTCATTGATCAAGAAAGGAAGCAAAGGTTTTCATTGAAATTCCAACTGGTGGGATTCAAGGGATGATGGTATGATGACAAAAAATGAAAGTAGGTCTAAAGGATGAAGTTCCTTCGTTCAAATGAAGTTGCTGCAGGAAATTTGGACGCCTGAAAGGAAAGATAAGGTATGTATGCTCACATATGATATTATGAAAGTCATGTCATATGGTTGCAGATAATATGATCAAAAGAAGAAGGGATCTCCTACTCCGAAAGATTGCAGAAAAGCATAAGTCACACTAGATAAAATCAACATAATATGTTCTCATATGAATCATGAAGGAGCTGACTTCAATCAAGGAACTCTGATTGAAATTTCCTGGGAATGAAGTGTGTGAGAAAAGACAGGAAGAGATCGTGATAATATGCAACAAAGGTAGAAGGTATTCAACATCCAAAGTCCAAGAATATTTGACTAGAATATCTCCCAGAAAGATGTAAAGACTCTGATAGAAGTCGAAAAAAGATAGGAAACCTTGACAATGGAAATCTATGGGAGATGTGTCAATCTGCATGCAGGAAGATGTCATGGTGAAAAATTATCACAAAGGTAATTTTGATTTGAAGTGTTCATTGATTATTTTTGGACTAATATCTAGATGGGCTTATGTAGTACTGCCAGAGGGAAATCTGTGGATGACTTCCAAGCAGACCATATAGAAGGATGTAATGTCCTTCCGAAAAATATGGCATGAAAGAAGAATGACATGAAACAAAGCCAGATGAAAAATATGATGGATCACTTGCTGATGAGTTGAAGACATGACTGACTCATGGATAAAAAGTGATGGCTGATATGTGCCCTATGTAGAAGTTCCCCAGAAATGAAGACTCCTTGACAAAGAAGAAATTCATGACATCGAAGGAAGGAGCTCTTCAAGCAGCTGGTAGTTACAGGACCTCCACATGAAGGAGTTGTGATAGGTCCCTATTTAAGAGGGAGCCTGAGAAAAAGTTTCTTACTTGGAAGAAACTTGAAATTTCCTAAGCAGGGAGGTTAGGTACATTCCTTTGTGATATGAATGAGTACATTCCTTTAATGGAATATGTCCTCCTAGTTTGAAAAGGAGAGATATACAAGCCATTTTGGTCTTCAACTAGGAAGACAGAATGGAGGATTGTGTAATTATTTGGCATTTGATACTCTTTGGGGATGAGATAGGGCATTCCATGAAAGAGCAGATAGGGCATTCCATGAAAGAGTAGTCGTGAAGGACCAATATTCTTTGAGGAATGGGGAGTCCAAGATAAGAATAGTCCTCATGGAGCATACCCTAAGAAAACCCAGGTGGGGTATGTTCCAAGAGAGACAATGATGAGTGTGTCTATAAATCATTGGTCTCGCTGGCATTGAGCTCAGATATTGTGGAGAGGTGGAGTTGTTAGTAAAGGCCTTGCTATGTAACAATGTTGGTTAATATGATGCTATAACAAATGAGTTATAAATATGAATTCTTCTTAAGAGATTCTTCAGATTGAGAAAGTCCAAGGTACCATTATGAATACCTCCTTAGTTAAGAGGGAGTGTTGAAAATTGTAACTAGGTTCTATCTTCATAATGGCATATAAATATGATTTTATGTAATGAGATGTAAATAACAAAACAAATTTATTATTTTAACTTGTTTCATGGGTTTCATGAGCAAGGGATTTTGTTTTTGAGTCAAGACACCAATTAAGAGTCTTTAGGATTTATTTGTCATCTAGTCATAAAATGTAAGAGTCATTGTCATGTAAATGAAGACATGTTACACTTTGTAAAAGGTCAATATTATCTATGTAAATTATCCTCCAAGAACTTGTCACCAAACATCTTCAAGTCGGCCTACAAACAATGAGGAAGCTGCTAGATCAAGTCGGATGTCAAGTGGGCCTAAAGGGCAGTGAAGTAGGTGTATATATATCCTAACTCGTCCTCTATTTGAAAAAAAAAATCGACTTACTTGAGACAATAAGAAGTGTGAAAGAAGGAAGAGAAGTAGCAGTACGAAGAAGGAAGAGAAGGAGAAGTGTGAAGAAAGAAAGAGGATTCTTCTGGGTAATACGAAATTAGGGTTTCTTCTGGGCTAGCGAAAAGACTTTCTTTTGGGGCAACACAAAGTCCGGGCAGTAGAATCTTCTAGGCCAGTGCAAAGTCTGGGCAATAGAATATTCTAGGAAGTGCGAAGTTAGGGAAGCAAACGAAGGAACCTTCTGGGAGGTCGAAGTGGAGATCTAAAGACCGAATCTCTCTAGAGGAAGCCAGGAAAGGCCTAGAGACCGATATTCTCTAGGGAAAGCCGAAGAGAAGCAGTAAGAAGGATAGAGATCGAGTTCTCTAGAAGGAGCCAAGGGAAGCAGTGTGAGAAAGGTAGAGCAAAGGAAGAGGCATAGTATCTAGGTTGGTGACAAGGTTCTTGGAAGGATACACAACGTCAAGGGTCTGTGTCATGGTCTTGGTACTTATCAATTCAAGATCTAAGAAGAAGAATTTCGATCGAGTTTTCCTCTCAAGAGGTGAGAGGTTTTGGCACTCACTGGAGAAGCCTATATTATGTGTCACTTGTCTCTTTTGTTATTGCATATTGGTAATTGTCTTGATGAAAGAACACATTAATAAGCTAACAAATAATTGAATATAAGACTCAGAAGAAAAAGAGCATCGCAAGCAATTATCAAGAAGAGAAATTGCCATTTATTGAATGCCCTAGATTTCTCAACACTAAAGGGTTTGAAAATAGAATTTATCAAACCTTGAAATGTTTAAGGTGCATTTATAAGTGCAAATGGCATAACCAAAAACTCATGATGACATTCATGTGTTCTTAAGGTTGTTTTGGGAATGTATTCTTTCCTCATTATGATTTGATGATATCCCTAACGAAGATCCAACTTAGTAGAGAAATTTTTTCCATGCAATTCATCTAATAGTTAATCAATGACAGGAATAGGAAACTTATCTTCGTTTGTCATTTTGTTGAGTTGTTTTTAGTTTGGACACATTTGCAATGAACCATATTTTTACATAACCATCAACACCGGTTAAGAGAAAGTGCCCTGGCTAGGTTGAATGGTCTCTGCTTCTAACATTTCTTGAACTATACGCTCAATCTCAACCTTTTGTGCATGTGGATATCTGTAAGGCCTAATGTTGGGTGGTACACTTCTAGGTTGCAAATGAATAACATGCTCATGATCTCAAACATGTGGAAGACCCCTAGGCATTTCTCCAAATACCTTAGCATGATTGTTCATAAAACTTTGAAGATCTACTTGAGCGAAGGATATAGATGTTTGAACATCTAATGAACACAATTGTGCAACTACACCTTGATGTCCCCTTTTTAGCAATTTTTTCATGCTATTAGAGCTTATCACTTTACTGGGTTTCCCTTGGACAACTCTAAGCTCAATTTTCTTCCCTTCTAATAAAATTCTTACAAAAAGATCTTGAAAATTAAGAGTCATTCTTCCCAATGATTGTAACCATTAGACCCCTAATACAACATCAACACCACCCATTTGGATTACAATCATGGAACTAACCAATAAATACTCCCCCATATTCAGCTTAATATTATGGCACTTCCCTAAATAATTTATGATATCTCCATCTGCAAGCATCACTTGAAATTCCAGTGTTGGATATACAAAGAAATCAAGAAGTTTTTTGAATTTGTAATTGATGAAGTTATGGGTACTGCCATAATCAATCAATATTGTTACCTTTTGTTTTTTGATATATCCTTCTATTTTGAGGGTTTATGGAGTACCAATGTCGACAAATGCATGACAAGAGATTGTTGTAGTATCTTCTAGCTCTAGATCTTGTGAAGTTTTCACTTATTGATCTTCTTCATCTTCACAATCTATGTAGAATAATTTCTTCTCACTACATTTATGCCCTTTACTATACTTGTTGTCACAGTTGAAACATAGTCCCTTTTCTCTTCTTTCATCCATTTGTTGAGGAGTCAACCTTGTCAATTTAGGAAATGGAGCATGATTTTCTCTATAGTTATTAGTGACCGAATTTTTGTGGACATTTTTATTTTCCATTTTCCTTGCTAGATGCTTTCTTTTAAAGTTCCCATAGTAAGTCTAACAAATTATCCTCTGAAACATTCTTTACTCTAAGACTCCACTTTTGGAATTATTGAATGTGCTCTATAACTGGACCTTTTTGTTGAAGATTTACCAATTGACTAAAGAATGTGTTGCTCTTAATATCACTATAATGTGCTATCAATTCCTCTGTAAAAGTGGACCAAGAAATAACATAATCACTTTTGTTCACAAAGTCATTGATACCATACATGTTGGTATTGTTTTAAAAACATGGATCCAATATTTACGCTTCGTAGGGATTCCACTTGGTGTAGCTCAAAATATTTCTCCATTCAATTATCAATGTTACATGATCACTACCATCAAATTTCCTCATCAATATTCAGAATGTAGTAGTTCTTTGGTGCTAACATGAAGCCTTTTTGATGTGGATCTTGGATTGAAATTTCATGATTATGGTTTTGTGATTCAAAATTTTTGTTCTCCAAATGTGATAACATACTCCCCACATGAGATTGATTCTCAACAACATGCTTCTCATTATGTTCATAATTTCCTTGGATCTCCACATCCCTTTTAGGAAGCCTCTCCAAAAGAAGACTTTCCATGGAAATCATGGATTTTTGTATTTCTTCCTTATTTTCATTCATCTTCTTCCACATTTCTCTTTTAAGAATTTATTGAGAACCTGAGAAATTCACATTTTTAAAAATATGACCATTCATTTCATTAACTTTCTTCTTTAATTGAGATAACGTAAATTCTAAGTCTTCACTTTCTTCATGAATCAAGGATGTGATTTCAATAGATTTAATTGGTGTAGTAGCTTTCTTTGGAGGGGTGTCGAAAAGAAATAATAGCACTCCTCTTTATTACAACCAAAATAGACAGTATTTCAATCAACAATTAAATCAATAGTAAGTTATGTATGTTAATTTGAAGAATATTAGAATGGTTAAAGTTGTATTAATATATCTCTAAGATTTGAGGCCTTCTGGATCTGATAATTTGTTCTGTAATACTCTGATACATAATTCTTGCAATTCCGTAGGCGTGAACCAAATTTAATGTGTCAATTGAAAGTTATAGTAACTTTCGCAAAACTTGCTAATCTTTTGGCATCTTCCCACGAGCAAACTTGTATAGCATGTCGTGTGTCCAATTCCTAGACTATAATTCTAGAACTTGTACCTGGGCTACTTCTATATGTCTCATGAAATTCCTAAAGATTCCACTAGCTAAAAATTCCTAGACAAGAAGATATGGCAAAAATACCAAGCTTGCCTATTTAAAATTTATTTCATGATTGTTCACAAACCCTAAATTCCATAAGTTATAGCTCTAAATGTATAGCAAACCAAATTCTAAAAATGGAACCAACAATTCCATGAGGTTTCTCCTTAATATGGTCCATTTCTTGAAATATAACTATGGAACTTGTACTTAAGGTACTTCTACATATCTCTTGAAATTCTTGAAGATTTCACTATCTGAAAATTCTGAGACAAGAAGATATAGCAAAAATACCAAGTTGGTCTATTTAAAAATCATTTCTTGATTGTTCAAAATCCCTAACTTTTATAACTCTGAAAGTATGGAGAACCAAATTAAAAAAATGGGACTAACTATTCCCCAAGATTTCTCCTTGATATGGTCCAAGCTTCACTTCATGAAGCCTTAGAGAAGAAAGTTATAAAAAAAATTACAAACTGACCTATTTGACACTGATTTCTAGAGCATACAAACACCCTTCCTTCCTTGGAGCATATCTCTGAAAAATAGTGAACCGATATCTTTAACTTGAACCAGATGTTCACCACGATTTTGCATCAACGTGGTCCAAGTTTTACGCTCTAAAACCTCAAAGAAAAAAAAGAAATAAATAGCGAAAATGTCGAGCTAGCTTGTTTGAGATAGAATTTAAGAGCATTTAAAAACCCTAACTTCCTCGGACCATATTTCTAAAAATATAGCAAACCAAGATCTGAAAATTGAACTTGATATTTCCCAATATGTCTTCTCAATATTCTACAAGTTTCATTATCTAAAACCTTGTATGAAAAAAGTGTAGCAAAAATTCCATGATGACCTATTTGAAACAACAAAACCCTAAGATCATGAGCTTTGATACCAAATGTTATCCACCTTAAAAATGATAAGAGACCAATAATTATAGTCCTTTTCAAGAGGGAAACCTCTTTTTACGATAAATACAATGAACAAGACAATAATTGGTGATCCTAAGATTAGGTCTCCTTAATATATATATCGGAGATAAAGGCTACAATTATAATAAAATGGGACCATGAGGGGCTCTAGCCTACATATCAATATAAAATGTAATCACTCAATACCTAGAGCTTAATAAGGGGCTTTTGGGTTAACATGGGGCTTATATAGGGCTTAACAAGATCCAACTCAATTATGATTATTGATCTAATTTCTTGAAACTTCATTAGTTTTTGAATTTCAACTCATCAACATTATTTTTCTTATGAGACCCATTTTAGACCCCAAATTTATTCCATTATGTGTTTTCTTTAGAGTCAAGTGTATTACTAGATACCTAGGTGTTGTTCCATGTAATTTTCTCATCACCCATAGCCACTTCCATGCATATTCAATAAATTCCCACTCATGGCTAACTTGTCATATGTTTTACATCAAGGCCCCTACTTAATAGTTCCGTGAAGGAAAACTCATCGTAAGAGATAAGCCCAAGGTTGAATATGTAACTAAAATAAAAAACCAAATGATAAAGCTTGAACCATGCCACCTTGAAATAAAACCAACGGCCCAAATCCCATGCTTAATAATGAATATTTAAAGAAAGGTACCAATTAGATAAAAAAGGAGACATGAAAGGGGTAGTAAGAAAAAGAGGTTCAAGGAATGGTAATTCGATGCTAAGTGCTCCCTCCCTTTAAAGGCACTCATGTGGATGAATATCTTTCAAAAATCATATGGCAAAGAGAATCACAACATAAGTTTCCCCTCTTAACATCACATCCAGTTGATCACCCACACTTACATTAATGTTATAGGAAATGCATCTTGTCATAGGGGTTTTACATGTAATAATGATTAATGTTGTCCTTGCCTTAGTCATATAGGAAGGGGGTATAAGTTAAAATATTCATTTGGCTATTAAAAATATGACATTTGTAACCAATCACCTAATGATACATATCTGGATGCAATAAACAATCATTTGAATAAAATGCTCTTGCATTGGGCTTCAGATAAAAAAGGAGACATGAAAGGGGTAGTAAGAAAAAGAGGTTCAAGGAATGGTAATTCGATGCTAAGTGCTCCCTCCCTTTAAAGGCACTCATGTGGATGAATATCTTTCAAAAATCTTATGGCAAAGAGAATCACAACATAAGTTTCCCCTCTTAACATCACATCCACTTGATCACCCACACTTACATTAATGTTATAGGAAATGCATCTTGTCATAGGGGTTTTACATGTAATAATGATTAATGTTGTCCTTGCCTTAGTCATATAGGAAGGGGGTATAAGTTAAAATATTCATTTGGCTATTAAAAATATGACATTTGTAACCAATCACCTAATGATACATATCTGGATGCAATAAACAATCATTTGAATAAAATGCTCTTGCATTGGGCTTTGTAATAACTACATTGGGATCTATATGCCTACCTCAAGATTTATCTCTACATTGGAAACTATCTACTCTTTTGCATTGGGATCCATTACAAATGCCTTAGATCACTTCCATGCTTTATAGAGGTCATTGCACCTTTGAGGATGTGCTTTCACATTTGTTGAACCTTTTTATGGAGTTGTCTATTTTAGAGAGCCCACATGTGCCACATGTGTGGCCTAATTCACCATTTTGAGGAAGAATTCTTGGTTGTTGAGGCAGTTATTTTTCTTGATGATGTCGTTAGCTTGGGTTGTTAAGGTCCTTTTGACTCCTTGCTCACTCATTGCAGAGATTATTGTATAGGTGGTATAACCATCTCATATTATAGTGTATTGTTGATCATATCTCCATAATTAATTGAGGTAACAATTCTCCTTGATTTTCTAGACCAGACCTATCATTATATTATTTTTTATAAAGAAGGTTGCTAAATCTCTTTCAATAGAACAGAAACATCTCCCATTATGAACTTTGCTAGAAGCTTGTGGATAAAGCTCTTTGTCTAATTTTTGGTTTATGCTATGGATGTTTAACTATAGCACGCTCTTGGAAATTCTTCCTATACGGATGTCTATGCAAATGGATGGATGTCGATGCTTTAGATCCTTTTGGTACTTATTTTGAAATATATATTGTGCAGGAGTACTAGTGAAATGTTGGTTGTATGCCCTCTTGTCCTCCTATTGATAGATACCTCAAGGCTATTGGAAAATTTTGGGTGAGGATTTTCATTGGACAATTTTGAAATTTGTTTATGCTACTAAAATGATTTGGTAGGGTTTGAAGTCTTCAACCCTAACTATCTTTTTAGTCAACCTACAACTTCTCAAGAAGAGTTTTAGTTGATCACATATGCCCGATCATAAACTAGACACTAGCAGATTCGTGTTCCGACCAGAATTAAAATTAAAATTCAGTTTTTTCCTTTTTGTTTAAGTAGATCTGAAATTTCTGTAACTTACACCTTCTGTTTTCATTCCTAGGACACTAAACATTTTGGTGGATTTTCACTATTTTATGTTGGAAATCAGTCTTTTGGAATATCTATCTTGCTGTGATCTTGCTAGCCCAGATTTCTATGTTAGATAAGATTGAATCAACACATTCTAGTGGTTGTTCTATGCAATTAATTTTCAGTTTAGTAAGCTACTTTCTTTTTAGAAATATTTCTTGTTTCAGTCTTGAAAAAACCATAATTTCATATTATTTTGAAGGGTTGAAGCTTACTACCATAATTTATTTATTTATAGTTCAATTCAATTCACTTTTAGACAAGTTTTATAGAAGCCTCGATTAGCTTTTAAATCTGGAATTTGTAAGTGTTAATACAAATAGGTTCACATCATAAAATAACCAAGCTTGATCAATTGAACTCTTAACTCAAATCTGGAATTAATCTTAAATAATCAACTCAATCCCAAATATATCATCATTCAAAGTTGGTTTTAATTGAGTAATAACATAGGCAACCTTAGAATTGTTTTGTCTTCACTTATGGAGACTAATTGCTGCTAGGGAAATCTCCCAAGTGTTAGGGTTTATCCCAACCTTCAAAAAGGAATAGTTGTCTAAGTGATAGCGGCAATTCTTTTGAGTTACACTAAAGCTCAGTGCCTTGTGCGGGCTTTGCACTAAGGGTGTAGATTTGTGTGATATCACGTATTATGTTAAGCAAAACCCCACCAAAGAACCAAGCATTCCACATATGCAAAACGCAGGTCTCCAACTAAAATGTGATCATCAATAAACTAATATCCATCAAAATGCCAACATTTTGGTTCCAAGACCAAAAATTTTGAAACTCAATTTGCTAAGGTAAAGGCCTACTATATGAGAGGTAACAAGTACAAAAACACACATGACCAAAGTATTTTATAACCAACTGGTCTTAAACAACTCCTATTGTTTAATATCCTAAATTTTTCTCACCTGAAAATGTGTTCACTCAAACACGTGTAATACATGTTGGGACAGAAACATTACATGTGCAAAACATGTAAGACATGCATCCAACATAGGGCACATGGGCGGGTCCAATGAATCCATGTGTCGGCATGCAAGAGGGGGAAGGAATCTTATTTTGTAGTATAATTGGATACTTAAAATTGATTATCATAAACTAAATGAATCCATGTGTCAGCATGCAAGAGGGTGAAGGAATCTTATTTTGTAGTATATTTGGATACCTAAAATTGAATATCATAAACTATATATATCATGAGAATTTTGGAATGTTCCTTGTGGGCATGTTCTCACTCAATGGGAATTGAACAAAAGGTTTCAAACCACTGGAGAGAAATTGTGTGCTATTTAACCCGGGGAAGTTGATATATGATTTTAAAAAATACTAAAAAGTTTTGAAGTTTCGTGGATAGTATGGTCTGTTCCTTTATTCCTAGTGGGATAACTGTCTGGTAGACCTATAAAGCGAGTGGATGCATTAATTTCGTAGATGAGATAAATTTCTGGTGAATTAGTGTGCCTCTCTCTGAAAAATCGCATGGGAGCATGAACACAGTAATATTTACGAAACATTTAGATGAACAACATAAATTAACAGCAATAGTGTTGCACTAGTAAGCAGGATAAAGACTTACCATTAGTAGGAAGGGACATCACTAGAGCTATTTCAACAATAACATGATCGACTCAGGTGTACATTTGTCAAACAGTTTTATCTTGAGTGATCTGCAAATTATTTATCCCAGGAGGGATGCTTGGCTTGCAAGCGAAAAGGATGCTGAGACATTCACGAGATAGTACAAAGACACTTTGTAATTTCCTTGCATTGAGATGGTAATAAGTCAGTTTCCTTGCCATATAGTCTATATTTTGCATTCCATAACCTGTAAACTTTATATACACGCAAGATTTCAGCAATCAACCATAACCAAAGTTCGAAGGTCACATTTTATGTGAATAATAAAATGATGAATCTACTTCGAATAATATTCATGTTCTGTACAATGAGAATATTTATGTATCACGCCAAAGGAAATATTAAACGCCTTGGCAACTACAACACAAGATGATAGCTGTTATAACCAACAAACAGTAAAAAGAATAACAATAAACAATGTGCATAATGAATATCTATATTTTACAGTAAAACTCTTGCACCTTATTATAAATTTCAGGCTGCTCTCATTTAAAGAACTGTCTCAGTGAAAGAATAATATCGAGGTTTTGGATGGTTGACAGATGTGTGAAATTCAATAATATACTGCACCAGATAACCAAGACTTGAATATCTGAAAGATACATTGACCTCATTATATGACCAAATAAGATTTCTTGATTGCTTATCAATGATCATATATCATGCTGCCAATGGTACATTTTCCATAGAAAAGAAGGGGCTAGATTGTTTCCAAATGTTTTGAATTTTGTAAGAGCCAATATTCACATAGACAAATTGAATACATAGTGCCTGTGCTTGATTCAGATTTTTGTATCTGAATCAATACCCGTCCCATGAAACCGAAATCTCGTGGAAGGGGAGCCACTGATGGAGAAGAACAGCTGTCACTGCATGGTTTGCCTGGCCATATGCTTGTGAAATACCATAGATATGCACAACTTTCTGTTCAGGATGATGCTCTATTCGCCCTCCACCCAATGGATCAGCCTGAGAAAATACAAAGGAACCACAACTAAAGTTAAAGTACTCTGGATAAACTCAACGACCAATTATGAAGTCCGTTAGAAAATATTCATTCCAGCTGTAATCATCGAGGAAAAGAATTGTAGGAAGGACAAGAATTGTAGGAAGGACAATAGGCATGTCAATATCTTTCTTGTATATAAGGAAAGAAATAAGGGAAATATATTATTGACCTAAAACTATCCAAAATGGTTCAATGGACTGAAAACCATAAGAACGCATACGGCAAGGCAGTGCCTGAGGCATCTCCAACTTAGTGCAATAGAAAAAGACACTAATATAATAAAGGACACACCCAAAGTTACAGCTGTAAATGAGTGGAAGGTCTACTTCTCATCTCCAACCACTGTAAAATCAAGGAACCTTAAATTATAAGGTTTTCCTGTCAAAGGGATTCCTCTAAAGATACAGGCTCTTCAATCAAATAGTGTCATCTTAAGTCATGAAGCTTCCATACCAAATTGTTCCGCATGAGTTCCCAATCAACCTGCAACTTAGTAGAATCGCTCTACTAATGACACACTTCTTTCTTTTATAATTCTCTCTTTTATAGAGTGGTGTGGAATAGATTTCTCTAGTGACGAGACAGATCCTCTCTCTTGTAGTGTGGTTTCAATAATAACATCAAAGTGTCAATTTTGAGTAACAATGCAGAATTCTATATTGACATCTGTAGGGGATGTGTTGACATTTGACAAAGGATCATATTGACATTTGTAGGGGATGCATCAAGAGCCATGGGACTCCATCATGTGTTTGAGCATCATTTCTTTCCATGGGCACTTTAGCACCTTCAGCAGTTTGTTAATTGCCCCACATTAGTTGCGAGATGATGCACTTGGGCCAGTGTGACCCAGTCAGCTTAGTATCAAATTTCAATAGGGAAGCTGATCCAAGGGCCACAGGAGATTTGTCTCACCCTTGAGACATGGGACGGCAGACACCATCATCAGAGCCCTCATTTGGAGCATTGTACAAGCTATTCTTTCATTTGGAGACCCATGAGACCAGTAGATGTGCCCCAAACCCACTTTGGGACTCCACATGATGACTTACATGGAAAATTAGGGGTCATCCCCTAATTCATCTTTATTGGATCCCTTTCTCTCATCATGGCACTTAGAAGACTCAAGGAGGCCCTCCAACAGCCCTTCTTCATCATAATGTCATCAATTTGGCTTAATTATGGATGGATTTTTCATAACTTGTGATAGCTACTTGATCGGCTTCTGACCAAGGCTTGCTCTTGCACATTAATTCATAATTTTGGGGGCTCATTAGGCTAATTTGATTAGGAGAAACTCATATAAATAGAAAAGAGTCTCATTTGTGAGAACTCATCATCATCACCTAGATGCTTGTCTTGGCAAAGACTTCGCACTTTTTCTCTTGGATGCTAGTGGAGACTCTTTGATGCATTTTGATATTAGGAGCTAAAATTTCGATCTTCTTTGGAGCTACTTCATGATTTATGGATGGATATATCATATTGCCATTTTGTAAGTGCTTTTTGAATATTTTTCTTGGAATAATGTCTAATGTATGGAATTGTTGCAATTAGTTAATGCTTTTGTGCCCTAATTTGTTGAATATCATTTTGAAAAGCTATTTTGTAGGTAATTGCATATATTACTCATTGCATGACAATTGATTAATGTTCCTAGTGGATGAGATTTCATTTTTCTTCAATGAAACTCCATACATCTTGGGTGGGTAATGTTAAAAGTTGGTTGCTAGGGCATCAATCTTTAGCCTCCTTAAGGGCGATTTTGGCTAATTTTGAATTGAATCTTAGACTCCATAGCCCAAGGGACTAGGCACTAGTCCAAGAAGTTTGGTGATCAATCCTTCTTCTCTTCGTCTTTTCTCTCTAAATTTTTGGCCCCTCTTTCCTAGGATAGCTAGCTAGGGCATCAAGCGAAATCTTATAGAGGAGGAATTTTTGGATTCCTTCCATACAAAACTCTTCTTTGAGGTCTTGTCAAGAGGATCTCCAATTTTGTCAATTTTAAAGAACAATGGTATGCTCTATGCTAAGCACAATTTATTTCAATGTTCCTTAGCAACCCAATAACAATTTCCAATTATTTCTAGTAGCAATCACATCAACCATTAATCACATTGACAATAAATGCCAATAAAACATAAAAACAAATGCAGAAGACAAGCCAAGACAAGAGGACACCAGATGTGGCGGATCCCAGGGAAAAACCCCGATGTAGCGAAAACCCTCTGATCAAATCTTCTTATTATTATTCAATAGTTCAACAGAGAGAGAGAGAGAGTACAAAAGTCAAATAGACCAACCCAATAGAAAGTCAAATCATCCCTGTCAAATTCTACAGTCAATTGCAGTCAAACTTCAGCCCTAACCAGAAAGTCAATGTTGGGCAAAGCAGCGTCAAAACACCTCCTTTGAAGCTCGATCAAAGGTAGTCCAATTCAGTCTCCAACAAGGGTCAAAGTCAACCCAAAACAATCCCAACAATTATGGTCAAACTCGGTCAACAACAGTCAGCCCTATGGTCAAACAACCCTGTGGTCAACGTAGGTCAAACAACCCTACGGTCAATGTAGGTCAAATAGCCCCAAACACCTCAATTTTCATGCCATTTAATAGGCCTCAAGAGAGCGAAATTTTGCCTCCAAAAACACAATAAAATCGGCAATGGTCAACTCTGGTCAACAGTCTGAAATTTCAGGTTATGTTTTAGCTTAGAAAAACAATCCTCCTAGTCGCACGTGAGAGAGAGAGAGAGAAGATGCCCAAGTTGTACAAACCAATCTGATGAAGAGAGAGAAGAATGATGTCCAAATGAGGTGTGAGATCTCTTCTATTTATGCATTTTGTTGTGGGTGAGGAGACACATCATTGGGCTTCTTGAGCCTACATTAAGCAGAGGCCAACCTAAACAATTTGCACATGTGAGAGAATAAATTCAAAATCACATTTCTGCGTATTTATATCAATCTTGGACATCTCGAAAAGAGGAATCCAATGCAATAATCATCTCCATCATATGAGTTGTCCCAAGGTGGAATTTGGCCCTAGTTGCCAATTTTAACACTCCCTCTCAATTAGGGAGTGTTGACCACTACCGGTCAACTACCCATGCAGTACACCCCCTTTTCTTGGCAAAAAGGGGTAGCACCTGATCGACGTGTCTGTGCCATCCTGCAGTCATCAGCAGCTTTATCGATTTAATTGTAAACCCAGTCTGCATGTATGAATTGTAAATAATCCTAGCAGATATGAGTCGTGTATGTAAATTGCCTAGGTGGACCTAACTTTCTAGTGGTAATCTACGTCCCGGAAGGTTTTTCGTCTCACCGATCCATGATCGGCAGAGTTTTCCTTCAGCCTGACCCCAAAGCCGGGATGGATTTTGTCATTAGAACTTTAGGAGAATCCTAGTGTGTTAATCTGCTAGATTATAGTTGTGTCGCAGAACTGGGTGGTTTATGAGGGTCTATGTTAAGTGGGTTTGTCCCCTTAAGATGTAAATTGTAAAAGTCATGATGTAATGTGTCTTGAGGGTTAGAAAATGTTTTAAATCCCCTCATGAGTCCTAAGTCCTAGGTCCTAGGAGATTTTTCCAAAGGCTAAGTTCGAGGATCCATTTTAAAATGAATTAAAAAATTAAAAAAATAAATAAAAATAATAAAATAAATAAAAATTAAAAAAATTAAAAAAATTAAAAAATGAAATAAATAAAAAATAATAAAAAATTATAAAATAAGGCAAAAACCCTAAATAATAAAATAATAATATTTTAAGTGAATGCATGCAAAATATTATTTTTTAATAATTCGACGGATGAGATTAAGAGATGTCTTGATCTCCATCGACGGTCGAGATCATTTCGACATGGATCACTCGAACTAGCCGTTGGGATCATTTCCTTTAAATAGGGTGCTAGGGGTCATTTCAGATCATAGGATCTGTGAGTCTGGTACTGAAGAAGCTCTCTTGTAAATCTGTTTCTGGTTAATAAAAGAAGACTTTGGGGTCCAAATCTTGCTGGTGTTACTCTCTGGAAGTGCTGTGAGCTAATTTAGTTTCTGCATATTTTATTTTCAGCCATTAATAATAGCTTATTGTAGTGTATTGTGAGCACAGGTATCTTGTTCACTTGCTAGGGTTTGAGTGTTGTTAGGGTTTCTGAAGTAATGGCAGGTATCTCCATTACTTTTTGAGATCTAGCAGCATTTTTGCCCTCTTTACTGATGGTTGAAGTGAGCTGTGCAGGAAACCCTTATCGAAGAAGATTAGCGGGCGTTTGGAGAAGTTCTGACAAGAAAGCAGTTTTGACATCCATTTGGTGTAGGCTTCGTCTTTGAGAGGCAGCAAGGGTTATGATTGAATAGATAGTGGTATATTGGGCAACTGGTGCAAATATCTCATCATAGTCTACTTCCTTTTGAGAGAAGCCTCGAGCAACGAACCTGGCCTTGAACTTTTCAACACTCCCATCAACACCATATTTGATTTTGTAGTGCCATTTTGAAGTGACCACTGACTTGTCTTTGGGTCTAGGAACCACATACCAGACGTCATTCTTCATGATCGATTCATATTCCTCATTCATCGCATCCTTCCAAACTTGGTGCTTCACGGCTTCTTCGAATGTACATGGCTTAGATTGAACTATGGTACTCATAGAAGCTAAGTACCTTTGGTAGCTGTTTGGATTTTTGCTTTCACGAAATGTCCCCCTTGGTGCAACATCTCTCTCAGCATCTTCAAGAGTATCTTTGAGCCACAAAGGTCTTTTTCTTGAAGTAGAGGGCTCACTAGGAGGTGCATCAATGGGATCCATCGGACCTTCAACATCAGGCATCAGATCATCTTTCAAAGATTCATCCAACTTTCCTGCATCTTCATCATTGTCCTTCCTAGGGATAGGAAGATCTTGAACTTTCCCAAAGGCAGAATCTTCATCGAAAGTGACATCATGACTAATTTCCACTTCTCTTTGACCAGGCACATAAATTCTATATGCCTTCAAAGTTTCATTGTAGCCCACAAAAGTTCTTTTCTTCCCAGATGCATCTAGCTTGTTTCTTTTCTCCTTGGGCACATGAAAATATACGAGACAACCAAAAATTCTAAAATGAGAAACATCAGGGTTCTTACCGCTGAAAACTTCTTCAGGTGTCTTGAAGTTCAATGCTTGATGCGGGCATCTATATTGAAAATACACAACGGTGTTGGCAGCGTCTCCCCATAAGAACTTTGGTAAACCTTGGTCATGAAGCATGGCACAAGTGGCTTCTATGATATTTCGATTCTTCCTTTCAACAACACCATTTTTCTCAGGAGTATATGCAGTAGTGATCTCCCTCTTAATGCCAACTTGTCTACAATAGTCATTGAATTCATTTGACTCATATTCAATTCCATTATCAGTGCTCAATATTTTGATCTTCTTCCCTATTTGATTCTCGACCAAGGATTTGAAAGAGTGGAACCATTTGAACACTTCATCCTTCGTTTTCAAGAAATAGATCCATGTTTTGCTAGAGAAGTCATCCACAAAAATTGCGTAGTACAAGTATCCTCCTAAAGATGTTACATGCAACATACCTGATAGATCAAAATGGATCAATTGAAGAATATCGGTAGTTTGACTTTCACTTGAGGAGAATGGTCCCTTGTATGTTTTCCAGCTGCACAAAACCCTAACAAACTCCTTCATGATCTATGTTGAATTCGGGCATGCCTAAGACCATCTTCCTTACATCAGTTAAGGTTTTTTAATGAAGGTGAGCAAATCTTCGATGCCATAATTCTAATTGAAGAGAAGTATCGCAAGTCATTGCTCCCAAAGGACTTCCTCCAACCTGAGAGAGACCTTCAACCCTAAATCCAAGTGTAAATGCATCTTTCGGGTTCCTTTGCCAAACACGAACCTTCCCATCAATGAATGTCACTTTGAAACCTTTATCTTCCATTACAGAAATAGAGACCAGGTTCTTTTTCAAATTAGGTACATACTACATACAATACTTCTTGTTGATAAAGGGCTTGACCCTGATTTAAGTGAAGAGTGACGGTACCAATCCCACGAGGTAGGTGCCATTGTCCCCAAGTATAATCTCCAAATTTATCTTCTTTTCAACAAAGTTTGAGATGGCCTCCTTGTACCCAGTGAAGTGCCTTGAGGCACCACTATCAATCAATCAATGATCCAATATATCTGGAGGAGAGGCAGCGGTGCGAGCAAAAATAAGATAGAATTACTTTTGCTTATCTACAACATTAGTTTCTTCATACCTAGAGTTTCTCGACTTCATGGGAGGACAGCCATTTCCATATCGAGCAGCAGGAACATTCCTTTTTCCTTTGTTGTTGAACTTGTTGTTCCTTTGATTGCCATTGCCTTTGTAGTTGGTGTGGTTGTTGTTGTCATCATCCCTTGGAGTACCCTTCTTATGAGAACATTCTCTAGCAAAGTGGTCAAACTTGTGGCAATTAAAGCATCTTCCTTTTCTTCCTTCTTTGAATCGCGGTTTAAACCATTGACCTTGTCTTCTTGGACCAACATTGTTCTTCCTTTTAGCATGAGTGGAGAAAGTAGTGGGATTATTTCCATTTGAGGGCTTATCTCTTTCCATCACCCTTATTTCTTCTTAAGTGCATCTAGCTAACAATTCATCAAATCCTGGAATCCTGTCATTGTTGAGGATGTTAATGTTAAACACATCCCATTCTCTTGTAAGGCCTCCAAGTGCAATAAGAGTGAGCTCCCTGTCACCAACAACTTCTCCAATAGATAGGAGATCATTCTTGATTTCGGCAATATTCATGAAGTAGGATTGAATGGACTCTTCTATCCATCTTGATGTCTTTCAACATGTTCTTGAGAAAGAGAACTTTACTTACATTATTTACTTTGAACATACCAACCAGCTTGTTATACATCTCCTTAGATGTTTCCAAATCAAAAATATAGGCAACCAAAGGCTTGCGAATAGAATCAACAATAATTTTCTTAGCTTTGACCTCACCTTTTTTATACTTTGTTTTGCAGTAGTGGGTGCATTTGAAGGAGGCTCCACCACTCTTCCTTTGGCATAGTCCATAGCATCATTCTCTTCCAAAGTCAAATCTAGAGACATCTTCCATGCATGATAGTTAGATTTGTCGTTAATCTTGTCCTGAGATTTGAAGTAAGATGTAGTCGTCATTGAGGCTAGCTCCAAATTCTTATTCAACAGCTTCCCTAAGTGACTGCTTTCTCACTCTTCCTTGGGCTTTGACTTCACCTGAGCTCTGATACCATGTTAATTTTAGATAACAATGGTATGTTCTATGCTTCGCACAATTTACTTCAATGTTCCTTAGCAGCCCAATAATAATTTCCAATTATTTCCAATAGCAATCACATCAACCATTAATCACATTGAAAGTAAATACAGATAGAACATAGAAAAAAATGTAGAAGACAAGCCAAGACAAGAGGACACTAGACATGGCAGATTCCAAGGAAAAACCCAAATGTGGGGAAAACCCTTTAATCAAATCTTCTTATTATTATTCAATAGTTCAGCAAAGAGAGAGAGTACAAAAGTCAAATAGACTAGCCCAATACAAAGTCAAATCAGCCCTGTCAAATTTTGCAGTCAAACTTCAGTGCTAACTAGAAAGTCAACACTGGTCAAATCAATAGCAAAACACCTCCTTTGAAGCTTGGTCAAAAGCAATCCAATTCGACCTCCAGCAAGGGTCAAATTCAACCCAAAATAGTCCCAACAATTTTGGTCAAACTTGGTCAACAACAATCAATCCTGTGGTCAAACAACCCTGTGGTCAACGCAGGTCAAACGGCCCCAAACACCTCGATTTTTGTGCCAATTAATTTGGCCTCAAGAGAGTGAAATTTTGCCTTCAAAAATGCAGTCAAATTCGGTCAAATTAGCAATGGTCAACATTGGTCAATAGTCTGAAATTTTCGATTCTGTTTTAGCCTAGAAAATAATCCTCCTAGCCACACGTGTGAGAGAGAGAAGATGCTCAAGTTGTACAAACCAATCTAATGAAGAGAGAGAGGAATGATGTCCAAATGAGGTGTGAGGTCTCTTCTATTTATACACTTTGTTGTGGCTGAGGACACACATCTATTGGGCTTCTTGAGCCTACATTAAGCTGAGGTCAACTTGAACAATTTGTACATGTGAGAGAATAAATTCAAAATCACACTTCTGCTTGTCCGAATGAGATGATCTTTATATCAATCTTGGACCTCTCGAAAAGAGAAATCGAATGCAATAATCATCTCCATCATATGAGTTGTCCCAAGGTGAAATTTGGCCCTAGTTGCAAATTTTAACAAGTTGATTCCTTACAGTGATTTATCCATAAATCCTTGTGCCCTAGGTGTGCCCTAGAAGGGAAACCTTGCTTGTATTTCCTTGGATAGGTGGCTTTCTTGAGGGTTGTATGAGCTTTGTATTTGGTGGAATAAATTATAAGAGACCCTTTCTCCTCCCTTGTGTTGACCTAATGAATACCTTGGAACCATTACTTCCCACGCTTATTCATTAAACGCTAGGTCCAACGTAAGTCCTTCTTAGGTCTCTCAAGAGGAGCAAAGAGAATTTTAAAGTATCAAATCATCACATAAGGCTTCTTGAGAGGTCCTATCTCATCTTTTGGAGTCTTGACCTTAGTTATATGTTACCATTCCATATCTCAAACCTTAGGTCTTGACCTCTTCTTAGGTCTTTCTTGGAGAGCCTTTAACTTCCTTGAAGCATTGAACCATTATTGTGTCTCTCCTTGAATGGGCTTAGTGGAATCACTTCACATCTAAATCATTGACCTATTCATTCCAAGTGATTCCTTTTGTACCGTGACTCCTCCCATCGGTGAAAGTCCGTAAAGAGAAGGGGACCTTGACTGAGGTGACAATGGGTCATTGTCCCATTGTTGTCACCTAGTCTAGTAGTTGTCCTTTATGTTTCCCTTCCATAGGACCCTGCTAGATTGTGTGGTAACAATGTCCTTTCTCATTAAATATGGTCCACTTCGATAGTTTTATGGTTCTTACATCTATGATGTTGATGTCACTTTATTATCTAAGTATGTGTTAGACCTTTTCTCCCAAGTATAGCTACCAGCCCTTGAGGGATCGTATGATGCTTCACCAACACTTTAGAGAGAACTTTTTGCCTACCTGATGAAGCATGACATCATCCTTGGAGAGATTTCGGCTCACCCATGTGGACTAATGGAGGCTCACCTTTTTAATGCTTTATCATTGATTTACATTTCTTTGATGGTGATTTGTGACCTATCCAACATGTAATCACCTTTTAATAATATTGTAGGGATTCTTAGGCTAAATTAACAAAATTCAACTTGTTTTTCCTCATATAAATAGAGGGAGGTCAAATTCCTTTGGATCATTGTCACACTTGGAGATCAAATCATACTAGCACATGGCTCTTCTCCCTTGTGTGCTATGTAGCTCTAGTTGGGTGAATTTCTCATGAAGGATGATCGTCAATGGTTCTCTCTCTTGGATGATTATTGGTGATTCTTTGATGATATGTGCCAATTTATTGTAAGTTATCTTCTTCCATCTTGTACCTATTGAAGAATTGGGATTTAATGAAATTTTGACCAATGTTTTCTTGATGTTTTATGGCTCTAGAATCTCCAACAAGATTTTCCTCAAGTTTTTCTTCAGGGACATAGTTTTAGCTTCCTCCCTTGGAATCTCCAAAGAAAATAGAAGGATACTAGGGTTTAAGGGTGTGATAAACACTAGTTTTTCTTCATCATTCTCCTTGAAACCGCTTTTGTCAATCTTCCTTAGATTTTTAGCCCTAGACTCCATTAGCCCTTCACTAGGAAAGATGCCAATCTCATCTCTTATGCCAATCCCATAAACAAGTAAAATAAAACCTTGAAATTTTATATTTTACATTTTCTTAGGTAATTAGCACTAGGTTAAAAAAAATATCACTTTTTAGCATTATTTGCCTTGGAACTTATTTTCCTAGGGTTATACCGTGCATGAGTTCATTTGAAAAAGTGAAAATATCATTTTACATGCATTTTTTGGCCTTAAATAGGGTTTATGTCTAAGGCTTCTATTGTTGTTATGTGTTTCTAACAATTGAAAATTGTTGTAATTTATTCTCTTGTTTACTCATTAATAAACCCTAATTTACGCTTGTTTATCATAGAGTTTAGGGTTGTTTTCTTATCGTTCTTATAAAGCATTTACATGTTGTATATTGTTGATTGAAACCCTAATTTATACAATCAAAATGTAATTTCTAGACTGCATGTGTTTGGAAACCTACATGAGTCTTTATTTGTCACACTAAGCCATAGGGACTTTTGAACTCGCTCTCTTGAAATTGCACCTTAAATCACCCAAAACCCTAATCATTGCATACTCATCCTTGGGTGAATCTTGTTGTAGAATCCTTAGGGGCCATTTAGTTGTCTACTTGAGTTACTTAATCCATAAGATCTTTTGGGGAAGCCTCCCTCGTGGGGATTGTATTCAACCACAAAAAAGAGGGAATTAGTTGTTGAGGTGACTGTGGTAACTCTCCCATGGATAGCTTAATGAGCCTTTGCACAAAGGTGCTAGATTTTGCAGCAACATTTTGGCATTGTTGTTGGGGTAAAGTTGGGTCCTTGAAATTTGATTTTTATGCTTCAATCCTTTTGATGAGTATATCTCAAAGCTTAGATTAATTTCCTCATCTATTGACTCCATATTCTAATTAGACTTTGGAGCTTTTGGCCTAAGGCTTGGCATAAAAGCTACTATTCCTCCTGTTATCCACCAAAATGTGGATAACCCCTAGGAGGAAATTTTTCTCCTCTTTGGATAGCCAACGAGCCAGCAACCTTATGATTAGCACATAACATTATGCCTAGATCGCACACCTATTGCTTCAGTCAAATCTCTCTCCCATTTGGCATTTCTTCTTGAAGGAAGGTGGGTCATCTCTCGACAGGTACTTTACCCATTTTGCAATCAAATTCTTTATTTTAATGTTATGAGCATACTAATATGAATCCCTAGGAAAACTGAATGATTAATCGATCTCGATTGTATTCTTGTTCCCTCATTTCGCCTGGGAGGTTAGTCTTTCACTCTAGTCCAGTGGGACCTACTTTGAGGCCTTAGAATTTAGAAAAGGCACTAGTGGGGAAGAATTGATTGAAGTAGAGTGTCCAAGATTATCCATACATACCACTCTCTTTCTCTCCTTGTTATCCATCTCCATTCTTCGGGTTGATAGTCATTGGTCAATGGGATTGGCAGCCTTCACCCGCATCCTTGAGTTAGGACTCAAAAACATGGCCTACAAGTTGATACAAATAAAAGAAAGTTAAAAGGATAAAACATACAAGGCCAAAATGAAAGAAAATTGTAAAATGCAAAAGATGGTTGGGACCTTAGTGCATGGGAAAAATCCTAGCGTGAACTCTACCCCATAGTTTTAAAAACCAAAACCTGTGACCGGACCAGTCCACCTAATAAATTGGGTTTCAAATCAGAACTGGTCAAACCAGGACTGGTCAGGTCTCAATGAACCAGTTTTTAAAAAAATATATTAAATAATTAGTTTTCAATGAAAAAAAACTTTTCTTAAGATTTAAAACCATGATTCCAAGCCAATAGAGACAAAATATGCAAAGTTTCCTCATCTATATACCATGTAAAAGTGAATATATCAAAATGGCACCGAGTGCAATACATATCATCGACAAAATACATAAGCAATGAGGCTCTAAATGGCCTAAAATGTCCAAAAACAATGCTACAAGCTATGACGCCATTATCCTACTACAAGACTACAAGTCTACACATGATCAATCATCGAATTCATCACCACTACTAGACACGGGATCATCATCAGGAGCTACATAGACATCATCTAGTTCAAACTTCAGAGTCGGAGGATGCCTAAACGTCATCTACAACCTTAGTAGTAACACTACCACCAATAACAATAGAAGTGGACCTAATGGAAGCACGAGTTGGTCGAGTTGCATGACTAGTGTCTTCCATTGGTTGTTCGCCTTTGCTTGATGCGGCTACTAATCCTAGTCCTGATGGCGCTACCAAATTTGCTTCTTCCCCCCCTTAATGCCATATCAGTATCAAAATCAACATCAAACACAGGATCTTCAGTCTCCTCCACCCATTCTGATGTTGGATCAATATCATCCAACACAATGGGATCTAGATCAGGTGTTTTGTTCATCATTTGGTTCCGCCGTAGTCGAAGGTTGTATTGCACGAAGACAACATCATTTAACCATTTTTGTTCCAAACGATTTCTCTTCTTCGTGTGTATGAGCTCAAAAATAGACCAATTGCGCTCACAACCTGAAGCACTACAGGTTTGGCTGAGGACTCTAATTGAAAACTTTTGCAATTGAAGGCATTGGTCGCCAAATGATTCCCACCAATGTATTGCAAAGAAAAAAACATTAATTAGTAACTTAGTTCATTTCATTACTTATTTACAAATTACAAGTATTTATAGATAATTTGAATTGTACATTTGTAAACAATTTAACTTGAAAAGAAAAACAAATTGGAATTGCTTACCTGGTTTATCCACATATCTTGCCATCTTTGACAAGTTTTTGCCAAATGTACCTATTCCATAGAGAAAAGAGTATGTTGTTTATGTATTTCCAACTAGTCTGCATGGATAGGGACCATGCGCTCCAAGCAATCAATCAATCCATCTTTGACCTCCCCAACTTGTAGATCTCCTACCCGAGTTGTATAATGATACTTTGGGTTCAAAAAATACCCAGCTACATGTATAGGACGATGGAATTGATTGTTCCATTTGTTATCAATGATCTCCCATATGCGGCCATATTTAGCTAACCTATCCTTGTAAGTTCCCTGTATCTGCTCCTTTTCCTGATCCATAGCCTCATAAATGTAGCCCATGGCCAATTATTCCCCATCCACCATCCTTAGCACCTTAACAAGGGGCTCAGTAATTCTCACAAGCTCTATAGACCATTTCCAAAAATAATTGTCAAAAACTTTATTTTTGGTGTCTTTGCGATCTTGTCTACGAGCCCACCGAGAGTCAGTGTAATCATCAGAAGAAAACATTTTCTGCAGGTTTTTTTTGTTGAGAATTGAGACATTGCAATGTGATGAAGTGAGTTGCAAATCTCATAATTGCAGGCCTAACAAGCTCTTTTCCCCCAGTGTTTTTCCTAATTAGGTGCAATACCCACGAGTGGTTGTAGATGTATTTTGTAATGCACATAGCATGCTCTACATTGTTTTTTACCCACTCCACTTTGCCTAGGTCCTCAAGCATGAGGTCTGTGCAATGTGCAGCACATGGAGTCCAAAATATAGTCTTATATTTGGACTCAAGCATCTTTCCAGCAAGAACATGGTCTAAGGCATTATCTATAATGACCTACACAACATTATGCACCCCCACTTCCTGAATAATCTCATCCAAAATGATCTGAAAATGGGGCTCTTAGGCTTCTTGTCTAACTTACAAGAACCTCTCCCACTTCCAAAGCTTGAATATTCCCAGGTCTTTAATGATTAACCAATGCGGAATTAAAAATGCTTGACAATATAGTGTATGCTTATGCTTGTTTTAAACTTATTATATGCTTTAAAAATCTGTTGTTTTAGCTAATATGTGAATGTGCTTAAACATATATATAAGTGCATATAACAGTGAATAAGGCAACAACAAACAATCGCACATAAACAACGATTTAATTTGGAGTTCACCCACAACCCTTGGGCTACATCTCCGTGAGCTCTAGTTAATTCAACTAGGCTCTCTGGGATTATGATATTAGTCTTTTTTACAAGCTCTTGGCCCAACTCCTGTTGTTTTACACAAAAACAATGGGTTCAAACACCATTTAATCCCCTAGCTCTTGAAGCTCTGGCTCTTGGTTCTTGCTCTTGGCTGTTGGCTGGCTCTTGGCTCTGACTCTGGCTCTTTGGCTCTTGGTTCTGTCTCTTGGCTCTGACTCTGGCTCTTTGGCTCTTGGTTCTGGCTCTTGGCTTTGACTCTGGCTCTTTGGCTCTGGCTCTGGCTCTCTGGCTCTTCACTCTGGCCTCTTTCTGCCTTTTGCAACCTTTAGCTCTCTGGATTTTCACCTGAACTCCAAATGACCCCAAAGGCTCCCTCAGCTGCTCTGCATTGTAGCTCTTCGGCTCTCTCTCTCTCTCTCTCTCTCTCTCTCTCTCTCTTTTCTTTCTCGGCTCTCTACTACTACTACTTTCAGCATTCAGCAACAAACAACAACTTGGCCACCGTCAACAACTCAGTAGCCCTTGTTCTCTGTCGTTCTGTGGCTTTTAAGCCAAATCGGCGTTGTCTGTTCATTGTCCCTCTCGTGCTCTTCGTCTTCTTGTTTTGGTCCACTTGAATCCCTTCTTTGAGCATTAGTAATCATTGCTAAACGCCCTCAGGGATGAATGCCACCTATTCCATAACGGAAGGAACCATTGGCACTTAAAATTCCCTAGAAACAGTCATTCTGTGTTAACATAGGAAAACGCTGCAATACACGGAAAAATCCGCAGGAAACACTATTCCCGGACTTCAAATTTTCATAAATGTGCTTTATTTTCCTATCGGTCTGCCTGTGAGTCGCTATCGCATGTCGCAATGCCTGCTCCATAGGTTTCCCCTTTGTATTTTTAAAATACGTTAAAACATGGAAAATAACGCAAATATGGCTTTGGGCGGATTTGAAATGTTATATATTTTCATTTTGGAACCCTTTCGGGTCCAGTTTACATCGCATTGGCGCTCCCCTTTGTATTTTGCTTGATAAACAAAATACACGAAAATACGTTAAAAAAGCCATCGAATGGACTTCAAAATATATTAAATCTGGCTTATCGCCCCATCGGGTCCGTCCATCGCATCGCGTATATAACATAAAACATATCGGCCCTGCTCCATGGTAATGTGCTGACGTGATATTGTGATGTGACTTGTCGCAATCGCATATCGCATAAGCCCGTGGCCTTCCCATATAATATGGTTTATGCCAACGCCGATTGCGATTGCCGATCCGCCTGTCACCATCGATGCGATATGCCAATCGGATCTGGACCGTTGATCGGCCAAATCCGACGATTCTTGTTCACTGCCTCTTTGACCTCCGATAGGCTCGTTTTTTATTGTTTTCTCATGTTTTTAGCCTCTTTCCCAAAGAATAAAAGGTGAACTTATGTTTATGATAACTCCTTCATCTGAAGTCCGTTTTCATCCATTCAAGTTGCGGTGGATTCAAAATGAGGAGATCTCTGCAATGAGACAATTTCCGAGAGCAAACTGTGAATTTCATTTTCGTCTAATTTACAAAGGATTTGTGCCATTTAGCACTTTTTCCTCTTATATGAAGTCTTTTGAACTTAGAGGTTTATCCAGGGATCCATTTTTGGATCACGCCATCCTACTAAAAGAACTTTTGGTCTCCAAAATACTAATATACTAATCTGAACAGTAAATGAGAGTGACTCACCCTCTTCTTTCAGCCTCCCTACACTTGCCTTGCATAGTGCCTCTAAACCAAAGTTTCTGATCACTTCCCTTCTTGGATGGGCTGGTCTTCTGGGAAAGAACTGTCTTCCTTCTTGCCTTCCTGTAGAACTTCTACTGAAATGGTCATAGAAGGTAGTTTGAGCTTCTTTGCCTTGATCATTGATCCAAGGTGACTCAAACAAATGTGAAGTGCATCTGCTCCACAAAACTTTCATTTGTACCTGTTTGACAAGCTGCCAACAATAACTATTAACAACAACAAGCATACAGACAACAACTGGATGGACTAAACTCCTGCTTCAACAAAAGAAACAGATTTTCACATCTTGTGAACACCTCCATGTCTTACATCTACATACAAATGATAGATTAAATACAAGCCCACAAAACATGCCTTTAAACAAATGACCCTTCAAGTCAAGCATGTAGAAAAAGACCATTAGGACTCTTTTTCAAAAGATGAAACACTTCATCATTATCTCCATTTGGAGACCAAGTTAACTTCTCCCAAGTCAACATGGTATCACATGCATGTCAAAGCAATCAACCCTGCAAGTTAATTACACATACATGTTCAAAAACAAGGAAATCATCAACATCCATGTGTTCATGCATCTCATGTTCGTGCATGCATTTCATTCTTCAACTTTCACTTAAGCACACTGTACTTTCGAAGCTATAATGAAATATAATGTAGATGCATCAATAGACATGCAATCTTAATCAGATAATAACTCTAACCATTTCTTACCAATCCCTTTCAAAGGTACTACCTTTCTTTGCACATCAGCATCATCATGTGAATCATTCTGAGACACATCATTCATGGAATCTTCACTTCCATTTCTGCCATCTTCTCTTTCCACTTTCTTCAGCTTTTGTGGAAGCATTGTTGGATTCAGTGTCCAACATTTTGCAGCAAGATGTCCTTGCTTATGGCAGTAAGTGCATTGCATGTGCATCCTCTTGACAGCATGATTTGCCTTGTCCAATGGACCTTTGGCTTCTTGCTTATTTTCCTTCTTCTGCTTTTTGTATGCGTCCATTTTCTTCCAACATCTAGAAACATCATGGTTATCCAAACCACAAAAGGAACATGCAACTCTTTCCCCATACTTATGTGGAAATTTATCATGCTTTGCAAAATCAAAAGGAATATGATTAGAACCAGATTTATACCTGCCTCTTTCACCTGTATTGCCTTCATGAGGAGGTGAAGCAAATGAAGAAGTGGCTCCCTTTGGAACACCTTCAATCTCTTCAAGGCTATTGGAGTCTCCCCAACTCTCTGGTTCAAGTGTGTGCTTCTGAACACATGCATCCTGCAATTGATGTTTCAAGCTATTGTATTCCTCTTGAATACAACCTTCACACTTTTGAGGTAGAGGACATGAAATGAAACTCCTTCTTGGGACTGTTTCAATGGCTTTCATGGCAGCTTTGGGACTCTCTCCATAAGATTGTCCATAGCCACGACCCAAATACTTAGGCCTCTCCTCAATCATTATTGGTTTAACAATACCTTGTGCATGCTTTCCCAAGCCCTTTCCTTCATAGCCCATCTCGGATATTAGCTTGGACCCTATGCCTTTAGTATGTTTTTCAAAAGAACCAATACAATCATTCTCAGAAGAATCTGAAGACAAACTGGAATGGCTTACCTCTTCTTCAAGCTGATATTTGACTAAGGCTTCTTGGGCAACAAAGAGTTGTGTTTCCAACTCATGCATTCTCTTCAAGTTCATATTTGCAATATGAAGTTGCCTCTCCATTTTCTGCAATTTGTTAGAAAGCAACTGCTTCTCTCCCTTCATGGAATTCAACTGTGCTCTAAGCATGTTGCTCTTCCTTCCATGCTCATACATTTCTCTCACCATATTCATCATGATGAACAAGTTTTGCTTCATGTCTTCATCAAAGACTTTTGTGAAGAAAGGAGAATTTGAGGACTCACTTGAAGAAGTTGTCATTATGCCAATGAACAAAGAACTTCAAACAAGATTAACAAAGAGATTTATTCTAGCAACCTTTTGCAACAAAGCTCTGGTGCTTCAAGGACTGCTTTGAGGTCCTTTGGGATAGGATAATGCCTTTAGCCCTTCTTCCTTCTTGTCCTTCTTGGATTGAGCTACCAATAGCTTTCCCTTCACCTCTGCAAACTTAGAAAATAGGTAGTCTACAAAACAAGCATACAATCAGCGTCTTGCTGTTCAAACACCTTTCAGACAAGCACTATTTTCTTTGTCAATCAAGTATTCTGATATAACCTTCTTAAAGGTGTGGTTAATCAATCTTAAGCTCTGATACCACCTGATCTGAAAATGGGGCTCTTAGGCTTCTTGTCTAACTTACAAGAACCTCTCCCACTTCCAAAGCTTGAATATTCCCAAGTCTTTAATGATTAACCAGTGCGGAATTAAAAATGCTTGACAATATAGTGAATGCTTATGCTTGTTTTAAACTGATTATATGCATTAAAAATCTGTTGTTTTAGCTGATATGTGAATGTGCTTAAACATATACATAAGTGCATATAACAGTGAATAAGGCAGCAACAAACAATCACATAGAAACAACGATTTAATTTGGAGTTCACCCACAACCATTGGGCTACATCTCCATGAGCTCTAGTTAATTCAGCTAGGCTCTCTAGAATTATGGTATTAGTCTTTTTTACAAGCTCTTAGCCCAACTCCTGTTGTTTTACACAAAAACAGTGAGTTCAAACACCATTTAATCCCCTGGCTCTTGAAGCTCTGGCTCTTGGCTCTGGCTCTTGGCTCTTGGTTCTGGCTCTTGGCTTTGACTTTGGCTCTTTGGCTCTTGGTTCTGGCTCTTGGCTCTGACTCTGGCTCTTTGACTCTGGCTCTGGCTCTGGCTCTCTGGCTCTTCACTTTGGCTTCTTTCTGCCTTCTGCAACCTTCAGCTCTTTGACTTTTCACTTGAACTTCAAGTGACCCCAAAGGCTCCCTCAGCTGCTCTGGGCTGTAGCTCTTCAGCTCTCTGTCTCTGCTCTCTCAGCTCTCTACTACTACTACTTTCAACATTTAGCAACAAACAACAACTCGGCCACCATCAACAACTCAACAACCCTTGTTCTCTGTCGTTCTGTGGCTTTTAAGCCAAATCGGCACTATCTGTTCATTGTCCCTCTTGGGCTCTTCGTCTTCCTGTTTTGGTCTACTCGAATCCCTTCTTTGAGCGTTAGCAATCATTGCTAAATGCCCTCGGGGATGAATGCCACCTATTCCATAATGGAAGGAACCACCGGCACTTAAAATTCCCCAGAAACAGTTGTTCTATGTTAACACAGGAAAATGCTGCAATACACGGAAAAATCTGCAAGAAACACTGTTCTCGGACTTCAAATTTTCATAAATGTGCTTTATTTTCCTATCGGGTCTGCCTATGAGTCGCTATCGCATGTTGCAATGCCTGCTCCATAGGTTTCCCCTTTGTATTTTTAAAATACGTTAAAACATGGAAAATAACGCAAATATGGCTTTGGGCGGATTTGAAATGTTATATATTTTCATTCTGGAACCCTTTCGGGTCTGGTTTACATCGCATCGACGCTCCCCTTTGTATTTCGCTTAATAAACGAAATACACGAAAATACGTTAAAAATGCCATCAAACGGATTTCAAAATATATTAAATCTGCCTTATCACCCCATCGGGTCTGACCATCACATCCGTATATAACATATAACATATTGGCCCCGCTCCATGGTAATGTGTCGACGCGATATTGCAATGTGACTTGTCACAATCGCATCTCGCATAAGCCCTCAGCCTTCCCATATAATATGGTTTATGCCAACGCCGATTGCAATTGTCGATCTGCTTGTCACCGCCGATGCGATATGCTGATCGGATTTGGGTCGTTGATCGGCCAGATCTGACAGTTCCTGTTCATTGCCCCTTTGACCTGCGATAGGCTCGCTTTTTGTTGTTTTCTCATGTTTTTAGCCTCTTTCCCAAAGAACAAAAGGGGAACTTCTATTTATGATAACTCCTTCATCTGAAGTCTGTTTTCGCCCATTCAAGTTGCGTTGGATTCAGAATGAGGAGATCTCTGCAATGAGACTATTTCTGAGAGCAGCCTGCGACTTTCATTTTCCTCTGATTTACAAAGGATTTGTGCCAATTGGCACATTTTTCCTCTTATATGAAGTCTTTTAGACTTAGAGGTTTATCCAGGGATCCATTTTTGGATCACAAAAGCTCAAATAGAAGGGTTTCATCCTTCACCTTATTAGATGCATCAATTGATCTCAAAAACATAGTTCTTTGAGAGCAAGAAACAAGGAAATTAATGATAGTGTGGTTCTTTCCATCGATCCATCCATCTAACATGATGGAACAACCTATTTTCAGCCATGACTTTCTATACTCAGCCAAATACTCATCAATGGAAGAAATCTCTTTTTGCAAAAGAGCTCCCCTCAAGTCATGCATAGTAAGGCCTTTGAAGCCCTTTCCGGTAGCGATAACAGAGTCCCACATAGCTTGGTAATAAAGTGAACAAGCAACATTAAATGGGATATCTACATCATACCACCATCTAGCAATGTATTGATAAGAAGTATCTTTGCATTGTTTTTTCTAATGTTCATCCAAAGTGGGTTGACCACTTGGCTAGGAGGGTGTGGGATTAGCAAAGGCAGTGGTGGTAGAGGATAAGAAATAACTCTCGATGTTTGTTCTCTTTGTTCCTTTAGATTGTTGGCCAAGAGCAGGAGGAACATAGTGAAAGGGGTGATTGGTGGAAGGGATAGAAGAGGATTCTTCAATCTCATAATCATCACACCCACTCTCTTTCATGGCTTGTAATAATTCCCTCTCCCTTGAAATTTCTTCTTGGATGGCCTTCTCCCCAACCTTATTCTCCTCAAACTTTTCAAACTTGGCAAGGTATTCTGCCCTAACAGGACCTAACACTTCCTATGGTGCTTCACGTGGCTTTACTTGGCCTCTTATCCCATCCAAGTGTTGTTTCAATCCGAGAATACCCCCACCCCCAATAGACTTATTGCAAAATTTGCACATCATTTTTCCATCAATCACATCGCAATGAGCCCATGTAGTGTCCTTGGTTTTTGGAAACATGTTGGCTTGAAATAATTAAAATTTGCAAAGAAATGTGTCATTTAAAAATAAAAAATTACAACTAAGAAAAATGGAAACCTAAGATAAATTTAGGGAAAAAATTCATATGTAACCTACAAAATTTGATAGCATAGAACTAGAGATTTTATAGCACATAATACCTAAAAAAATTTAATATATGGACAGCAGTGAAATGATGAAATTTTCAAGTGAAAATCCTTACCTAGAAATGCAAACTAGCTTCCTTAGCCTCCTCTTGAAGATGCCAACTCTACTAACAACTCCAAACTATCTCCAAAATAGCTCAAACTCCAACTCGAAGCCTTCAAGATGAGTATTCCAGCAAAAACTCAACACTCTCCAAGCTCCCAATCAAAGTCACAAAAACTCCAAATGAGATGTGTGAGGCAAATGAGGTGGGTGAGCTCCTTTTAAAGGCTTGGAGAGGGAGCTCTTGGAGGGAAACAACCCTTTCCCTCCAAAACACCCAAGAAACTTCCTAAAAGAAGTCGTGTGGGTCCGTTGCGGCCTTGGCAATGAATTGACCGATTTGGGACGGAACCAGGCAGTTTGACCATAAACTGGCCGGTTCCATCCCAAACCAGTTGATTTGGGCCATTTTTTGTGGATTTTTGGCGAAATGGGCCCTTAAACCAAGTTTTTTGTCTAGTTTGACCAAGTCGCCCAATGAACTAGTCGGTTTGACCGGTTTTCGGTTCAATTCGGCTGGTTTTTAAAACTATCCTCTACCCACCCCACCCCCATCCCCATTAGCCATCACCCAGTTCCTCAAGCAATTAATGCTTCATCCAAAGAGGGGAATTATTCAAAGTCCCAACCCTAAGGAACAATACACTGTCTCATCTCAAAGGGGTATTGGAAATCACAAAAACAAGCTTGGGCTCCTAATTTATGCACCTAAATAAAGATAAATCATTCAAAGTAAAAGGCACATTAGAGGGGTGGAAACTGCATGCCAATGAAAAGAGTAACTCATGCCTCCACAATTGCTCCCTCATAGTTATACACACTAGATGTTGGACTCCCATTAGCTATTCACATGGCTATGACATTTGTCCTAAGTCTTACCTACTCCACAATCATCACTCACCATCACTCTTCTCTCTTTAAAGAGTGTGAGTTGGGCCGAAATGTGATCTTTCATGGTTTGAATTTCTCTAGGAGATGGTTTTTTTCTTGCAGATAATTTCCGAGTATTGATTGAAGTAATTCTTGTCGAAATTTTTGTAAGTTTACAACATATATTCTATATTTCACATCTATTTGCATAGTAAGGTTTCTAATTGTGCCATGTGCCATGATATAAATTTTTAAATTTATCTTGAAATGTTGCTCCTTTATAATATGTGAAATTGTTTTCCATGAATTCTTTAAGAGAACTCCTAGTGTGCATCTCTTACAAGGAAATCGTTAGGGTTTGATACCTAATGACCTACTCGTCCCCCCTACTTCAACAAGTTTGTTCTCATTGATTTTACCCTAGAAGACTCCGTTGGCCCGTTTAGAACTCAACACTAGTCATAATATTTTTGATCAACCCTCTTTCTTTAATAAATTGTCCTTTTTCTTTCTAATTTCTAGATCTTTAGGGTTAGGGCTAGCGTTTTATGTGAAATATTGCTAAGAAGTAAATTAGTAATTTATGACATTAGATGACATGCATTTAACAATTATATAGAAGCAAAATCTAGCATGATATGAATGTTAAAAACTTAAATCCCTCTTTCAGGGCTGATGTCATCATTCTTTTTCTATTTATGCATAGTTTCAGCCATAAAACTGCATTATAAGCCCTAGATTGTAAATATCTAATTGAAGATCTTGCCCCTTCATTGATTAATCCTTAAAGACCCTTTCTTTTTGGTTGTTGTGTTACATCTCCGCTAGCTTGAAGAGGGCCTCTCCGAGGCAACACTTGGATGATCCAGAGTTGTCTCAAAGAGCTTTGGCGTATGATCCCATTCTCTATGTTGTATAATTGATTTCTTTTGAAAAAGGTGATACACAACTACTTTTCAAAGAAACAATTCCCACCTATAATTGGGAGAATTGAAAACATTCAAAAATCATTTGGTATTCCATGTCAATGTTAAAATTGATGTGTTTCAAACAATGTTATCAAAATCGAACCGTTGATTGAATTGGTAGACCCTCTGAACTAGGAACTGATTAGAACTAGATTGAAACCAATAAAAAAATCAGACCAAAAAAACAATCAACGAAAAGCACATAAATTATTCAAATTTTAATGAAAAACATATATATTCATGTGCATCCATATGAATCCAAACTATTCGTACACAAATAAGAAAAATTTATCATTTATATGGAATGTAAGGGTAAGGGTGCATATACCCAAAACAGCATTGAGTGCAATCTATCTCTAAACCGAAAATACATCAATAGCATTGAGTGCAATCTATCTCTAAACCGAAAATACATCAAGAAGCAAGCCCTAGATGGCCTCTAGCATCCAAAAAATCATGCTACAACAAATACCTACATATCATCAAAATCATTGCCTACATTGGGATCTTCGTCATCAATATCACTCGCTAAGCATTAAAATGAGATAGAAAAAACCATAGCATGTCAAGTCAAGGTTTTGTTTGAGTTATGGGTACATTTTTAGTAGGGTCATGATAGAGAAGTTCAACAATAAATGCAACTAAAATCAAGGTACATAGGGTTTTTGGTGCTCTCGATTAAATGCTAGTTCCATACCCTCGTACATGACAAAATCCAACAAAAACATTACAATCCCCCGAAAATCCTGAAATCCTAAAAAATTGTTGTCTTTTATATTTTGAGTGGGACCTAAAATTCTACTTTCTCTACATGAAATCCAATGAAGTTGGAACCACTTAAATACTCTGAGTCAATTAATGGTAATGTTAAAAATTTAAGTAAAAGGGTCTCTTTTACTTTAAGAATTTAACATTACCATTAATTGCATAGCATTAGTAGGGCAATATGGCCAAATACTAGGCTTCCCCAATCATAAATTATTGCTTTAAAAAAACGCGTTCAAAGGGCTCTTGGTAGTATTGTACAAAACTGGCCGATTCAGTAGACCATTTATGTTCCGAACCAGCTGATTCTGCACAAGAACTGATTGGTTCATTACTAAATGGGCCTTTTACGGTCTGTGACACCAGTTTGTACCAGTTTTCCCTCAAAAATAGTGAGACTGGCCAGTATAGTTCGGTCTGATCCAATTCTGATAACACGGGTTTCAAAAGAACATGGACTCATTGCCCCTTGGAGCACATGCCCATATGTTAGCTTTCCTACCTTTCATCTGGCGAGGATCATCAAGAAATTCATATGTCACTCTGCTGTAACTCTAATGTCTGTCTGCTGCAACTCTGGTGTTTATTCTAAATACTATAAGGTGCATTTTCAAAAAAAGAAGCCAAGAAATTAATTTTGAACTAAGCATGAGATAATCTAATGTACCTGAAGTCTAGATGGCGCAATCTTGTCTCGTGTTTGCTTCATTATATCACCATGGTATGCCAAAGCAGAATTTCCCCTCACTATCTAGAAAGCATAACATAATAGAGAGTCAAATGTCTAATTCATCGCTACTGTAAAATTCAATATGCAAAACAAATATTAACATGAAAAGGATGGTGGCAATTCAAATTTTATAACAAAAAATGAGCATTATGTTAATCATTTATATAATTCAGTATAGAAAACAAATATTAACATGAAAAGGATAGTGGCAATTCATATTTTGTAACGTTAAATGAGCTTTATTTTAATCAGAGATATTTATATCAAGCTTCATATCATATTTTGGACAGAATTGTTATGGTGATACATAAGCGCATAATACATTAGTAAATACCTTAATCTGAAGATCATGGCAGCAAAATATCCAAATATCTATTTCCCGTCCTCCAGCAGTAATACTATCTTACACTGACATGAGTTGTTGATAATGTGGCAGGTAAGGGGTTCAAATGGGTTTTCTGATAGTACGTGTTTGAGGACTGCAACTAAGGGTTTCATTGGGTATTTCCAATAAATATTTCATATAATACCTAATTATGCAAATTGTAGCTAGTACGGCAATCATAGAATATATGTTAGCCTGTGACTCCCTAGACAATCACAAAGTCTGAGACCATATAAACATGAGCTGTAAACCTTATCCTTGATGGGATGTTGTCATGATCCACTGATGAGATGTGAAAACTCAAAAAAATATTCCAGCAAAGTTACATGACTTCTAATCAGTGGGATGTATCTTAAATAACCCCAGAATATTGAAAATACACATGGAAAACAATTCTGGATAGTTAAGGATTTGTATGAGTAAAACTTACTTGGATATATCTCTTGCACTTACAAAATTGTTGGGTCTCTTGAATGATTTTTGTTATAGGTTATTGTAAATCTGCAAAATGCTCAATATACCATCATGAAATATGTGTGTTTAAGTGCAAATATAAAAGATATAACTTTCCCTTGGCTAAAATATGGAAATGTTAGCTCAACATCCAACAGGTCAACTAGTTATTTTAAGATAAAAATTGAAAATACAGGCTAGTAAGATATTCTTTTGGATTTTATCTTATTAAAATAGAAAAAAGAAAAATATTTGAGCATTTTGAACAAATTTGTTGTTTTAAATGTGACTTACCTTGGCCCAATATTATCTCTTCAATTGCTGGGTTGCGAATCACAAGCCCTTCTAGGTTAGCCTTGCAATTTAGGACAAGAAATGAGGTTGGAGTCAAAAAACAAATTGCTCCCATTCTTGTCTAAGATAACTCCAATTTCCAATTCCAATCAAGAGCAATTCCTTGCGATATGCCTTTAATCTCTAGGTAGACTATGGGATTGGATGAGATCTTCCCCTAGTTGAAGATATCTCTAACAAGTATTTATCCAACCACTTGGATCCAATATTACCAACCTCCAACAAATGGAACTTGATTATCCCTACATGACTATATATAATATTCCAAAATTACAAATTTGCCAAAAAAATGCTTAACCAAGATTTTACCCTAAATTTCTCCAAACAGTAGCAAAACATGCACCATGAGATTACAGCAACAAAAACAGATTTACATTATGGAACCCAGAAAAGCTGCAAACTCATAAGAAATACTGCAAACTCAGGTTTATTAATAAAGATATAATATGTCAGTACAATAGCTAAAGTTAGCTGAGATAAGATGGCCACAAAATAGTTTTCTGCAAGTTGAACCTGGCCTCCACAAAAATAACTGAAGATGATGCCCAAGCTGAGGATCTGAGTGGTCCTCACTCCAATATCACTGAAGCTCTATGAAACTCCTGGATGAAATCTCCTCAAGGAGCATTGGGTTTTCATCCAACACTCAACAACATACCCAAGGGTTTCTGACCTGGGGCTATAGTAGCTAGGAACTAGGTTCTCCAACTCTCAACAAAGACAAAGCTCAAATCCAAGATGTCCCAAATAATCTCCTCCTCCTTTTAAAGGCTCCATAGATAGATCTCCAAGCCTCTAGAAGCATTTTATTCTATTATTTTATTATTATTCTAGAAGCTCCTCCAATTGACTTTATCTTAATTGACCTTTAATTTTATTTTATTTCACTTAAGTCACTTTTGGCCTTTTTCCTCCAGTTAATTATTTTTCCCTTTTTTCTTTAATTAAATGATTAATTTAAGTCATTTTTAAACAGGGAAAATGGTAAATCGCCCACCATACTCTCTTCAGCCACTGGAAATCAATTCTTAGCATCCCATCCTATAGATTTTCTCATTTTGGTTCCAACAAACTATTACACTGAGGTATTCCATCATATATTTCTCCCAGAATGCCACCTCAAGCATAATGAATTAAAGTCAGGCCTAGTAATAACCCTATTTTATGAAAGTTGTCAAAATGCAACAGAATGAAAGGAAAGTTGTGCGAATGATGGAATATGCCAAGCAAATGCCATCAGATCCCATAAAAACTCCTCAAAACTCCTCCAAGACCCCTAATGATGTAATCCTGCTCCTACAACTTGGCCATCACATACCCTAGAAACCCATCCTACTTATACTATAGAGGAAAATAAAAATGGGGACATGACAAATCCTCCCGCCCCAAAATTGCTTTCCCTCAAGAAATTCATATTTGTCCGCTACAGAGGCATCTGCAAACTAGTACTAGGATCCCATACGAACCACTGTGTTACGCCATGCCTCCACAAACATGAATGGATCCCTCAATACCTAGATCTCAAACAAGTTGTTGACTCAATTTGCCATCAATGGACCCACCTGGATCCCAAATCCACCATAGCCAATCATCCTCGTCGATACCCCAAGGCTTTGGTTGTGCTCTATCTCTAACCATAAATGATTCTCCATCAATAGAATACCAACTCATCACCTCTCTCCAGTCCAACCCTTGGCATAGACCAAGGTCAACCCCACACTACTTATGTTGGGCAAGTGCTACTGGAGAGTTGATGAACTATCGATCCACATCTTGCTGCCAACTGGAGCATGTAGTACCCCTCATCTCTATAAGCCCCTGTTGTACTACTATCCTGACTAAGAATGATACTCTGTCAATAAGTTACCAACTCATGATCTCTCGCCAATCCATCCTGCGAGAAGGATCAGATGCATAGGCACATGTATATGCGATAAGTGTTGGAAAAATGGATAGAGGCAGCTATTAATCTTCTTTTTCCTTGTTGGAAAATGTAACTAGGTTCGTTTTCATTTAACGTATTTGAGTCATCTTGTAATGTACTTGTCAAAACAATAAGGAAAAGAATTTTTATTATTCTTATTGTGACTTATTAAAGCATGGGTTTCATGCTTGGGTCACCATGTTTTAGGTCAAAGTCCCCATTGAAGACTTCTAGGATTTATTCTAAGTCAATAGAGTCATTGTACTTTTAAAGAGACCCTTCTTGGGCTTTTGAATCCTGTAAAAAGGTTAAGCATTCAATCAAGTATAATTTATGTATCCTCCACACCAAGTCGGCCTAGAAGAAATCAAGTCGGCTTAAGGACCCTAATTCGACCTCACATGGAGCCTATAAATACAAGCACATCGAATTCATTTGGAACACACTCTCTCACAAGAAGTTTGATATCTCTTGTAGCTGCAAAAAGTTCAAAGTCTGTTGTTGGGAAGTCAAAGGAAGTCCGAGTTGTTGGAAATATTGAGAAAGGGGGGGGAATTAGTATTTACTTTCAATTATTATTTTTATTAGTTAAAATCATTTATAGTTGGAACACAAAAATAGATAACACGAATAGATGCTTTTATTAATGTGATCTTTGCAATAAATCAAGTACAATATATATATATATGGTTTCAATCAGTTGCCAAGCACCAACTTGGACTCTTCGTGAGGCTCCAACCTCTAGAGCACCAACAATGTCTTGTCAAGGCACCAACCTTGAATTTAGGAAGAACCAACTCCCACGACACCAATCCCTTCAGTTCTGAAGTACCAACCTATTAGGTCCCTATAATACTAGTGATTACCCCATTACTATTGTACTTGTATCTCTTATTAATATTGTTGTGCCCCTATTGTCACCATATTGTTATTACTATGCCCCATAACATCCCTCTATTGTTATTTTTGTACCTTTATATCAGTGTTGATAATATCGCCGAGATATCGGCGATATTCGGAAATATCGCGATATTTTCGGCGAGCCGAAATATCGCCGACCAAATATCGCGATATTTTCGAGTTTTGAAAATCGCGCGAGATTTACGATATTTCAGCAATATCTCGAAAAATATCGCGTGACGACCTAAAATATCGCCGGTGACCCTGAAATCATTCCGCGCGGCCTATATAATTCGATTTTTGGTTTTTTTGAAGTCATTTTGGTTTTTTCTGAGCGCTGGAAGTCCAATGTGGTTGCTGCCAAGGAGGGTTTGAAGCCAATATTCGCCAATACGCCATCAACAACGAAGATTTCTAAGCTGCAAGTGCCAAGAACTGTAAGACAAACTCGATTCTCATTCTTCCGGTTCCCTACAATCATTTGCTTGGTTTTTGATTTGATTTCAAACTGCAAGGGTTTGCATTGAACCACAAACATGAACCACTTCCACCGGACAGGAGCAATCAACAGACAAGTCACAAAAATACGCTGCCATTACCATATAATATATATGCACAGCGTGACAGCATAGAGGATTTACAGATGGCAGCTGTGTAATTAATAAATTATGTAATATGCTAGGCTGCAGAAACAATCAAGCATCTAATCATAATGTGCGGCTACAAAATATTTTCAGTGTTCAAACTTCACAATTACCCATTCTGCAAAGTTCAAACAACATTCAATATACAGTTTCTCATGATCTTAAGTTTTAACTTGATGTCCTCATGTGACATGTCAGTTTTTGGAAAGAATGTAGCAGTAGAAGTATGAATGGGATAAATGAGCATATATTCCTCCTCTTCTACAGCATTTATGCCCAAAAGATGTAGGGAATCATCACCTACAGCAGGTCTAGACTCTAAATTTTAAAGTTATAAACCATTTGCAAACTACATATGTCATAAACCATCAGTAATGTGATGTCAAGTTTATGAATGGAATGAAAAACGCCTCTAAAACCTCTCAATAGGTATAAATTTATAATGCTGGCCCATGGGGATATTGAACCGTCAAATATTTGATTACCCTCGAAGAACAAAAATTTCAGGCCTATACACTTTAATAGAATGCCCACAATTATCTAAGTTCCTGACTTCTTCTATTTTCAACATACTTCAAGAATGTCCATTGTCTACCTGATGGATCTTAGAACTTTAGAAGCCAATGATAACGCTTACAAAAACTCAGATGAAGAGAAGGATGATGATATTCTCAAAGATCCGAACCTTTTCAACTGCTAAAAACATGTTGTCATGGATAAGTATCAAAGTTTGAAGAAGTACTGTTGGAATTTGGAAACCTCATCTTTTCTCTCCCATATCGATGCAATCATCAAAATCCTCCCTCCATCAGCTCAAAAGGTGTTGCCTTCTTCTTCAAAGATTGCACCCTGCCTTGCTGGTTAAAGATGTAACTTTCTCTGTGCTCACTGCTATGAACTTATGAAGTCTAATAATGCATTATGCACCTACAGCAGTGGTATAAGTTATAAGTTATAACAGTTATATATTTTTCCCATGCTTGGCATAATTCTGAAAGAAATTGTTCTCATTCCATGGCAATTTGCTATGTGTTTCATGTGCCATTTGGATACCTCACGTTACAACATGTTCATACTCTTTTGTTCAAAAGTATTCAACAGTCAACTCGTATTACACTTCTATTCAACAGTCAACTTGTATTACACTTCTATTCAACAGTCAAGTTAAAACTGTTTTGTAAAATGATGTGGTTATTTCAATTTGTAATTTAAAAATTTCGTATTACTTATTAAGTTACTAATTCCAAATTTTTTTTGGTGCTCTAGGTTTCCGTTTGAGTTAGCCCACTACAAAATACAAATATGCCAAAAGCCTTGGACCCATTTTGGGAGTATGGGAGCCCTGATGGTGGGACAAATCGTGCATATCTTACATGAAAATTGTGTGGGGACAAGATGACAGGTGGGATTACACGACTGAAATACCATCTTGCTAGACTCAGTGGACACGATGTTGGGCTTTGTACAGTTTCTAGTCCGGAGCTTATACAAAAAGCTCTTGAGGCAATTGAAGAAAAGGACAAAAAGAAGGAAGAGGCAGAAAGAAACAAAGTTGAACGTGCAGGTAGATCTTTCGGGATATCTTCTCCTGATTTTGGTGTTGAGGGTAGTGGGCCTAGTGGCCCTAGTGGGAGGGGCTCCACAACTGGCACACCATCACATGCTACTGCTAGCGTGAGTGCGAGGTCATCATTTTTTGTTCCACGAACAGGCGCTGGAGCACAACCTGGCATAAAATCGCTTGTTAAAAAAAAGAAGCAAGAAGCAGATAGAGTCATGGGGAGGTGTATTTTTTGGAGCAACTTACCTCTCAGCATCACGAAAACCAATCCATTTTGGCAGCCAATGTGTGATGCTATTGATGTTGTGGGCCCAGGGTACAAAAGTGCCACATATGAGGAGTTGCGGGGGCCAATTCTTCAAGCAGAAAAACAAGACATCAACTCTAGATTGGTGGAGTTGAAAAAGACATGGGAAGTCACTGGATGCACAGTAATGTCTGATGGTTGGACAGATAGGAAGGGTAGGACCCTTCTAAATTTCTTGGTACATTGTCCTAAAGGTACCATGTTTATTAAATCGTTGGATGCATCAGAACATATCAAAGAAGCAGCAACGATATGTGAGTTGTTAGATGGGTTCATTCGGGAGATTGGTGTGCAGAATGTGGTACAAGTCATAACAGACAATGCAGCTAATTATGTGTCTGCCGGCAGAATGCTTATGGAGAGGCATCCCACATTGTTCTGGACTCCATGTACAGCGCATTGTCTTGATTTGTTGCTTGAGGATATGGGGAAACTCTCCTTCATCAAGGAGGCAGTTGATATGGCTAGGAGCATCCCCAAGTTTATTTATAACCATGCTTTTGTTCTTAGCCTTATGAGGAGGTTCACTAGAAACAAGGAGTTGCGACGTCCTGCCATCATACGTTTTGCCACAACCTTTATTACTCTTCAGTCTTTGCTTCGATGTCAGTTCGAGTTGAAGCAAATGTTTGTGTCTAATGATTGGCGTAATTGTAGATACAAAAGGAGACCTGATGGGAAAGCCATTGCAAAAATGGTGTACTCTGAGACATTTTGGCGTGGAGTAGAAGAAGCATGTGCAGTTAGCGAACCTATAGTAAAGGTTCTTAGATTGGTGGATGGAGAGAAGCCTGCAATGCCTTATTTGTATGAGGGATGTATAGGGCCAAGGAGGCCATTCGTTCCTATAATGCAAACAAGGGTTCTGCTGGCCTTGATAGGCAGATGATGTTATGGGATGTGATTGATAGTCAGTGGACAGGGATGCTTCATCGACCCATTCATGCAGCAGCACTCTTCCTCAACCCCGCATTTTCATACAAATGCAACTTTGATTTTGATGGCGAGGTGATGGAAGGGCTCCATTCCTGTATTCAGAGGATGGTACCTAATCTTGAGCTTCGTAGCAAAATCAATCACGAGGTACAGTGTTATCAGGATTGTGTTGGCCTATTTGGCTTTGATGATGCCATTAGGGAAAGGGCCCTCTTCATGCCACGTAAGTGACAAGTCATCACTCATTAGAAATTAGAAATTTGAATTTAATTATGTTTTAACTTTTAAGTTTTTGAATTTTTTATTTCATTATTTTGTTGTAGATATTTGGTGGCGAAGCTATGGTGCAAGGGCACCAAATTTGCAAAAATTGGCTATACGAATCTTGAGTCAAACATGTAGCTCTTTAGGGTGTGAGCGCAATTGGAGTGTATTTGAGAAAATACACGCCAAAAAGCGCAACAGGTATAACTTTGAACTCAAGCCTTCAGTTGAGCAATTACACTTATTGTAATTTTTAATTTTTAATTTATGACCTTCAACTTCAAGTGTCAAGAGTCAAGACTCAAGACTCATTACTTTTTTTGACATTCTTACAGGTTGGAGTTCGCACGCCTCAACGATTTGGTGTATGTGCATTACAACATCCGACTTCGAGTGAGGCAAATAGAATCACCAATGGATCCAGATGCCATTTCCTTAGACAATATTGATGTATTGTCTCCGTGGAGGGTGGAGTCTGAGGAGCCCATATTGGAGGAGTCACCTTCATGGTTAGAACCAGTGGCAGATGATCCATTAGAGCAGGGGCAGCAAGAGGAGGACTCAGAGTCAGAGGAGCAGCAGCACTTAGAGGAGGAGCAGGAGGAGCAGAAGGAGGAGGACACTGCGGGAGCATCAGCATCAACACCATCTGCTATAGATATAGGAGAGCATAGCTCCATGCCTAGCACTCATTATTTGACATTAGGTGCAGAGGCAGGGTCAGGGCCTTCTACTACTAGGGGCAGGCCTGGCAAACAGCCCATCATGTTTTCTCGTAAAAGGGGGAAAGGGCAGTAGATAGATAGCTGCTAGTTTTATTTGTTATGCTACATGTAACTCATGATGATGAGATACTTTTATATATGTGATGTTATTTTGTTACTTGTATTGGTTCTCCACATTTGAGTCCTTGAATGGCCAATTACCAGGGATCAGCAGGATTTGGTATCGCCTTTGATATATCATTTCTATTTGACATCATATATATCAGTGTTTTCTTCATATTTATGTGCCAATGTGTTTATTTCATGTTGTTATTGCTTTATATGTTTAAAAATCTGAAAAAAAAAATGAATATATTATGCATTTTTTATGTTTGCCGATATTTGCCGATATTTTGCCGATATTGCCGATAAGATATTTTTTGGACCCTCGCCGATATTTTCCCGATACCAATATTATCAACACTGCTTTATATTATTATTGTTAGGTCGGCTGGGTTATATTGTGACTCCTTAGACTCCTATATATAGAAAGGAGGTTTTGTCATTTGAATCATCAAAGGATCATTCATTTGTGTAATGTAAAGGAGGCTACCCCCTCGAAGAGGCTGAATTCTAAGACGTTGATCTATCTTTTCTATTTTTTTGTGAGCTGGTTTCATAACATTTGGTATCAGAGCTTTAGATTCTAGGGTTTCGTTGTTCCAAATAAGTCATCATGGCATTTTCGTTATAACTTTTTTTCTGTGCAGAAGCAAAAAAAAACCCATTTGAGAAGAAATTGTACTGAACCTTAGGTCCTAATTTTAGAGCTTTTCGCGCTATATTTGCAGAGATATGATTTGAGGAAGTTGGTCTTTTTGCAGACTCCTGAATTACATTCCAAACAAGTGACCTAGGGAAAATCGTCATAACTTTCTCTCTGAGCATTGGATTGAAATTTCGTAAAAAGGTACAGAAAGAGGACGGACTGTAGTTTCTTATATATACTTTTCAGAGCCAAAGGTCGAAACAGGGACACGTGGCATGTCGTACAAGTTCGCCCTACTAAACTAGTCTATAATCAAGTCACTGTGAGAGATTTCGCATAACTCTTCCTTGGAGAATCCAATTTGGATAAGACTGGTGGCAGTGGAAAGAGGACACAGAGGGCTACTACAGGTCGCAATTTCAAAACTAGATGATCCGAAATTACAGAGATACGTCAGAGGCAATATTGAGCTCCTACAATATTGAGCTCACATCATCAGTTTCCTTTACTACCTTTTCACCATTAGTAAGTATTTCTTGTAGAAAATTTGTCAAATATGCCATGTCTGTCTTCAAATATGCCATGTCTGTCTTCAAATCTGCCATGTCTCTCTTCAGATCTGTCTTCAAATCTATCTTCAAATCATCCATCTTAGCTTCCACGCACTTTATCTTAGATTCCACGCCATTTATCTTAGCTTCTGTTAGCTTTTGTGAGAGTGATATTAGTTTCACTTGGTCTTGTAAATTTGATATATCATGTAGCATTTCTTCCTCTTCTTCATGAGTCATGCTAGAGTTTTCAGGTTGCTTACTAGGTGTTTGCATTTTCTTTCATCGGGGCATCAGTTACAGATAATAATGCTCTACTATGCCCTTTGAATTCCTTCAAAATAAATTTTCAAATCAAGCTTAAGCAAAAATTTAAAAAAATCTACACACCTTTTTTCACTTTGTAGGAGCTCAATATTGCCTCTGATGTATCTCTGTACTTTCCGATCATCCAGTTCTGAAATTGCAACCTGCAGTAACCCTCTGTGTCCTCTTTCCAATGCCACCACTCTGATCCAAATTGGATTCTCCAAGGAAAAGTTATGCGAAATCTCCTACAGTGACTTGATTATAGACTAGTTCAGTAGAGCGAACTTGTATGATGTGCCACGAGTCACTGTTTCAACCTTTGGCTCTGAAAAATATATACAAGAAACTACAGTCCGTCCTCTTTCTGTACCTTCTTACGAAATTTCAATCCGATGCTTAGAGAGAAATTTATGACGATTTTCTCCAAGTCACCTGTTTGGAATGTAATTCAAGAGTCTGCAAAAAGACCAACTTCCTCAGATCATATCTCTAAAAATCTAGCGCGCAAAGCTCTGAAATTTCGATCCAAGGTTCAGCGCAATGTCTTCTCAAATGGGTTTTTTTTTAGCTTCTGAAACGTCGCAGAAAAAATTTATAGCGAAAATGTCACGATGACCTATTTGGAGCAGCGAAACCCTAGAATCCAAAGCTCTGATACCAAATGTTATGAAACCAGCTCATAAAAAGATAGAAAATATAGATCAACGCCTTAGAATTCAGCCTCTTCAAGGGGGCAACCTCCTTTACATTACATAAATGAACAATTCTTGGATGATTCAAATCACAAAACCTCCTTTCTATATATAGGAGTCTAAGGAGTGCAATATAACCCAGCCGACCTAACAATATAAAGCCACAAAAATAACAATAGAGGGATTCTATGGGGCAGAGTAATAACAATATGGGGACAATAGGGTCACAAAAATATTAATAAGGGATACAACTACAATAGTAATAGGGTAATCACTAGTATTATAGGGACCCAACACCATGGGAAAATATGTATTGACTAGCCCAATGCTTTCCATTCCAATGGGAGGTGTTCATGTTGTACTAGGAGTCCAATGGCTACAATCCTTGGGTACAATAGCTTTTAATTTTCAAAAACTTTTCATGAAATTTTCTGCGGAAGGAAAGGAAGTTGAATTAAGAGTATTGCAAGGAAACCGGGAAATATAATCAACTCTAACGGTATGACAAAGCTTCTAAAAAAGGAACAAAGAGGTGTAATTGCACAATTATGTTCGCTAGATGTTTCCACATTGAAATCATCTATTTCTCTAGATCTCCAAAAAGTCTTGGACAATCATTCCAAGGTATTTGAGACTCCCAAAGGTCTCCCACCTATTCATGATCATGATAATGCTATTCATCTAATTCCAGGAAGTGTTCCTCCAAACATCAGGCCATACAGATATCCCTATGCCCAAAAGAGTGAAATTGAACGTATGGTTGCAGAAATGCTAGAGGTTGGTATAATTCAACCTAGTCAAAGTTATTTGTCTGCTCCAGTAGTATTGGTGCACAAGAAGGATGGATCATGGCGTATGTGTCCGGATTATAGGGAGCTCAACAAGCTCACTATTAAAGATAAATTTCCCATTCCTGTCATTGATGAATTACTAGATGAATAGCATGGATCAATTTACTTCACCAAGTTGGATCTTCGTTCAGGATATCATCAAATCAGAATGAAGACTGAAGACATCTGAAAACAACATTTAGAACTCATGAGGGTCATTATGAATTTTTGGTCATGACTTTTGGCCTTACCAATGCACCTTCAACATTTCAAAGTTTGATTAATTCCATTTTCAAAGCCTTCCTTAGAAAATTTGTGTTAGTATTTTTTGGTAATATACTAATCTACAGCAAGTCTTGGAAGGATCATGTTGAACATGTTGACAACGTGCTACAGCTATTAGAGGAGAAACAATTATATGCAAAAAGATCCAAATGTTTCTTTGGAGTACAAGAGGTGGAATATCTGGGTCATATTGTATCTCATGAAGGAGTTAAGGTAGACCCTAGCAAAATTAAAGCCATTAAGGAATGGAAAATCCCCACATCCATAAAGCATCTGTGATGATTTCTCGGGTTGACAGGGTATTATCGCAAGTTTGTTAAGAATTACGGGAGAATAGCAACACCTCTAACAACATTATTGAAGAAAGATGCATTTTCATGGACTCCAAAAGCAACAGAGGTCTTCGAACATCTTAAAGAGGCAATGTGCCAAGCATCGGTCTTAGCTACACCGGGCTTCACAAAAACCTTTATTGTGGAATGTGATGCTTTAGGAAATGGAATTGGTGTTGTTTTAATGCAAGATGAAAGACCCATTGCTTTTGAAAGTCGTCCAACCAAAGGAAAGTTTTTACACAAAGCTATTTATGAGAAAGAAATGTTGGCAATACTACATGCACTTAAGAAATGGCCACCCTACTTAATGGGAAGACACTTCAAGCTAAAAACGGATCATGATAGCCTTAAATACTTTTTAGAACAAAGATTATCCTCTAAAGAGAAACAAAAGTGGGTCACAAAGATGTTGGGTTATGACTTTGAAATCATCTACAAAAAAGGGAAGCAAAATTGGTGGCAAATGCACTCTCAAGAAAGGATGAGGATGTGGAAGCATTGTTGTGCGCCATTTCTATTATCCAACCAGATTGGATAAACGAAACAAGGGAGGAATGGAAGAATGATGAAGAAGTGTGGGCACTTATTCGAAAGTTACAACAAGATTCCAGTACATATGATACATTTAGCTGGCAAAATGATTCGTTATGGTACAAATATCGCTTATACCTCTGTAAGAATTCCCAACTCAAACAAAAGATTCTTATGAAATTGCACACTTCTCCCTTAGGAGGACACTTGGGATTTTTAAAAACTTACCACAGGGTTAAGAAGGAATTTTTTTGGGATGGCCTTAAATCGGATATTCAAAAGTTTGTGGCGGAATGTTTGGTTTTCCAACAAAACAAAGTTGAAACAATTAAAAACCTAGGTCTATTACAACCTTTATCCATTCCAAGCCAACGTTGGGACGAGGTTTCAATGGATTTTATCACAGGTTTACCCAAGTCTGAGGGAAAGAGTGTTATCATGGTGGTAGTTGACAGACTTACCAAGTATGCACACTTTTGTGCATTATCACATCCATTTAAAGCCAGTACAGTTTCTACTGCATTTATGGAAACAATTCAAAAGCTACATGGAAACCCAAAGATTATTGTAAGTGACAGAGATCCCATTTTCACTGGATATTTTCAGACAGAATTATTTTCTTGTCTCGGTACTCAGTTAGCTCATAGTTCATCTTATCATCCTCAATCTGATGGGCAAACTAAGATAGTAAACAAATTTTTGGAAGGATATCTCCGTTGCTTTGTATATGATAAACAGACACAATGGGTCAAATGGTTGCCTCTAGCTGAATGGTGGTATAACACTTCCTTTCATACAGCAACAAAAATGACCCCATTTATGGCACTTTATGGATATCAGGCACCATCCATCACATCATATTTAAGAGAAAATTCTAAGGTTCAAGCAGTGGAACATCACATCAAGCATCAACAACAAGTCCTCCAACTCTTAAAGAATAACCTCGTGTTGGCGCAGAATAGAATGAAACAACAGGTAGATCAGCATCGCAGCAAAAGAAGTTTTGATGTAGGTGATTGGGTATTCCTATGGCTACAACCATATAAACAAATGTCCCTCCAGCAAGCTAAGAAGGATAATAAATTATCACCAAAGTATTATGGTTCGTACAAGGTGTTGCAAAAGATTGGTACTATGGCATACAAATTGGAACTTACTACAGCTTCTCAAGTGCACCCAGTTTTCCATGTTTCATGTTTAAAGAAGGTTATAGGCGACAAGCTCCTAGTTCAAACAATATTGCCATAACTTGACAAGGAAGGAATAATTATATTGGAACCGAAAGCAGTCACAGAAACAAGAACTCAATAGCTACGAAATCGATCAATTTCAGAGTATCTCATCAAGCGGAAGAACTTATCCGCTAAAGATTCCACATGGGAGGATGAGAATTTTATACAGAAGCATCCAGAACTACTCAAGCGTTGAGGACAACATTTTTTGAAGGAGAGGCACATGTTAGGTCCCTATTATACTAGTGATTACCCCATTACTATTGTAGTTGTATCCCTTATTAATATTGTTGTACCCCTATTGTCCCCATATTGTTATTACTATGCCCTATAGAATCCCTCTATTGTTATTTTTGTGCCTTTAGATTATTATTGTTAGGTCGGCTGGGTTATATTGTGACTCCTTCGACTCCTATATATAGAAAGGATGTTTTATCATTTGAATCATCAAAGAATCATTCAATTGTGTAATGTAAAGGAGGTTGCCCCCTCGAAGAGGCTGAATTCTAAGGCGTTGATCTATCTTTTCTATCTTTTTGTGAGTTGGTTTCATAACACAACCTCAAGGACTCCAACCCTTTGTTGTAATTGTCTGGATCTATTTGGTTGTAATTCTCTGCTCCCAACCCTGCTGGACCTATGGCTTACTTCTGTCCTCCTACTCCTTCCACTTCTGCCAGAACTTCGGCTCCTTTTTTTTTCTTACAGTTCGTCAGCACCTCAAACTTTCCCTTGTTCTCTGTTTTATATGCTTGACACTCCTGACCTTTGGCTTCCGTTTGTTTCCTCTTCACTCTCTTGCTCTTTCGGCTTCCTCTGCACTCACTCTTCAGCTTCCTCTGTCTCTTCGGATTCATCAAATTCTTACAAGACACGTTCATGAGGAAGAGGGGTCGTATTATAATAATATTGCATATTAAAGAAATAACTATATCAAAGAGGCCCCCCTTTTTTCAATATTCATACAATGGACCCAAACCTATCGGAAGCGTTTATTTGACTTTAAGCCCCGAGCAACACATTTATCGAAACCACAGGAATACATGGAAATACACGGAGAACCCCACACCGAAACACTTAGCCGGACTTCAAATATTTATACACCTGGACCTATATATCTTCGGGTCCGTATGTATATATCGCAATCGGCATTTTATATCATTACACTCCTTCAAGACTTGCGTTAAACGACGCGACACAACCTCCACCGTCCGATCAAGTCCCTTATCCGACAGTCAGCTTCTCACCCGATCAATAAAGTTTCTCGGTGTTCCTCCGTCGTAGATGAAACCTTTAGTTGATCCAGCGGCCGATAGTGATTTCAGGCGCACAAACTGCATGACCCTTAATCAAATTTCGGACCCAATGGAAATTATAAATCGCCAATGTAAAAAAGTTCGAGTCCGAACTCTCGCTCAACACCTGTTCACTTTTTTAACCCGAAATCCGTTGGATGATGAGGCCCGAGTGTTCTACGGCTTGCAAGATTACACTAGCGCGCAGGTTAGTCAATAAAATCAATGGTGTAGGATGATTGTGGTAAGTCACTTTTGCGTCAGGAGCTAACTCTTCCAACCTTTATAAAATCGGAGGTTTCGAGGGTGGCAGCCCTTTATAACTTGTGATATGAGGGTTCCGATGGGCGGACGCGATGTCATATTAAGGATTGTTGCTATAACTTGTTCGAGTCTATGTTATTATATCACATCTATATAATATATATACTCCTCCGCTCTTTGCTTCTCGTGATTTCAAATGTATCTTCCTCTATGCTTCTCTTGCTCCGTAACCTGCTTCATTGAGGGCTTCCGATAGACTCTTCCTCTCACTTTTTGGGCATACATTACACACAATACTCCCGATATGGCTCCTCCTCAATCTTCCACTCTTATACTTGCTTCTATTCTCTGTTTTGATAACTCTGTTGCTCTTTGTTCTTCCGATAGCAGTTTCCCTTGGACATATCTCTCTGTGACTTCTGATGGCTCTGTTTATGTACCTTCGCTGATGCGATCCTCTTTCCAATGGCTTTGCTCTTATTCTTCACAAGTATCCTCTACTTCTCCTTAGTTTCATATTGACATTAATGACAATCTAGATCAAAAATCTCCCCCTTTGTCATTGATGGCAATATTCTTCTTCTCTCCCCCTTTGACATCAGTAACAAAGGAATGCACAAGGACTCCCCCTATCAAACTGCTCCCCTTGTCCTGCAACATCTTTATGAATCAACTTAAGTGATGCTAAGGAGATAACCTCCATCTTTTGACAAAGATGTTCAAACGCTTCTCGAGGAAGAGTTTTTGTGAAAATATCAGCTATTTGCTCCTTAGTATTGATATATTCCAAGATGATGTTTTGTTCAGCTACTTGTTCACGAAGGAAATGATACTTGATTGGTATATGTTTGGTCATTGAGTGCTTCACTGGATTTTCGCTGAGGCTTATTGCACTTGTGTTATCACAATAGATGGTAATTGGTTGATTTGTACCTATGTTGACATCCTTTAGAGCTTAGGAGATAACCTCCATCTTTTGACGAAGATGTTCAAACGCTTCTCGAGGAAGAGTTTTTGTGAAAATATCAGCTATCTGCTCCTTAGTATTGATATATTCCAAGATGATGTTTTGTTCAACTACTTGTTCACGAAGGAAATGATACTTGATTGGTATATGTTTGGTCTTTGAGTGCATCACTGGATTTTTGCTGAGGCTTATTGCACTTGTGTTATCACAATAGATGGTAATTGGTTGATTTGTACCTATGTTGACATCTTTTAGAGCTTCCTTCATCCATAGTATTTGAGTACAACAATCTACAGCAGCTATATACTCGGCTTCAGCTGTAGATAGTGATATGGATGTCTGTTTTTTGTTGAGCCAAGGTACTAAACAGTGTCCTGGGAAGAATGCATTTCCACTAGTACTTTTCCGATCATCGACACTTCCAGCCCAATCAGCATCGGTGTATGCAGTCAAAGTAAGAGTTGAGCTCTTAGGGTACCAGAGACCAAAATTAGGAGTTCCTTTTAGGTATCTAAGAATTCTTTTTACAGCCAACAAATGGGATTGTTTAGGAGCTGATTGAAATCTTCCCACCATTCCTACTGCTTGCATAATGTCAGGTCTCATAGCAGTTAAGTACAAAAGGGCTCCAATTATTGACCTGTAATGAGTTGCATCTACCGGAGGGGAGTCATCATTTTTGCTCAATTTGCAACTTGTGGTCATAGGTGTGCTCATGGGTGCATAGTCTTCCATTCCATATCTTTTAAGCATGTCTTTAAGATATTTGGCTTGAGATATAAACATGCCTATCGTGGTTTGAGATATTTGTAGTCCAAGGAAGTGAGATAACTCTCCTATCATTGACATCTTGAACTCTTTTGACATATTTTGAGAAAACTCATGGCTCATCTCATCATTATTACTAGCAAAAATCAGATCATCAACATAAACAAGTGTGACTAGTAACTTATCCTCATCTGTCTTTATGTAGAGATTACTTCCTGCCACCCCCTTCTTGAAGCCTTGTTGTTGTAGATAGTGATCCAATCTTGCATACCAAGCTCTAGGAGCTTGTTTCAACCCATATAATGCCTTTTTCAACTTACAAACAAAGTCTTTTCCTTCTGTTAGATTAAACCCTTCTGGTTGCTCCATGTAGACTTCTTCCTTGAGTTCCCCATTCAGAAATGTTGATTTTATGTCCATTTGATAGATTTTGAATCCTTTTGAGCAAGCAAATGCCAAGAACATCTTGATAGCTTCCACACGAGCTACTGGTGCAAATGTTTCTTCAAAGTCAATTCCTTCAATTTGTGAATAGCCTTTACAAACAAGCCTTGCCTTGTTTCTGATGATTTGTCCATCTTCATTCATTTTGTTTTTAAACACCCACTTGGTTCCTATTATGTTTTTGTCCTTTGGACGAGGTACCAGCTCCCATGTCTCATTCTTCTCAATTTGAAACATTTCTTCTTCCATGGCTGTTACCCAATGAGGATCCTTGCTTGAGTAAATGTTTCTGGTTCTATCATGGATAGAAGAGCAACATCATTCTTCTTTGGTGTACTAGTCATCCTTCTTCGGGTTTGCATCCCTTCATCCATATTACCAATAATCTGCTCTTCTGGTGATATTTTTGGAGAAATTTCATCTTTGAAGGGGTTTGAGATGATTCTTTTTCCTTGTTTTTTCCTTGGTATTTTTCTTCTTTTTCAAGTTCTTCTTCTTCAATGAGAGGATCAACTTCATGTTCTTCAATTTTTTTTCTGGAAAGTCTTCATCAATTTTTAAATCAATGCTTTCCACTATTTTCCGTAGTTGGTTATTGTAGCACTTGTAGACTTTGCTTCTTATAGAATATCCAAGAAAGATCCCTTCGTCAACCCATGAATCAAATTTTCCTGGTGAGTCATCATTGATTTTTATGAAGCACTTGCTTCCAAAAATCTTGAAGTATTTTACTGACGCAGGTCTTCCTTTCCATAATTCATGAGTCTTTCCATTATTTGGTCTCAATTGAGTTCAATTCAAAATTTCAATGTATAGATAGTTGTCCCAACTACTTCTTTCCAGAATTTTGTCTGCAAGTTAGCTACTATTAACATTGTTCTTGCCATTTCTTGAACTGTTCAATTTCTTCTTTCAACTACCCCATTTTGCTTTGGTGTTCTAGCAACAGAGAGATCTCTTTTACTTCCATGTAATTTATAGAATTCATCAAATTCTTTTGATGTGAATTCTCCCCCTCTATTTGTTGAATGTTCTGAGACACTTAATCTTAGAGTCCTTTTCATTTTCCACAAGAGCTTTAAGATTCTTAAAACACTCAAATGTTTCGGATTGATATTTTATAAAATATACCCACATCATTCTAGTATAGTAATCAACAAATAAAGCAAAGTACCTTTCTCCTTGGAGTGTCGGAGTTCTAGTTGGTCCACATAAATTAGCATGAATGATCTCCAAAGGCTTTGATGTAGAGAACTCCTTGGTCTTGTGACTTGTTCTAGTTTGCTTTCCATGTTGAAATGGGCCACATACTCCTTGATTTGGTTTGAATAACTTTGGAATGTCTCGTACTGCTTTAATTTTGCTGATATTGATCTAGTTATCGAAGCTTGTATGTCCAAGTCACTTTTGCCACAACCACCTTTCATCTGTTTGACTTAAGTAGCATTTATCTTCTTGAATCTTGTTCAGAATATAGATGTTGTCTGGTGTTCTAACCCCTTTCGCCACAAGTTCCCCTGAGGCAGAGTTCCTTATTTCACAGTCTTTGGTGCTAAAGACAACATTATGTCCTTGATCACAGATTTGGCTAACACTCAGGAGGTTATGTTTGAGCCTGTTTACTAGCAAAGCATTTTGAGCTTTTCCTTTTCCATTAATAAGAGTAACAGTTCTTTTTCCAGCAATTTGGGCAAATCCACTTCCAAAGGATACATTTCCTTCCTTTTTGTTCAATGAAACAAACTTCCCTTTGTCCCCTGTCATGTGTCTGGAGCACCCACTATCCACAAACCAATGATTATCATTATTTTGAGCACACAGAGCTAGGCCACATTTATCCGTGTTGGGATTCTCACTTCCTGCTTTTCCTCTTTTGAGTGGGCAATTTTGTTCATTGTGTCCATTATTATTACATAATGAACAAATCAGATCAGATTTGGCCAAGGGATCAAAAGAATTGTAGGTCTTGATTTGTCCTTGCCCTTTGGGGCCATATGGTTTGTTTATTTGATCCTTCCATTTTGGTGTGTCATTCTTACGAGCCATGCAATGTCTAGCTTGATGATCAAAAATTTTACAATGGAAACAATGCCCAAAAAAGATAGTTTTGTACCTTTTGTAATAGCCATGATTTGAATTAACATTCTTCCTTGGAGTTACTCCCACTTCATTCTTTGGATTTGAGATGGGCCTTTGATGAAATAACCTTTCTTCCTTTGGGTTGCTAGAAAGTACGTCGGCATAGATTTTCGCATTATTCTTAGTACTTGATGATTCTCCTTTAAAACCTATTCCAGATTTGTCATGTTGAGGTTTTTGATTATTTAGGATAGTGTCAAGTATTTGAGAGCTTTTCCAACCCTTTTTAACATGCTCCAATTCCTTTCTTAGAGATGTTATTTCGGCTTTACGTTCCTCGCAGGCTTTCTCTTTTTCTTTTAGCTTATTTTTCAAGAGATCTTCCCTTCTTTTTATTTCCTCGTTTTCTACCTTGAGAGAAATGATTTTATTTCATAATTTCTCATTTTCTCCAATGGCACTTATTAACAATTCATCTACATTTCCATCTAGCCCTGAGTCATCATCATTTGTGAATGCCATGAATAATACTTCTTAGCTTCTAGCATGGTCATTTTCTTCATCTGATTCCTCATTACCACCTTTGCAGTGAGGGAACTGGTTACTTGATTTCTTTTTTATGACTACAAATTCATCTTCATCAGACTCACCTTGCTTAGAGAGGAAATTCTTCTTATTGAACCCTTTCTTTTTGTATGCCATCCTTTTAGAATTTTCTTCATCATCACTATCATGTTTATGATGACATTTTGCAGCATAATGACCTATTTTTCCACATTTGAAACAAATAAGAGGGTATTTACCTTTTAGCTTAGATCCTTTCTTCAACCTTCGTACAAATTGTGCCAATTTGGATTCAACATTGGAGTCATGACTCATCACTACTGACATTCCTTTCTTCCCCTTTTTTGATTTTGAGGCCTTGAATGCCTGTTAAAATTGGCAACCAGGGCAAAACTTCATGTGAGTCATCGTATTCATGGCTCATAATATTTTTATTAGATTCCTCTCGTTGAGAGGTGTAGGATTGATATAAAGATCATCCAATTCCGATAAGTATTCATGGAGATATGAATTTATTTTGATTATGGAATTATTATCAAGCCGACCTACAACTCATGTAGGCTCAGAAGCCCAACAGTCACATCTATTCACCCACCAACGTTGTGTATAAATATAAGAGGACTTTTCCTCATTTAGACTCACTCATCTCATCACATCTCTCTCTCTCTACTGCGCAGATATGAGTCTCTTCTCTACTGCGCTGAAATGGGTCTCTCTCTCTCACACATGTGAAGCCGGAAGCTATTGAATTTGAAGCTGCAACTACAGAAGTAAAGATTGACTTGCGTGGCCTAGAAGATCTCCTCTTTGGAACTGCGTTGTAGGTTCATCTGAACCTCCTTTGAAAGCCGCAACTTTTGGTGGTGGAATGAAGTCAATCTGACGAACGGTTTGCAAGATATCAACTGCCCTAGTTTGAAGCCGGAAACTGCTGAAACTGAAGCTGCAACTGCAGAAGTAAAGATTGACTTGCGTGGCCTAGAAGATCTCCTCATCTGAACTGCGCTGTAGGTTCATCTGAACCTCCTCTGGAAGCCGAAACTTTTGGTGGTGGAATGAAGTCAATCCGACTGTCGGTTTGTGAGATATGGTCTGCCCTAGTTTGATAATGAAACCGCTAATGCTGATGCTACTGATCTAGGGTTTGCTACTGCTGATATGAATCAGATTTATTGTACTATTTCTCTCTGCTGAATTATTGAAGATAAAAGAAGATTTGATCAAAGGGTTTCCCCACACATTGTGGGGTTTGTCCCTGGCTAGCCGCCACATCTTGTGTCTCTTGTCTTGGCTTGTTTTCTGTCGATCGTTTAATGTTCTATCTGCACTTTACTTTATGTACATGTGATTGCTAATCGGTGGAATATAATAAGAAAAAGAAGTAAACTGTTATAAGCATAGAACATACCATAACTTAACATGGTATCAGAGCTGAGGTGAAGACAAAGCCCGAGCAAGAGCAAGAGCAATCATCGAAGAGAATATTGGCAAGGCTATCCTAAAAGAACTATGGGGTCCTCAACACTCTTTCCTGCTGAAGACAAGCTCCGTGAGAAAGCTGACTATCACGGATGGAAGATGTCTATCGATCTAACCCTTGAAAATCAAGGAGTGTTGGATCATGTGAGAGGCAATATTGTTGAGCCTCCATCAAATGCATCCGCTGCTGCCTGGAACAAATGAAAAAATGGAGAAGTCAAAACAATAGAAGATCATCCGGGATTCTATCGACAAGCACTTGGTGGCCTACATCTCTGAACTGAACACCTCCAGGAAATCTATGATAGACTGGTGAGTTTATTTAAAGTTAATGATGCAAATCAAGTTTTGTTTCTTAGAAATAAGCTGAGGGAAATCAAGAAGGGTAAAGATGAAAGTATGCAAGCATACTTCTTAAGAATCACCGAGATCAAGAACGATCTCCTATCTATTGGGGAAACTATTACTGACAGAGAAATAGCACTCACAACTCTTGAAGGATTACCATCTGAATG